>CAXAMN010004269.1:200091-228579 GCA_963970005.1 Durusdinium trenchii
TGATGCAGCTACACAGTGGAGCGTCCTCCACTGCTTCAGCACCAACCAATACCCTCTTCGTTGGACGGGCAGTATCGGTGGTGATCCGTCCCCCTGCTATGACAAGTTGAAACTCTTAGTTACAGAGGTGGACACACACACACACACCAAGCTACATCATTTTGGTACTACAGAATAGAACAGTGTATACTGTATTTGATACACTGGTAGGGTCCACGGGCAAAGCCAAAATATCATTTTTGCATATTTTTGCTGTTTTGTGCGGCGGCGGCACTTTCATACCGGCACCACAGAGCATGTCCCCTCATCGCCAGCGCAACGCAGACAAACCTAACATTGCAGAGCCAGGCTTTTTGTTTCGACATGCCACACCAGTGCAAACTTGTGAGGCATTGGTGGAGCAGATCAAAGCAGCGCGCCGACAGCAGTCCTTCGAGATGGAAATTCTTAAAGAGCAGGTGAGATGGCCCACAGAGCAGTTGAAGACATTTTGCAAGCAGGATGTTTCCGGTTTTATACCCGGCGCCAGTAGGTTCCTTAAAGTCTTTTTCTAAACGTGACTAGGGATGGGGAGAGATGGGATGTTGTGTGCACAGGTCGCTCGCGCGGAAGATGCGAGGCGCTCACAGCAAGAAGAGCTGGAGCGGCTAAAGGAAGAGGCCAGATGGCCATTTGGTTTCTTTAAGCCTTTTTGTGCATTAATTGCTTGCTGGAGTCCGCAAGCTGGAACTGGGGTGTTTGCTGTGCATAAGTGGTACATTGCACCAGGTGACAAAGGGCTCTGTGTACCAGGAGAGAGTGAACAGACATTTGCAGTACAGTGTAAACCTTTCAAACATTTTATTTCTTTTCAACAATACTGTTTCTTCTTTTGATCTGTGGTTTTGCCAAGTGGCCAGGAAATCTTGCAGCATTTCAAGATTGCTCCAGTGGCCGCAACCTCGGATTAGCCCAGTTATAATCCGGGACGCAGAGATAGAAGAAATTCCCGAATATTCAGAATTTCAATATTCTATTTGAAACTGCTTCTGGTGCACGCGAAAAACAATTTCAAATAGAAGAAAAGGGCTTCGCCGGAGCATAAAAGAGGTGTTATATCATGTTATATAGCTACTTTTGCAAAAACCACTAGATAGCCTAATATCTAATATCTTCTATTTGAAATCTGTCCGGTGAGGTACATCTTCTAGTTTGTTTTGGATCTTCTATTTGATTTCATTTTTGGTCCACGCAGATTGTTTCCTTCCTTGCCGGTCCGTTGTTTCTTCACTGCAGATGGCACCTCTGGGAAATATGCAAGCATTGATGAATAGATCTAATAGATAGATATATAGATAGATACATATTCACAACAACACAGCAAGAATATCCAGAAACATGACCTATTTGGGAAAGTCCCTTTCACGAGGCCCCAATGGGACTGATCTTAGGGATAATTATTGGAATGTCTGATCTTCTTAACTTTGAGGGAGAAACCCTGGTGAGAGCAAAGCTCTGAAGATGGACTCATGGGGTAGGAAAAGGCTGCTTTGCACTCAGTTTCAATTAGAAGATATTACCAGATTATTTTGTAACACCAAAATAATAACATATACAGATACATGTCTTCTATTTGATGTGCTTGGTTGCTTTGGCAATATCTTCTATTTGACCTTCACTTGTTGTTCTGCTGTCTTGTGGATCTGACCTTCACAAAAAGCTAAAAAAGACTCGAGGTTTTACCGTGTTGTACCGGGATTCTGGACATCTTGGGTTGTGCACTAGGTCACTAGGTCCTCTGATGTTTGGGTTTAACTTGCACCGTCTGTCCCGGCAAAAAATATTTTGGACAAGCTCATCCAAAACTTCAAGACTTCACTGTAAATACCATGAAATCCTGCTTCTCTGGCAAGACCGTTCAAATAGAAGATATTGGAGTTCAGAGTGCCAAAACAGCATCAACAAAGCACCTCTTGCACAAGCATTTTCTTCTATTTAAAGCCTTGCTTGGAAACCACCAAAATTGCACCTTCTAGTTGAAATATTAAAAAACATTTCTTCTATCTCTGCGTCCCGGACTATGAATAAGTTGGGTGGGAGCACTGTGCCACTGACCCCCCAAAGCCCATGTTTGAGGTGACACGGATTTTCACAACCGTGGAGGCGTACACTTTTTTGTTGTTTCTTGTACATGTATACGACATGTCTAAGTAGTTGGGGTGGGGTGGGGTGGAGCACGTTAATGGTTAACGTTCATGTGCACTTGTGTGGGATGTTGATGCTATGGGTTATGCTAACGTTCATGTTAACTGGGGTGGGGTGGGGTGGGGCATGTTAACGTTCATGTGCACTTGCGTGGGATGTTGATGCTACGGGTTATGTTAACGTTCATGTTAACTGGGGTGGGGTAGGGTGGGGCACGTTAACGTTCATGTGCGCTTGTGTGGGATGTTGATTCTATGGGTTATGCTAACGTTCATGTTAACTGGGGTGGGGTGGGGTGGGGCAAGTTAACGTTCATGAACACTTGCATGGGATGTTGATGCTATGGGCCATAGGTTATGTTGACGTTCATGTTAACTGGGGTGCGGTGGGGTGGGGGTGGGGTGGGGTGGGGTGGGGCAAGTTCAACGTTCATGTGCACTTGCATGGGATGTTGATGCTATGGGTTATGTTAACGTTCATGAACATAATTCCAGAATATTCCAGAGTATGACACCTCAGCCAGGCGAAGCAGAAAAATGACCGCTTGAACACTTTTCGTCGTCCGTCGCACAATTCCATGTTTTTAAAACGTGCTCAAAGCGCAGGCGAGTTGCTAACCCACGATCACAAACGCACGGTTGCAAAAAGCCGTGTTACCATGCTTGAGGAAAGAGACGTGTCCAGAAATGCACCTGCGTCCAAGCTTAGGAAAACAAAACAAGCAGAAAACAACAGTCCTTGGTCCCTGTAATGAGGTCCTCTTAATGGGGCATAGGTATCAAACAAAAATAAAAAGAGCATCAAAAAAATAAAAACAGGATCAAAAAATAAAAAGCGAATCAAAAAATAAATATTCCTTGATAGGCCTCTTCTGCTGCTCTCCTGGCCTTGTGGTCTGCGGGTCCTCTGGTAATGTGGTCCCTTGGTAGTCTGGTCCACTGGTCCTTTGGTCCCCTGGTCCCTTGGTCCTTTAGTCCACCTGGTCCCCTAGTCCTCCGGTCTCCTGGTCCTCTGGTCCTGTGGTCCGCTGGTCCCCTGGTATCCTAGTCCTCCTGTCTCCGAGCGCTCTAACTTCGTGTGAACGCCGTGACTACTGCTACTGCTACCACTACTACTACTACTACTACTACTACTTCCTCCTCCTGCTGCTGCTGCTGCTGCTGCGCTGCTGCTGCTGCTGCTGCTGCTGGTGCTGGTGCTGGTGCTGGTGCTGGTGCTGGTGCTGGTGCTGGTGCTGGTGCTGGTGTTGCTGCTGGTGCTGGTGCTGGTGCTGGTGCTGCTGCTGGTGCTGGTGCTGGTGCTGGTGCTGCTGCTGGTGCTGGTGCTGCTGCTGCTGCTGCCTGCTGACTGCTGACTGCTACTGCTACTGCTACTGCTACTGCTACGCTGGTGCTGCTGCTACTGCTACTGCTACTACTACTACTACTACTACTACTACTACTACTACCCCAACCATCCTCAGTGGGCTAGAATATTATTTTTTTGATTACCTTTTTTTTTAAAATTGATCCCCGTTGAATATTTTTTTTTTGATTCTGTTTTTATTTTTATTTTGATCCCTTACCCTAACGGGACCTCATCAAAAGGATATAATATATACATACACATAAAGGGACTCAACCACCCATTTTCCTCCTCTTTCGTTGTTTGCTTCCTGGTCCATTTCCACCGACTTCTCCAGGCATCTCAAGGGGTCCTTGACAGCACAGTTGGTCCCCAGACAGTGGTGGGCGCCCCCAGCCAGGCCTAACCTCTGAGGTTGAACTTTTTGAAGACAGCGATAGGGAACTTGAGATGGAGAGTAGAACTGGATAGACCATGATGAAACGGTTTTGACAACGTATCACATGCTGAAGAGCCATCCCAACCTTATTATGTTTTTTTCAATTTTGTTTGGGGCCTTGTGATGGCGCGAAGTCTTGGATTGGAGGTCTCCGCAAAGACTGTTGCAACACGGAGTGTTTCCGTGGAGGCGGAGTCATCGAAGAGTTTGGGCACTGACCTCTTTGACAAATACCAGCAAGTTCGTGCAGTTTGTATATAAGTTCTATTTCTATTGTAATCATACGAAGACGTTCAGTAGGTTTGCAGCTTCAGTCTTCTCAGAGGATCGATTCCTGAGTCTGTAAGTACTTACAACTTTGAACAATAGATATAGATGATGGATAGTGTATTTCATTTGCGGTCGTTCACCCTCTTTACTTCCGACATGTCCAGGTTTGGTTTGCAAGACATTTTGTGCCGCGATGTGAGGCCGTCCCTGCGATCCCAAGACATCAAGCCAGCATTAGGCCAAATTTGTGCGGCATGGAGCTGGGCAGAAAACAGGCCACACTCCGGATGGAATCTGACAGTTTGCATCATGCATATCATATTGTTAAGAGGTTATTGTCTAATTAGTTGCAATGTTTCCTATTCATATTCTTTATCAATAACTTCCCTCGTGCCTTTGTGCAGGCTGAATTGTTGGAGCGCATGCTCATGAAGGTACCGTGAGAACGAGAGGGATTCTGTGCGTTTCGCACCGGGTTGATGGACCCTTGCAGAAGCAGTCGTTTGGTTCTTTGAAGAAAAGGACTCTTATTCTCGAACTCCTGCGATAGGGTAGTGAGGTGGATGGTCCGAAGGTGAAAAAGATGAGCGGCTGCGACACCCAACAGTTGCAAGTTAGAAGTGTGCCTTGTCGCAGGCTGTTCTTCAGGGCTGGCAGTCGATACTTGGTGGATACAGGTACGGCGCAAGAAGGAAGATATTGAGCGCTTTTTGACTCTTTTTGGGTGTTCAGTGCCGAAGTGAACATTCCGATCTGAGGGATACAAAATGATACATAGTTTTAAGATATTCAAAGCTTTACACATTGTTTTTTCAAACAATTTGGAGAGGATGACTAGCTGGAGCGAGACGACTCGTGTTTTTGTTTGAGTATTTTTTGACTTGATTGGTGCAAACGTCGTAATGGCAATTGTCTGAATCCTAGCCTGAAGGGTAATTGATGACTGAGCAGCAGAAGGCCTTTTGAACCTCGTGTGCGAGATGTACCCTGGCAGACTCCTCCAGAGGCAGCTTTGCAGAGATGCATTTTGCTGCGAAGACCACTTGTAATTGTAGCTTTGCACCATGCCTCTCAAGTGCCCCTCAAGTGCTTTGCGTCTGGCAGCTTTCCTCCCGGCGTCTGAATTGTGCAGGAACCCCTGCTGGCACGGCCGCGAGGACAGAATTGGGCGATGGCTGCTGAGTTGGCGACGCAAGGCTTGGACAAATGGTTTCAAGCTTAGAGCACAGAGAACAATGGTTGCTCGGAACGCCTTTCCTTGGGAAGCTCTGGACCCAGCTAGCAAAATCAAGGAACCAGTAGCATGAAGATCGTAGAAAGACCTCTTTCTTGTTGAAGCGGCAACTCGGGTGCACTGGAAGAGTCGTGCTGGGATCCCCGCATGATGCCATGTTTAATCAAGTTACTGTCTAAATGCACATTATTTGTTGATGACATGTTTCCAAGCAATGCCATTTTGGACTACCTGCAAACACTGGCGACCTGGTGGATTGGCCAGAACTTAGCAGAAAGTAGTTGCGCGTCTACGACCAAACTTAGTCTTGACGTTGCCAAATCACAATCATGCCGCCGGGCCTAATGTCGACTTTAGCGCTACAAAAATTCCCCCACTCTTCCTGGTCACTACCGGCTACATGGCCCTGTGACCTAAAGCCATTGCCTTGTGTCAACTCATACTGCGTCCGATAGACAAGGGTTCCATAATAGGCCAAGTCATGTGTGACAACGAGATATCAAATGGCACAGCCACAACTGCAACACAGAATGTTGCCTCCCTTGTTTATGAACCACGTCGTTTCCCTTAACCTGGAGCCGTTCAGAACTCATGCCTTTCAGCCTTTCAATGCCAAACAACGCGGTGTTGCTACAGTAGTTCTTGATCCAAAGACGCCGCTAGATGAGCTGTCGAGAAGAGTTGCCTCAACGTGACACAGGAGATGGATGAAGGCACTTAAACCAAGGCCGTACAGTCGTGTGTAGATGTGTAGCTTGCATGCATTAAATGGTTTCCTAGTCTGAGTCATACTCGTACTATGTTGTAGTCGTAGCTAGAGTCGTTTTTGTGGATATCATATATAATATACATAATGATATGATATACCGATACTTGAAGTCAAGGCTCAAATATTCTTAGACTGGAATCATGTCTGAAAGTGACCTGCAAGCACACATGTGTGACATCATGTGTTGATCTCATTTGTTCTTTTCTTTTGTGTGTGTGATTAGCTACGCTGCAAGTGTTGTTGTGAGCTTCATCATGCCGTTTGTTTGTCATTGGTCACTTGGATAGACTTGGGCAATCGGATTGTTTTGTGTGAATGTACAGTATAGGCGGTCAGTCGATCAGCGACAAGTCCGAGGCCGTTTCGTCATGTTTCACTTGGAAGTATACGTCTCGTGCACGTCGTGCACATGCACTAGAACGTACGAACGTAGCGTGTACAATGATGTCATTCTGCCCTCCCTTGAAACTCTCAAGGTCGGAATCAAGCCATGATTCCCTGACTGCAGCGCAAGGGCCCCAGGATGGTGCAATTTGGGTTTCCACAGCCGTGTATTTGATTATCTTGCTTTGTGCATTGTCGCAAGTTCACTGATCATTTTGTATATATATATATATGCAATATGTATGTATATATATATATCAATGTTCACTTTACGTTGCCGTTTGAAAAAAGGCGTCGTTGTGAGAAAACCATATCATTCAGGGATCTCTACGAAGCCTGTGCTCGTGCCCATGCCACCTTTGCCAGCTGGGCTGTCAGCCCAAAGCCTAGCACCAAATGTATGTAGAAACAGTCTGACGCAGTGCCATTGCCGTCCGCGACCAATTTCACCCCACCGTGACAAGCACCGGCAACAGCCGGTCCAACCTGTGAGACTAGGCTCTAGCCGACGGCAGATGCATCATGCTGAGAAGCCCAATGCGGCCGTTGACGTGTAGCTTGAGTGCTGACCCAGTGCTAATGGCATCCTCTTCGCTTGCAGGTCAACAAGTCCGGTGGTGGCCGCCTCCGCAGAAGAGGAGGCTGGAGCATGCCGCAGCTTTAGCAAAACAGCCCAAGTTTGAGTTGGTGAGCAAGTACAGTACAATTGCTGATGCCGCTAAGCTTTGGTGTAATTACTCCTAATTATATATATATGTGGAATTGTCATCAAGTTATCAAAGCTACCTAAATTTGGGTGCTTGTTTGACAGGCTGCAGAGCAAGCAGTTCAGCGCGCGCACGAGAGCATCTCCAAAGATGTTATGGAGGAGTTGTCAATATATGTGCGTATGCTACAATTGCCGTGGGGGTGCAGTCAGTGCAATGAAAGTGACGAACCACGCCTTTGCATGGCCTAATGAACAACATGCTTTGCTACACTGCTCGTTGCGCCAAAAGCACAGGAGCTAGAGCAAGCTGCCATGCAGCCCGCCTCCTCTTGGCCGTGCCTTGATGGCACTGTTCTTTTGTGCAAATCTTGGACGAAACAAACACTGTTCAGGTTTTGGAGGATCAAAAGTAAGGGCTACTTGGAGACAGACAGAAAACTAACCCCAACTTTTGTAGGTTTCGAGAACCAAGAATCACACGCCCTTTGGAGTTTTTACGCTCGCTCGCTATTTAAGCAAATGGTGGATTCGTGGTGGATATTGTGTACTCTTTGTCATGGCAAACCTGGCAACAATTTGTGATACAGAGGCCACCTTTGCTGCCTCCACGACCTATTCTTCCAGGTGACAGAGGTTGGGATGATCGTGTCAGACTGGCCTCAGGCCCAAAACGCATCTGGGCAGATATAGAGCTTCTCTCGTTGCTTTTCCATTTGACATCCTACTTGCATGTATCGAATGAGGATGATTGAGGCCTCTCCCTGAACTCGTGCTGTGCTTTTTTGATTTTTCTTCGAGCATGGTGCCGGTAACAACTGGCTGGGTGTTTCAGAGTATCATGTTTCCTTTTTTTCGGTGCTGAGGACGGCTGTTTGGGCCAGAAGACGACCACACCACGGAGGAGGGCAGAAGTCAGAAGTGTCTCAATTAGTGAAACTGTTTGTTTTTGCATCACTGGAGGAGGTCCTGGTGGTCCAGAGCGATGGCTATTTAACAAGCTTCCATCCAGTACCCAGAGAAAGCCAAGGTGCTTCGACGGTGGGGTTTTGGCCACACCGGTGCACAAAGACAACCACTGACAGTGGATCTGACTGATTTGATCAACCAGGAATTGATGCAGTTGGCTCGCCAAGGTGTTCAGAAACCTTCGAAAGACTTGTTGGATACAGAGGACAGAGGAGGATCTCTGGACTTGAATGAACACTTGTACTGTTTTCCTGGAAATTCCAGGTTCAAATGTGGGCCCAGTCGGAGCATGATCGAAATGAAAGAAGGAAGAATAGAAAGAGATATTCAAAATGCATGTGTGTTTGGTGTATTCCAACAAACTGATGAGAACATATGAGAACTTCAGGGTCCTTCCAGGGTTTCCTATTTCAAACCGAAGTATGACAAGGTCTTAACAGGATCCTGGTAGTGAGTAGTTACTTTCACTGTCTGAATTAGGGTGCGGGCCCCCAGCTCAGGGGGGCCCAAGCCTGATACACGTGACTATTAGTAGGTTGGAGGCCATTCCTATAATGTTGGAGGCATTCCTATTAGCTTGGGGGCCATCCCTAGAAGGTTGGAGGCCATTCCTATTATGTTGGAGGCTTTCCTATTAGCTTGGAGGCCATCGCTAGTAAGTTGGAGGCCATTCCTATTTTGTTGGAGGCATTCCTATTAGCTGTTATTAGCTTGGAGGCCATCGCTAGTAGGTTGGAGTCCATTCCTATCATTATGTTGGAGGCATTCCTATTAGCTTGGAGGCCATCGCTAGTAGGTTGGAGGCCATTCCTATTACGTTGGAGGCCATCCTATTAGCTTGGAGGCCAGGCCATCGCTAGTAGGTTGGAGTTGGAGGCCATTCCTATCATGTTGGAGGCCATGCCTATTAGCTTGGAGGCCAACGCTAGTAGGTTGGAGGCCATTCCTATTATGTTGGAGGCGATTCATATTAGCTTGGAGGCCATCGCTAGTAGGTTGGAGGCCATTCCTATTTTGTTGGAGGCCATTCCTATTAGCTTGGAGGCCAACGCTAGTAGGTTGGAGGCCTTTCCTATTGTGTTGGAGGTTGGAGGCCATTCCTATTCGCTTGGAGGCTACCGCTAGTAGGTTGGAGGCCATTCCTAGTATGTTGGAGGCAATTCATATTAGCTTCGAGGCCACCGCTAGTAGCTTGGAGGAAATTCCTATTATGTTGGAGGCGAGTCATATTAGCTTGGAGGCCACGGCTACTAGGTTGGAGGACATTCCTATTATGTTGGAGGCGATTCATATTGGCTTGGAGGCCACCGCTAGTAGGTTGGAGGACATTCCTATTATGTTGGAGGCGATTCATATTAGCTTGGAGGCCATCGCTATTTGGTTTAGTTTAGTCTCAGCCTCTCATTGCTCGTCCAGCCGAGCGGGGCTCCGAGTCGGTCGCTTCACACGGTGCGAAGCCTGTCACAGGACTAAGAGCGACCGGTCTGAGGACGACGAAACAAATGACCCAAACGGGTGCATTTTGTACATAGACATAGCATGACCTGGCTGTTGCACGGGGCCTGCCCTTCCTGTCTTCTTTCTGTTTCTTTGGAACTAGTTAGAGCAAGCCCAACGGTAAGTGCGTTGCATTGGAACAATGATCTGTGCTGAGTAGCCATCTCCAGCGCTTGTCAAAGGAAGGCAGGAAAATGTTAACGCGCAGTGGTGATATCACAGTTGCAAGCAAAAATGCCGCAGTGCGGAGTCAGAAGCAGTGCTGAGTGTGTTTTACAGATTTCAGATCCCAAACAAGAAGACGACTATCATTCAATCTTGGTTCAGTTTGGGGCGAGGAAGTTAAGTGAATTCTTCGATGTTCTTGCAACAAAAGAGGATGTCATGGTGCAAGAGGTAGGGGTTTCTCAGAAGAAGATACCCTATATAGTTCAAGTACACACACTCTGACATTGGTTTTCAGTTACACTCAGTTCCCACGTTGAGAAGGAAGGCGATGGAACGGCATGGTGAAAGGTCCAAAGACTTGAAGGTGTTTTAACATTGAGGTTTCTCATCTGCAGCGGTGCGACGACGACGCGCGCGCGGCGAGGGAAAGGGTTTAGGGGAAGTAGCATGAACCGCCATGGAAACAAACAAAGAAAGAGTGGAGTGACAGCTTGTACAACAGTTCGGCAGGTACGTTTGCAGCCCTCCCCAGTGGCCTCTTCGTTGGCCATCCGCCACTGGGGAGGGGGATGGCCCCCTGCCTTGTTAAGTGGTGGTAATGGAAACGGTGGCATTGGACCCTTTGGTACAGGGGGTGACACACACATAGCCGTATTCGGCGCGGTCTCGCCTAGCAAAGTAGTAGTGAAGCCAGGGGCCTCCATGCAGTAGCGTCCTGACTCCTCGGGGAACATTTGTACAGAAAGCGCCAATTGTTGGCACAGCGAAAAAAACTATTAGCCACCTAAAAAGCCTAAGAAAGACAGACAAAGCAAACAAAACAAAAGCAGACTAAGAGGGCAAGAAAGAAAGATAGGTGTAGTTACGAGGCCCACTTAGTTAAACGAAAGTAGTTTGCGAGCGGGACATTCGTCTTAAACCGCCCGGGTAGCTAGCAATAGACTAGGAGAAACAGAAGGAAAGGCACCAACACACAAGTGTGTTGAGTGCGATTTCCTTCTGTTGCTCAGCAGCGGGTGGGATAGCAGAGGAGGCCCAGGGGCAGGGAGGGGGTGCACGATTAATTCGTCCGGCCTGTGAATACTTAGCAGAGTGACATGGACTGGTGAATACTTAGCGGCATGGCAGACTGAGAGAATCCCGTTTTTTGGCCCGGCGGCCTTGGAAGCAGTAAATTCAGTTAAGGTTGATCAAGTGGTGAATTCCTGTGAGAAGTGGAAAAGCTCAGTTACACGATTTCCGGCATGAATTCAGCGCCCCAGTGACGGGGATCACACTCAGCACCCGAGTGGGACGGCTGAGCGAAACACACTCTGACATTGGTTTTCAGTTACACTCAGTTCCCACGTTGAGAAGGAAGGCGATGGAACGGCATGGTGAAAGGTCCAAAGACTTGAAGGTGTTTTAACATTGAGGTTTCTCATCTGCAGCGGTGCGACGACGACGCGCGCGCGGCGAGGGAAAGGGTTTAGGGGAAGTAGCGTGAACCACCATGGAAACTAACAAAGAAAGAGTGGAGTGACAGCTTGTACAACAGTTCGGCAGGTACGTTTGCAGCCCCCCCAGTGGCCTCTTCGTTGGCCATCCGCCACTGGGGAGGGGGATGGCCCCCTGCCTTGTTAAGTGGTGGTAATGGAAACGGTGGCATTGGACCCTTTGGTACAGGGGGTGACACACACACACACACCCGCGCGCGCACACACACACACGCACTTATGGAAATGCGTGCGGACTTGATTGCGGTTGCCACACGCCAGCCTAAGTAAAAACCAAAGAGTCCAAGTAAGGTGAAAACTTCCAAAGCTCCAACAATCTTGAAGTTCACGAACAGCGGCTCGCGGCGACAGAATGACGATTTGCGCTCATGTCTGCAGAGCTCGAAAGCCAATGCAAAGGCCAGCGACTTGTTCTAGCGACAAAGGGGCCCAAGAGGAAGTAAGTGGTAATCTGGCTGATCAGGCCAGATATCAGCACGGAGCTTGACCCTCGTCGTTGGGATCACCAGTCAAGTCCGTGGGTGGTTTCCCTGCTCATCTTTCAAAACTACAAACCAAAAAGGATCCCTGTGACTCCAAGGGTTGCACACGCCTCCCACAAAGGGAGGCGAGAAAAGCTAAGGCCAGGGCAATTGTGCATGTGTGCGCGCAGCAAGGACAAGAAGATGAAGACACGAAAAGGGGGCAATACAGGACAAAGGTGTAGGTGGTTGCGATGAAGAGAAACCAAGTGCACAGGGGCAAACAATGAAAACCCGCCTCATTGTCAAACCTGAAGCGTGGGTTTGAAGTAGATGACGTACAAACGAAGGGGCTGCTGGACCAATGTGCGCGCAAGAGAAAGAAGGAATGAGAAGCCAAGCCACGAAGGCAGGAAGACATGAAAGAACAGAGGAAAAAGATATGTGTGAGGGGGAAATGATGAAAAGGGGGGGAACCAGATGGAGGGGCCAGGAACCGATGAAACCAAACCTCATTTGAAAGACCTAGGAAGACCGGCCTGGCCTAAGGTGAGGGCAGGTTCCAATGAACCTAAGACAGGCTTGGGTCGCTGTGACCACTTTGTGGCTTTAAGCCTGCTTGGACCGCTGCGGTCATGTTCTGGCATATAGCCTACTCGTTTTCAATAATCCATCAAATCTTGGCAAGTGACTCTGGCGCAAGCCTACTCCGCCCGCTGTGGGCACGTACGCTCCCGGGCAGGCGGGCCATGGAAAAAACCCTTTCAAAGGGTCCACAGGGGGCACTCCTCGGGCTCACCCTGGGCTCTCACTGGAAATGCGTGCGGACTTGATTGCGGTTGCCACACGCAAGCCTAAGTAAAAACCTAAGAGTCCAAGTAAGGTGAAGACTTCCAAAGCTCCAACAATCTTGAAGTTCACGAACAGCGGCTCGCGGCGACAGAATGACGATGTGCGCTCATGTCTGCAGAGCTCGAAAGCCAATGCAAAGGCCAGCGACTTGTTCTAGCGACAAAGGGGCCCAAGAGGAAGTAAGTGGTAATCACAGCAGGTATGTCTGGCTGATCAGGCCAGATATCAGCACGGAGCTTGACCCTCGTCGTTGGATCACCAGTCAAGCCCGTGGGTGATCCCCCTGCTCATCTTTCAAAACTACAAATCCAAAAGGACCCCTGTGACTCCAAGGGTTACACACACACACACACGCACTCAGTTGCCAAGAGGCTAACAGGAGGGAACACCTTCATGTGCGCTCATGCAAACATCATTATGAAGTACATTCCTATATACGAATATACTAATTATATATATATATATATATCATATTTAAGCTCAAATACGCCCAACGTTTTTCAGCTCGCTACCAACCATATCCACTGCTGCTCACATGACATTTAACATGTATTTGACATACATTTTTGCCCTAGCTGCTGCAAGAACAGAGCAAGTGATTCATGCAACCTGAATCAAAACAACACGAACCCTGAGAACTGGAAACTGAGGGAGCAAGTCGACAGGTGGCGCCATCTCTGCCTTACTGAATGCTCTGTCTAGGTTCAGTGTATCAGAAGTGGAATGGAAGGGTAAGATCAAGTGCTGAAATCATTTGAATGCTTTGGCGCATTGACGAAGCGTATATGATGACTAACGCATGATCATGGACAACAATCCACAGAGACTGAATATATTTCCTGGCTTCCGCCTGGCAGCATGGAGGCAGGGAGGGCTAAGTGTGCCTTCTAGGCAACTCATTGTTTTGCATGTCAAAAACACTCTTGTATTTATGCATAGGCAAAGCCAGCAACAGCGACGTCCATGCGGCCGGGGACTTGGTTCCACCGTAGCAGATCACAGCAGACGTTCTTGGAGTTGTTCTCGGCACGGGCAGAGTGATCACAATGGCATATAATGGTATGACGCGCAGTTTGTCACAGCCCAGACAGTTTCCAAGCAGCTCTAGACAGGGGTTCTGTCAACAGAGTGCAAGAGCAACGAGAGTGTGATGAAATCATTCGAACCATTGATTTGGCATAGTCGTTTAACGTTTCCTACAGTTAAACTGCCCACTTTGTTGCACTCCAGCAAGGCGGTTGCGCAAAGAGTTGCAACTGATCCAGCAGTCGCCGAATTCGCAGGCGACCTGGAACTCATCCAAGGTTCTTGCAGGTGGAAGGAACAAACATCACTTTTGATACATGTTTCATGGGCGGAGTTCGATGATAAGTATTGTACAGGCGTACAACATGTATTTACTCAAAATTCTGTCCATCATGTGCTGCTCTTTGTGAGTGATTTGGGAAGGTGGCAGTCAAGCCCTCAAACTCTTCTTTGCTGGAGCTGCAGCCTCAGCTCCAGCTCCTGGTGAAAAGGCGAAAAGGTGAGTATATATATATATATATAAAGTTTATATACTGTCACATATGTTCTTATGTTCTAGTTTACCAAATGCAGAAAACCCAGCAGTGCTAAAGAGCTAACAGGTGGCAAATCTTATGCAACCAAGATTGGTGTCCTTTTTTTGACTTTCCCAATGTTTATAATGTTTCACTTTCGTGCAGGTGGCATTTTGTGCTGCATTCTCTTCCAGCAGACACGACTGAAACTCAGCCATACGCGAATAGCAACGACTCACACGACGTGCTGCTTGAACATTTGGTGACCAAGAAGTAAGGAGCACCGCTTTGGAGTTCTGTGTGTTTTGCCGACAGCTTTCACACAGCTTCTGTTTGCTGAGTCCGTACAGCAGTGGTTGCTACCATGGTCGGTGCCGGCCTGATTTTACACTGGCAGCGTAGAATGTGAGGAACGATCAACAGCTTGATGCGCAAGATGACCGCAGCCTTGTGTGTCGTTACAAGTGAGGCTACTTTTTCCTGCGAATTATCCGCACGCTCCGCCAACTGTGGTGATGGTGACTCCAAATGGACGACTGGAAACCGGCTGTCGTTTGTGCCGTAGCCCCAGGCAGAGTTAAGTTGAAAGAACCAGACGGTGACTACTGTATATAACTTGACTGGTTTGAATCAAGAATGACTATCAGTGTAATCAATTCAAGTAGTCATGTTGGAGATGTTCATGCCGTCCTGAGTTCAGGGGGTGCCAAGTCACTCCCCTGAACCCGTGCTATTTCTCATTCATGGTCTCAAGGTCTTTACAAGACAAGATCCAATGTTGCCAAGGTCTAAGCATGACCGATTTTCATCCAGAGGCAGGTTTGTATGAATTGGGCTCTTTGGTGTTGGACCTTTTGATTAGATTTCCAAGTTGAAAAAAACGGTGCTAAAGCTTTGCTAGCCGCCTAGATTCCAAACATCCACTGGCCGCTCAAATCAACTGCAATCTTTCTACCTTGTTTTCGAATCTGACCCCTGGATTTTGTTTGATCCCGCTTGCCAGAGCTGGAATCCAGCATGGTCTGTCGACACCATTCTCACTGGCCTCTTGTCCTTCTTTCTCTCTGAAGAAAGAGGTCTCAGCCTCAGATGGCATGTTCTTTGCAGCTACCTGTGGAAGACTGTGGAAGGTGTTTGTTCGTTCTTTTTGCTGGTACCCGACGGGACCCGTAGCCGTTGCCTTCGTTGAAGATCCGAGAAGGCGTTCTGTATGTGTTCTTGATGGGAGAACCAGCGTATTCTGAGACCAACCTCTCCCTTTTGATGCAGAGCTCGACCAGAAACGGATAGTTATTCTGATTCAGTTGCATCGCCAAGGGTATGGCTCTGTCAAAACTTCAGAGGAGCAGAGGCGGCGCTTGGCATCCTCTTCATGGGCATTTGAGCTGCAAAGAAGGTTGTTTCTCGAAAAGGCTTTGCATGCTTCATGTTCTATCATTATCACAGTACAGAACGACATGCATGTTGAGTTGCCTTCTTTATCAGCGAAGTATAGCTAAGTTCACACCCTGGAATCGATAATTTTTGCTTGGTTTGGGATGGTTTGGGCTGCCAACAGAAGGGGCAGTGGTGGGAACATGGCTCATGCTCGTCCATTTTCAGCCTTCACCCCGACCAACCTTTCTTGATCTTGCTTGATCTTACTTGTACCATCTCATCTGATTGCAGCGCGCTTTGATTCACCTTGCCCCCTCTTATTTCCTGCAACTCCTTGGCAAGTATCGGGTGAAAGACTGGTGAAAGATTGACTTTTTCCTGCTTACAGTCATTGTTGGGCCAGTGCATTTATTTGTCTCAGCTCGTCTCGTTTCGCGTCATTTCATCTCTGTGCAACAGATAATCTCAACCCACCTCACCTCCACCTCACCGCCCAGATGCGTAGCCTTGTGCAGACATCCAGTGCTTGACAATCTCAAATGTATCAAAGCAAGGTGTTCTGCAGGCAATTATGTTTAACACCTACTGAAACGGCTGAGCCACTGTTAGAGTGTGATGCAGCAAAGGCTCACAACACTTCGGACGCAGACTTCGTGGAGCTTTTTCCCGAACTCTTGGAGCCGCCAAACAGGTGCCTCGGTGAGCTGTCACTTTTGTGTTTTCGGTGAGTCATGGCTGTTTCCAATGAAAGATATGAAAGACCTGAACAAAGTAGTGCACTAGAGATCACTAGAGTCACTAGGGCAAAATCAGGATAGTGCGCTGCACATATGGCTGGTAGTACAGTGTATGTCATGTGGTGTGCCACAGGCCGGCTGCAGGCAGTCAGGGGAGGAGCTGGAAACTCAGCCTGAGAGTGAAAGTGTTTGGTGGTTGAAGGAATATCAATGAAATGAGATGAGCAATCCTCAAAACGTGCAATGAGCGGTTGTGAATTCCACTAATTTTGCAAACACTTGCAAAAACGATAGGCCCCCTCAAAAGCGACAACCATATCCCCGCAGTTTTTTTGATATGTTCAGCATTGTTCAGCTATGTTGTGCTGACATTGTGGCTTTAAAACCTGCAAAAGCGCTCAAATGTTATTAGTTGTTCGAACACAATGACGATGGCAGCGAAGCGCTCAGAGCATTGCGTCTGAAAGGCACTGCAGTAGGGGAACTGTCAAAAGTTGACAGCAGGGGCGAATGAACAAAATATCATGAGTGAAGAATGGTGGAGAATGATGAATGCATATGCATGAATGTCGTATCACAACAAGGCTTGGCGTCGCCTTGGCGTTTGTTCAAAAACATTCAACAACTGTGCTCCGACCATAACGCTTGGAAGGTCAGGAGCTGCCCCACGTGGAGGCACACTTTCGTCACGGGCGGCGGGCGAGTCGTTGACAGCTGTCGATCTATTGTTCCTGATTCTCAGTGGTTGTTTGCTGGTTGTCTCCCTTTTCTATCCTTTTCTTGACATCAACATGTTGTGTTGGTTCTTCGGTTCTGCTCAGGCTCGCGAGTGCTGGATTTGCCGAGACCTAGGGACTGAACCCTTGATTCATCCCTGCGGCTGCAGAGGGCCAGCCTGGCGTGTTCGGTCCCATGCTTTTGTCTTATGTTCTCTTGAGCTGGACTTTGAGATTTGCAACCCTGACAAGGGATTGTCATTGTTTACCTAAATGTTTCTTTAATGATATTATGTGTTGGATATGTGTTGGTTCCAGTGATTCCAATGGAAGTGTTGGTTCCAATGGAAGTGCCTTTTACCTTGCTCGCATGTTTTTATCGTGCTATCGCACAGTATTGTTTCTGTTCAAGGAGCATGGTGTATCTATGAAGTGATACGTTGTCCACACTTCAATCCTTGCCATAGCCATATTGGACCGTACTCTGCGAGCTGCTGCCACAGCCCCACA
The DNA here is from genome assembly GCA_963970005.1 of Durusdinium trenchii. Classification (NCBI taxonomy): domain Eukaryota; class Dinophyceae; order Suessiales; family Symbiodiniaceae; genus Durusdinium; species Durusdinium trenchii. The sequence continues at coordinate 217,746 of CAXAMN010004269.1, forward strand.
AAGAGAGGCACCTCCAAAGCGCTTGCCTTTTGATAATGAAACCAATGACCCCCCTGTGCTGGTTGCCTGCAAGACATGCCGCGCAACAGTGCGATAGGACGATGTGGCGCTCGCATCGCTTTGTTTCTGCGCTGGCAGCACCTTGGTCTCAATATGGTATGGGAGTAGCTGCTTGGTGCTGCTTGTGCGCCTTTCATGAGCACTGAAACCGGCAACAGTCATGCACGCCTGGGTTGTTCACCCCCAATCACCCCGATGCTTTGCCTGTACCACAGAGACACACACACACACACACACGTTCTTTCAGTTTGCTTGTTTCGCAAACTGACTGAGCCTTGCAACGGTGCAGGGGTTGATGTATCATCATATAATCATAATATGTTACAACGACCAGACTTATACACCACTGAGGGACTTGGTGGGAAGATATTTTGTTGACTTGGGTGATTTCCCATGGTGTTTCGGTTCATGCTCATGTAAAATCTCCCATTCTCCATGGGACACCACAAACGCATGGAGTCACGCATGAATGCGAAAAGTCAGCCATTTGTAATCATAATGCATAGATAATCATATATATATATGTATAACAATATATAGTAGTACATCATATATCCTACTGGGCACACCATCTCCAACCACATTCTGCAAACACATCATTCCACATGAAAAGTGTGTGGACACCACAGGACAAAGCTACTGTTTTGTTCAACTCTATTTAGGTTAAGAACCGACTTGTTGAGTGACTTACTTGTCCGCCCAGTACTCAATTCAACGTATTTCCATTCAGTCGGGCACAGTACCATTTTGCTTGGTTCAAGTCCGCTTTAGGTCTTTAGGTTGGAGGTACAGCAGCGTGAGAGTCAGACTTGCAGTGGTTCGGCAGCGCAAGCCTGTACCGATCAATTGATTAGGCATTGCCAGCCCTGGCATTGCTTGCACCTGGGGCTTCCTTCGTGGAGAGCCACGTGGCAGACCGCGTTCGACGACATCAGGTGTGATAGGGCCTGGTTGCCCTTGAGGAAGACTCAGCATAATTCAGGATTTGTTTGTAGGCAAGAAGCTGGTTTCTCCAGTCTGAAATGCACTATGTTTGTTGGCAGGAACTTACACTCAGACGAGCATCGAAGAAGCCAGAGCATGATGAAGATTCTTGGTCAAAGATGTAGATGATGTAGTACGTGTGCCTGTGAACTTTTTCGACCAACGCCTTTTTTGCGCCGTGTCTAATTTTTCCACTTAGCATGCACCCAAACCTACACTCTTTTCCAAGGACTTCTTGCATCCAGAGGGGAGCTTTACCTTGCCTGCAGTGATAGGCTGGAAGAATGTTCATCGATTGTTGCTGCTTGTGCGGTGGTGGCACGTAATGCTAGAAAGTGCAGCACTGCACAAGATTCTCCGAGGGGGTTTTGCCGGACTCTGTCTATCATTTCTGGTGGCCAGCATGCAAATGATGCCATCAGTTGCGGAGGATGGATCTCCCACAGGCGTGGAATCTGATCAGTGTGACTTTCTGAGAGATCAAGGTGCTGAGAGAATTCAGCTGTCACCTGAGCAACCGCCAAAACTCGAGATGACCAGTTTTGTACTGTAAGTGGTCGTGATTCTCAAGATTTGACTAAAACCTACAAAAGCGATCGGCCCCTCAAGAGCGATTTCCATGTCGCCGCAGCTGAAATTGTGTCTGAAAAAGTGATGGGCCCCACTCAAAAGCGACAACCTTGTTAAATCGTCTCCTCTTTGTTGACGTTTCGGCAGACGCTCACATGGTGCCCAGTCACGCCTCTAGCGAGGCTTTGCCGAGTTTGCTCGAAAAGGGGGGAAGATGGATGCCGATGCACGTCTGCAGATGGATTTGAGAGGAAGATCAGTGGATAAGAGATGATACAATGATACTAGTAAGAGAAAGAGGTTGAAGGAAATCAGGGCCACCATGGGTCACTCATGCTGTGACACATGCAATGACTAGACTAGATGATACTAGTACTAGCAATCCTCATGCAATTTCACCAGCATAGATGAAGTCCGGTGTTACCGTCATTGTCACTTCATGCCTCTTCCTTCCCCTCAGGATGTTGGATGCTTCTTTGTCCAGTGCGGGAAGCAGACTAAGGAGCCCGGGTAGTGTACCAGCATTTTGGGAGTAGGCTGTCGTGTGCCCTGTACTCAATGGAAAGAGGAGTGCTTTGCGGAAGATGGAAGATGCTTGACCCTTGACTGAACAGATACTCTGACTGTCTCTGACTCTGTACTACCTGTTGCTTATGGAGTGGGAACTCTTTTTCAGTTCCAAGAGATTCAACACGCTTGATTGTGCACTACAGAGTGCCCTGCAGACCAAGCTACCTGTAGTTTCTGGCTTGCTGTCGACAACACAACTTGCAAAAAAGTTGAGATGGCTGCCCGGAAGTTATCACAAGATGGCTTAGGAAAGGTGCAATGTGCTTGGCTCGCTGCCGTGGAGACTCTGACTGTGCTACTCAGTGCTTTGCAGAGTACGGATGCCCCAGGTGGGGATGTCAGGAACTTTCACTGAACTACCAAGTCCAAAAGCATTCCAAAGCACCAGGTTACCCGGATTGTAGGTTACAATATTTTATACATAATATAATGACACGCTTCAAAACCATCAGCTTCGCTCCCGATGGGTCAATGGCTTTCGAACCATCCTCTCACCCATCAGACCAAGCTCTTGAATGCTCAACAGATCAGATTTGAAGCACAAAACCTGGAAGGCTAGATGCATGGTTGAACTGCACTGTGGAGAAGGAGCAGTGTGTTAGCGTGCCAGCAGGCACATATGACTCTTGGAGCCAAGTGGTGTTATTCACCTACCCTAACTAAGCATATGACTCCTGCTTCCTTGCCCAGATGACCTCTCTATTCTGCGATATTCATACTATGACCCCTCCACTAAAAATTAATTGGAGGGGGTGACCCATGAATTAATTTTCTCAATCAATTTGTTTCTCCGACAATTTCATCGACAATTTATCGACAATCGTAAGTTTGATAAAACAATTGTTTTCGGGTGTACCTTGGATCAAGCTAGCCAACTAAATTAATCGACCCCTCCTTCAGAGGCCAACCCGCCCCCATCAATTTGTGTTGCCTGCACTTTCCCAGGCATATGCTTGCCAAATAAATTGAATAATCGACCCCTCCTCCAAAGGCCAACACCCCCTGAATTGATTTTTTCTACCTGGTTTTAAGTGTGGTGGCAATTTTCCTGCCTGGTTTGGCGTGGCTGTGGATGGGGGTTGCCACCTGGGGACTGGACACTGAGTGGTGAGGTGTCGATGAGTTAGGGAGGGTACGGGGGGCCCTAAGCAAATTTTATAGAACATTAATTGAGGGTGTACACCCCCCCTCAATTACTATCTAACGTAGGGGTCATTTCATACTATCTCATCTCCATGTATCTCCCATGCTTGCCAGCAAGAACGCGGCAACATGATGTACGCACCCAATGATCAAGGAGAGCACAAAGCCTTTGTTTGCAATTTGCCAGTTAGAATCTGATGTCCAGCAGCAAAGGATGTGAAGAAGTTCTATGCAGAGAATATCCCAACGAAGATGAAGGATTTTGACGTGAGGAAGCTGGAGGGGAAGTGGTACAAAGTGAGGGGCTACAACCCCAAATATGATTGCTACCCTTGCCAGACCAACACCTTCAAGTATAACACTGAAACCAAAAAGATGGAGACGGAGGTGAAGCTCCGAGTGGCGACCCTTGGAGCTGCAGAGTGTTCTGCTAGCCATAGCAGACACGATGATGACAACATTTTTTATACAGTGAAACTTGAGTTGTCACAACACCGCAGCTAAGAATCTTGGAGCTTTTCCTGTGAATAGGCGTTGAGATTATGTTGCATTTCTATGCATTTCTGGGTTTTCCAAGGAGAAAGAAGAGTGGCGGATATTGGGAGAATGTCTTGACAGAACAGATGGATGTGCAGAGTCCTTCTGATCGGAGCACTTTGTGACTGGGGAGCATGATTCAGTTATGCGACGCACTTTGTTTCAAGTGGCATCCACAGTCCAAAACGATTGAAAGATCAACAGCCTTTCCGCTATACACGAGTCAATGCTCTCGGCAGCAAGATGAGGTTTGCAAAGGGAGAGATTTTTGGTCTTTCCTTCCAAGAAGAGTGGTACGTGCTGGGGGCAGATGATGATTTTGTAATGACTGCTTATGTGGGCAACAACCTACAGGACCTTTGCCACAAGACTTCAATGCTTCAACTTTTCAAGAGCAAGTGTTCCTGAGGGCAGAGTCGGAGTCAGGTCATGTGATATAGTTGTAAAATTGCCGGGCAGATACCCTGAAGATTGTAAGGTTCGCTAGCAGCTAGAAGCTAGGTGAGGCATACGCTTCCGAGATGAGACATGACACCTCCGAATATGTTTGACTTGCCCGTACAGGACGCCTATAAAGGCTGGTGGTCTTAGCTTTGCGCGACGCTTCAATGGTTGGCTGCCCAAGTCGTTGATTTGTATTCCAAACTTTCATTCATCAACATCCTGTTCCATTTGATCTATGCGGTGCTCGTAGCAGTTTCGTGTTAAAAGGCCTCAACTTCCAAAGACGATAAGGAAGGAGTTCTCTATACGACCAACTCAGCATATGACCATAGTTGGACAGGCAGCTTCGTGTATGCGCGAACGCCCGAGCTATCTGCGGAAGCAGAAGCCAAAGCCAGGGCAATTGCGGAAAAAAGTGGTGCCTTGGTTCAGTCAATTGGCTTACTATAGTTTATAGCATTTCAGAGCTACGTGTGCGCAGGAGCGCTGCAACCACAAAGCCATTTTATGAAGCCCATAACTCCGCTTTTTTGACTGCAGGGGACTGGGGTTGGAATGCTCAGTACTCAGGACTGGACTGGTCGTGGCTTGGACCCCACCAGTCAATTCGGGCTTATAAGCCCTTTGTTTCTAGTAGCTTCTTGCTTCTAGTAGTAAGGCCAGGAGCGCCCCTAGTAGCGTCCTTGCTCCTAGTAGCGATGCCCTTTGTTACTAGTAGCTAAAGTGCTAAAAGTAGGGTATTTTGATTCATTGCAAGTCACGAATCATTACCCCTATCTCTATTCTAAGGAAGTATTGCGTAATCGACAACGCTTGTCCTGAGCAACCTCCAGTGGACTATTCATCTCCAGTGTCGATGAACCTAGATGCAACTTGGATGCATGTCAATTCAGGGAAAAAACATAGGGGGAAGAATCCATGCACGTTAATTCATACCAGTTGCATCCAGTTGCTGATGGACTGTCTTGAACAGCTCAACGCCTTGGAGTGTCCGCCTTCAAGGACATGCAGGACCTTCTTGAGTGGTTCGCACCAGGCTCCACAAGAGGGGGGACTGTAACTTGGCAAAGCTATTGATACAAGGGAAATAATATGCTGAGCCGTACCCTGTGGACTCAGAGCCACTAACTAGAGAGGGAGCGGCCAGTCTGACAGCTGTGGAGACAGCTATAGGTACTTGTAATTCACTGTAATTCGAGATACACATATCTTTTGAGACCCAGATGAATCAGATAGAGTTTCATGGCCCAAGACGACTTGAGCGATCGTGAGGTCAAGGACGCGAACTTCACAGGCGACTATTAGCTGGAAGTGAAGGCCGCGAGAAGCCTGACCTCCGCCATGTCCTCTCTGTGCCAATGGACAAAGGCTAAGGCGGCCAAGATCGGCCAAGCCGGGCTGGAGTCAGTCATGGTGACCGCTCGCAACTGGCTGCCATGATTGCACCCTTTTTTAAGAAGACGTGAGCAGGTGAATGCAGGTGGGCAGGTGCAGACCTGATATCATTCTTACATGGAGTTTCTACCACTTCGGGCGTTTGAAGCCCTGGAGGGTGACAATGCGTGTATCATTTATCATTTATAATTTATAATATAGACAATTATAGATCTTAGATAACTTTAGACTATTGAGACAATTGGTGGAACAAGTGGCATTGTCATCCACCAAAGTGGACGAGTTGACAAGCAAGAAGCATCGTGAGAAGAGAGTTCAAAGGCCGCAGGGATCCGACGGACGATGTGAGACGACGTTGACAGTCGAGAGATCTGACAGTGACTGCTGCTTAGCAGGCTTGGCTTGAATGTCTTGCAATGTTTTGCACATGCGTTGAACAAGAACAGATTTTGGTGGTACAAAGCGGGGGTGTACCACTTCTTGCGTTTGTCGTCTCATTCTCCGTTTCTTTCTTAGTTGAGATAGGGGACAGCAAGAAGGCTATATATGTAGAATCGTCTCGCAAGACAGGTCAATGAGTGGCGTCCATGCTTCCTGTGTCGAGCAGTTCCATTCTCAGCAATCCGATATCCACACACAATTCCCAATGCTGGATTACGGCCAAGCTGGCTTGCTGGCATTTTATCGTAATAGTCATGCATAGTCAAGGACGGACAATTGATTCCAACAGAGGTGGATGCGACACCAACGCCAAGCTGGAGGACTGATCAGCCTTTTGCTTGAGCAGAAGCCGAATCACAGAAAGCACCAACTTTCTTTTGCTGTAAGAGAAAACTGCCAAATCCTTGATGGCATCAAGAAAACTCCTTCAAGATCCTTCGGGCATTGACTTCCAATCTTTTGTACACTTGCCTCACGGTCATAGGAGGTGGCAATCGTCCGCGTTGCAGCATTTGCCGCGAACCGTGCCCCAGAACTGGTTGCAGCATTTGCGCATGTCCTCTGAACTGCTCACGGAGGTACCTTGGCCATGAAGAGCGGCCTGGTTTGAGGAGCTTCTTGCTGCCAAGATGCAAGAAGGCATAAGAAGCCAAAGGATGTGCACAAAGCGTGCTCAGTGGAGAGCTTTCACTGGAGACTTGCAAGTTTGTTTGCCCAGGTTTCATTATGCGCGAGACTTTGGGGGGCAGCTCATTCGGAGGCAACCTTTTGACCTTTTGTCCATCCTAGAGCCTGCAAATTTTGTTGATTTGAGTTGCATTTATTTGCTCCAAAGACCTGGATCTGCGTTTCAATCGAAGGAATCAGAAGACAAACTGACACGTGACACGGCTAGGGCATAGGGCTTTTGTGCACGCGGAACCTGCCAGTGCTTTCCTGGTGACGATGCTGCTGGGCTTCCAGGATTGCTGTCGGAACGAGGCACCCGTGATGAGTGAGAAAAGACCTTTAAAACTATACATGAGCTTGCAGAATCAAGCGACGTGTTCCAAGGATTCTTGGTGTTTATATTGCAACCGAACTGAAAGCTCTTGATTTAAGTCGTGCTGTCAATTTAAAGACTGACAGCACTCTGATGATACTGTAGGAGTCAATTGTAAGAGCAGCGGAGGTTTGAGCATGTTGACTCATGACCCATGATAACTGTTGACTTAAAGCTGTGACTGTGACTATTGTCACTTGCTACAGGCAACACTTCCTCTTCCTGCCAGCATTGTTTTCATCCTCATGTTTGGATGTGCGGCTCAGATGCAGAATAGCATGAATAGCACGTTTGCTTATTGTAAGGACCTGAATAGTGCCAAAGGGTGCGCGTGGTTCTGAGGTGATGATCCACAAGTTCGCTGTGCTGGCAGCTGCTATCTCAGTGAGCCGAGCAACAAATCTGTTTGCCAGACATTTTTCTTCAATCTTTGCACCATGTTATATATATATATTAATTATATTCCAGTCCACCTTTGGCCCGGAAAGGGTCTTCGAAGGCCTCCTTGCCGCTCCATCGACCACCTCCACGCTCTCCGCGAGCTCAACGGTTTCACACGTCAGCATTCTCAGACGGAATCCGTCACTGGGTGGAACGGTTCTCGGAAACAAGACATTCGGTGCGGTTGACTTTGGACCATGGATGTTGATTGTGCAAAGTCCATCATGTTTGCTGTGCAGTTTGTTCTTCAAGGAAGAGTGCTTGGGCAGACTAGATCGAACCTGGAGAGATGAAGTATGTTTCGCTCAATGTATGGTTGGCATTTGCAAATCATTGTGTGTCAGCAGAAAATTGTGCCAAAACGGTTTTGCAAGATTTTGCGAGTTTAAACATGTTTTGGATGAATAACACGCAAGACATGAAATCAATTCCAGCTAAATGTGTGGATCGTCCCTATTCAAGGACGATCTGTAAAGATGACCGAACATGTCTATCGCAGATGCTGTTCGGCCGTGAAACGGTTCAGATCAAGAATGTAGTGCAGGGTGCAGGACACACAACATCACACAACAAGTCGGTCAGCAATGGATGCTTGCGCTGACAATGCAGCTATCAAGCAGGAATGTGCGAAAGAAGGAAGCTTTGTGATCCTTTGGGGAAGTTACACTCAGGTCTTTGGAGTGGTTCTGAAGCATGGAGAGATCACGAACAATCGCTTTGGTAATTTCCACCACGATGAGATCATTGGGCGACCCTTTGGAAGCAAAGTGAGATCTCGGAAAGGTGGACTTTGGTTGGCGTTGCTTCGCCCATCGCCTGAGTTTATCACACAAAGTTTGACCCATAGGACACAAATCGTGCACCATGCAGACATCTCCATGCTGAGATGCCTGTTGGATGCACGACCTGGGCGGATTCTTTGTGAAGCCGGCACGGGCTCAGGCTCGGTGTCGGCCAGTCTTTGCCGAGCTTTACGTCCTGGAGGTCGGCTTTATACCTTTGAATTCCATGAGGAGCGACAGAAGCAAGCCGTAGCCGACTTCGAGACCTATGGAGCTTTAGACGTCATTGTCTCACAGCACCGGGATGTTTGCAATGAAGGCTTTGGCGAAGAGCTCCATGCAAAGGTGCATGGAATCTTCCTCGACCTCCCAGCACCATGGCTTGCAGTGCCACATGTTACGAAGTGTTTGGTACCAGGTGGTCGTTTGGTGACTTTTTCACCATGTGTGGAGCAGGTGGATAAGACTGCTGTAGAGCTGCGGCGCAGTGGTTACTTTGATGTACGCATGCTCGAGACCCTGGCAATGAATTGGGGTGTCCGGGATGCAAAAGCCAAGCGTCGTCGAACGACAGCGCAGGATAACAGCGCAGCCACCAATGCTGAAGTGCAGGATGAGGCGCAGGAATTGCAAGAAGAAGCTGCAGGGGCATCAACAGGAGAGCGCACATCTGGCAAAAGCAATGATCAATGGCTCAGCTACCAAATGCCAATGCGCTCCCACACGGGCTACCTTTTGGTGGCTACTCGAGCGCCAGACGAGCCAATGGATGCTGAGTGATGCTATGCCTGCGTGGTGCAGCACCATTGTCAAAAATGCGTGCGATGGCTCTGACACTCGTGTTTGTTGAGACCTCTTCGCTGAAGCTATGAATGTGTGCACCAGCAAGTGTAGTCTGTAATTCTTGATATGGTTTCAGCGACAAAGGAGTTAGTAATCTTTGGCAATTGGCTTTTTGCTGAACAGGTCTGACCCACAGAAACTGGCAAGACATGCTGCAGAGGACAGCATGCTGCCAAGAGCTTTCTTTTAGTGTGAGAGGTGAGTGGCATTTCGCTGGGACACCCTCCAAGATTTTCTGAAAAGCATCCTAAGCCGCAGTCAGCGGGGTAGGGGTGTTTGGATGTGTTTGGAGCCACACCGCAAATAGGGCCGAGTCGGCCATGATCCACTGGCGAAGGCGTTGACAACGACCTGCGTCTTTGCCGCCTGGTGTGCTGGGACGGATCGAACACAGACAGAGAGGATAACCGTACATGCACGAATAATATTATTGAATATAAATATAATATAATATAATAGTCCACTGCCAAATGATTCGGTTCACAGTCTCGTTCTTCCCGTTGGTCACTATATGTCACTATATTTGCTGCTTGAATCGATCTTGACAGGTTCAAGATGGTTCAAGAAAGGGTTCCATTTCCTTTTTCAGCAGCGGAGTGTTCAACAGGGATTGACAAGGACATGGTGTCCTGGACAGTCTCCCGGACACCTCAAACAAAGTCAAGTTCTGAAGGTACATGCGCGGGGAGTTGCCCTTGGTGGCCTTTTTGCCCATTGGGATCATGGGCGTCAGCTTGGCGCCGCTCTCAATGACAAGGTGTTGAAAGAGCAGAAATGGATGTAATTAATTAATTACTGTACATCGAGCAGAATAGAGCCGAAAGAGGTTCAATCACATAGGTCCGATGGGTCCTGCAGATTGCAAAGCCATGCTCGGCCTGTCAATCCAAACTTTGGACCTCAGCAACCGGAAATACACTTAATGACTTAATGATCAGGGCAATGTTCAGTGTGGAATCCAGGTGTTGAAGGTATTTTCAAGCAGACTGCTGCCACCTCAGCCGAGCTTGAGAGCTTGATTTCTAGCCGAGATGATGGAGAATTAAGTTTTTTTGGTCGGATTGCTTTGGTATGCTTTGGTTATGTCAAGAGGCCTGCTCTAGACCTCTAAACGGAAGAACGAACATCAACCTGCGCCCTCGGCTCTGAAATTCATGGGGCAAAGCGGTCCAACAACTTGCGCAAGATGTTTTTTGAACGGATGCCACTACAACCCATCATGAAAAACGGATCATTTGCTGCAGCCAGACACGCAGAAGAAGACTTGCAAGACATGCTTCTTGCTCCTAATAGCGATGGCCTCCACCTAATAGCGTCCTTGCTACTAGTAGATGCATGAAGAAGATACGACAAGAAATACGACCGGCTGGCTAAGGACCTGGTCCTGCGTGTGGGCTTTGTTTCGAGCCCTCCTAAGGCACAAGAACGGAATTCATCTAGAACGATATAATCAAAGTACGATATATCACGAAAGGTAGCCCTTTAGGGGATACCTTGAGTTTGTCTTGCGAAGCAAGTGTTGGGACGTCCGGGTCTAATAATTGATCGCTCAATTCAGACCCCCCCCACCCCCCCCCCCCCT
>CAXAMN010004269.1:238033-362210 GCA_963970005.1 Durusdinium trenchii
GCCGAGTTTTACCTTCGACATGCAACTAGGCCCATTGCAGGAAGCATACTAGGTGCTCACTGCAAACAGCCCTTTGCATTTGGTCGATTTCTGTCTGGAGAAAGTCCAGCACAGTTTTAACTCTGTACTTGACGGAGTTTCTTTGACATGCAAGCGAGTCCATTGCAGTGAGCATGCCAGGTGCTCACTGCAAAAAGTCATCGCTCTGCATTTGGTCGGTTTCTGTTTGGAGAACGTCCACCAATGTGAGCTCCTTTGCTGGTCTGTGCAAGTTTGGACAAAGGTCCAGCAACACAGGCTGAGGTTTGCCTTTACAAAATCATTGCTATCCTTATCTTCAAGTAGTGCACTAGAGAGTGGGGCTTCCAGAGAAGATCAGAAGCAGTCCAATGCTTGAATGATACGTATATACTATATACTGTACCGTACACATTCGTCAGGTCTGTCATTCTTAACCTTGCATTGCAGGCCTCGCCACAGAGACTGTTTTGCCCTTCACAGGCACAAAAGAAGGGACAATAGAAGCTGAGAACGCTGGAAGCCATCCTAATTCAGCCCTATCACCATCACTATGGCAACCTTTTACTAAATGCCCATCAATCATGCCACACCATGCTGCAAATTCAACTCAGATGTTTGATGTTCCTGGATGTTCCTGGTTTATGCCGGTTTATGTTTCTGTGAGATAACTCTTCAGGAGCTACAAGATCACCTCACTCAAAACCATTCACTTCTGGCCATAACAGGTGTCGACCGTCATGCCCGCACCAGTACTACAGGCAGCGTCGCTGTGGTTTGAAAGTCGATTCAGCTCGCGTTGAGACATTGAACCATGCCGCCTACGAACTTGTCAGCAACTTTGTTTGGTGTGTTGAGGATTGTCTGTTGAGGTTTGTTCGCAGAATGGGATGAAAAGATGTGCCAGGATTCTGCGGCAGCACCAGCTCAAGCTCGACCGCAGAGAGGCGAAGCTGACCCGATGCCACCCACGTCCACTTTATCCATTGTAACGGAGGGCATTTTTGGAAAAATGGACTCCTGTGCAAACTCGCAAAGAGGAGAACCTGAACCAAGCGAGTTTCAACTGTCGAATTCCGGAGTTCAGTTGAAGCCTTTTCTATCTTTTTTTGCTGTGATGTTGGCAGGAAGAACACGAACTGGATGGATGTAGTTCAAACCTGGACAATGTACTTACTTTGATGGGAGAACATTCTGTGGGACTCTGAACAGATGCACAATGTCGCACAAGGAGCACAGCTCAAAGCCAAGCGCGCAAGACACCAATTTGCAGTGGGATTGAGAAGGAGAGCTCGTGGCAAGGCTGGCCTTGATCACCTTGTCATGTGAGAAGCCGGGTCGGTTCTGTGGCAATTGCGTTTGGGAGTAAGAAACGTTTGTTCCAGAACCGCTGCGTGTTCGGAACAGCGACGTGTTGTCGGTCAGATGGCGATGGTGATGGCACGACAGGTTTGTTGTTGTGTTTTCTCGGTGTGTATTAAAATGTATACTGTATATCCCAGCTCGACCCCGTGGCAGAAAGAAAATAGATGAAAACCCATATCGGTTGCGGTTCTCCCCATCAACATACACACCCTTATTGTCCTAGAAAATGAATAGAAGTATAATGAAGTATACAAGCATACAGACCAAGACATTGGAGCGAACGGTTTTATATAGGTGGACGACAAACTCCAAGAGTCTAACACAGTACTGTACACGCTTTAACAAACAATGTACTTATTGAATGTGAAAGCACGCATGCACTGTCGAAAGTGTACTTTTGCACGCCAAGGTGTTTGGGATAGATTGGGGTTGGAAAAGAAACTGAATGTAATACATAAACCTGGCGCATGCCCTAAGAGAATGATGAAAAGGCCTCCTTTGGACTCCAGCTCTCCATGTCTATAAAGCGCATTTCTAAGGCATGGTCAGTCCACATGGTAATACTTTCTGGATCTTTCTGGGCTATATTATATATATATATATTATATTAGGTGCTTTCACAGGTAGGGCGCGCACCTATGGCCCACCCCAGAGCCCTAAAGGTGCCGCCTTCGTTTTCAAGAACTTCATCACTTCACAAGATTAGGCACCGATTTCTTAAGATTGTACGACATGGTCATCGGTTCCTCAGTCGTTTGCTTCACAACATTGTTGTCAACGTCTCAATGTTGTCACAATCCCAATAGATGAGAGACAGGTAGAGGGGGTGTCCATTCCAAGGTGGAAAAGGAAGATAAGGAATGAACCTAGCGATTTGTTTTGGATCGTACGATTTGGGGTTCAAGCCTGCACATCCGGCTTCTTCTGTCGGGGAATCTCTCAACTTCTGTCCGGAGATGCCTGTTTGCACACTTCTTTCCGGACATGGATGGCCCTTGTTCTTCTCGATACTTCCATTTTTAAACCTTAGGGGGAACAGTCTAAAACGATTTCTGACATGTCTTGACCCTTGAATAGTAATTAAATGGCCCGTCCACTAAATATTTATTCCAATGGGCGGGGTCACATGCTGGAATATTTTTTTGAATACTGTAATTTTAACTGGAATAATTCTTGGAGGGGGGGTCACGAATCCGATGTAATAGGGGGAGGTAGAATATTACATGCACTGATGCCAACCACTCCTGAGAATAATTTTGCTACATACGATAAGCTTGAACTCAACCCATCAACATGTTAATGTCAACAACCCCTCAGAATAACAATGCTGTTGAACCCACCATCCAATTGGAATAATTGCTTCAAGACACGTAAAGAAACGATGACTTGAAAGCGTTTGATTTTATTGCGCGCGGTTCACGATGTGTGTGTGTTTGCTCGGAAAAAAGAATGGAGTGATGAAAGATGTGCGAGTAAGCAGAAACTCATGATCTTGAAAGCACATATTCAGAGATCTACGTTGCACAAGACTTTGAACCAAAAGTGCTGACGACAGATTTCACGATATTTGATTTAAAAAACAAAAACACCCGCTTGATAAGAAAGGGGCATGCGAGGGAATGCATTTTTAGGGTCTTCATTACTGGCATGCCAGTAATGACCTGAAAATAAGGTCATGCCAGTAATACATTTCACAAGATCTTCTAGGGGTCAGAAAGGGTATTTATTGGGAATAGTATTCCACACCCTTGCCAGAACTGACACCTTTGTGGAAAAGCTTGACCTGGAAAGGTAGGTTTGCTAAGGTTTTTTGGTTGGTTTCTGTGGTGTTTGCCTAGTTGCTTTGCCAAACCTTGCCTGGCTGGACTCTTTTGTGTAGTTCTATGGGGGGTGATATTATTCCATACCAAAGGCACTGCCCTGGAATAATTGTTCCTGGCTGGCGGATGGAAGGCCGAAGGGTGAGTACTGGTAAGGCTTCTGGTCTAGGTTTGGATAGTTTGGAATCGGAAAGCTAAATGTGGAGGGTAGGTTCGCTAAGGCTTTGTGCCTGGTTGCTCTGCCGAGCCATTTCTGGCTTGTATCTAGGGACTGGGAGGAAGGGACATATTATCCAAGGAAGAATTGAACTCCCCCGGGAGTAATTTCTACTTGTTAGGAAGATAGGATACATTAGGATACAGGAGGAAAAGTACTAGTAAGGCTTGTGGTCTAGGGTTGGAAAGTTTGTTAAGGCTTAAAGCTTTTTGGTTGGTTTCTATGCTGTTTTCCTGGTGGGTATGCAAAACCCTTCCGTACTTGTAGCTTGTTTCTTTGGATTGGTTCTTGGGGCAGACAGGGCAGGTGATATTATTCTAGGCCCCTGGGAGAACTGAACCCGCCCTGGAATAATTTCTGCTTGCTGGGAAGATAGGATACAGGAGGACAAATACTATAGTAAGGCTTCTGGTCTAGGGTTGGAACACTTGTTAAAGTGCCAGTGCCTTCTGTAATTTGTTTTTTGTACCTGCATTCGATGTTTGTCGGTAGCTGTCGATCACCGCTGTGCGAATGCCAGATATCAAAGCAGGATGTCTACCTATATTTTGAGAATATGTTTGGGCTTAAATTATTCCGGTATGTCTAGACATATCAGAATAATGTTCAGAAATGATGTCTAACCCCCCAGAATAATTTCCACATTATTCCACCGCGGGGGGCTACCTAAAATCCATTAAGGCACGGCCCATGTAATTAAACCAATTACTGTATTCCTACGTTCGACGGGAGGGTCCATACTTACAAGCCTTCAAGCTCAGCATGGCTGGCCTGAAACTAGCGCTCCGTTTGGACGTCCACCGCCCTTTCCCTATAGTATAGATTTGCTCTTCAACTCTGTCTTCGATGTGCGTTCTGTCAGGGCGACCGAGCATTGTCTTCTGTTCCCTCTTTTGCCCTATACAGCCATATACAGTCCAAAGAGATCTATACAATGTATATACATGTATATGCAATTATATATATATATATTCGTTGGTTGCTTGCTTTGAGAGTGCTTTGGGACACCGAGACCTGCTCGGCGAGGTCATCACTGGGAGGTCTGGGGCGGCATTTGCACCAGTGCTGCAGAAGGCACACATGCATAGAACTGTCATCTTGACTTCATTTGTTCAACATGAAAACGTTGAGCCATGCCTGGCATACCTGGGAACTTGTTTGGTTGTTCCGAAGTGGACATTTGTTGGCAAATTAAATTGGGGTGAAATGATCAGTTGCTTCGGGTTTTGAGGATACTTCCGTTCCAGCACCACCAGCTCAACCTGGACCACAACCAGGCAAAACCTGGGAGTCAAGTCATGGAGAGCGCCAACTTTATGTTTCAATCCTTCGTGTCAGACTTCAAGTGCTATAGCTCCATGTTAAATAATGTTATATATTTGTGCAGTGTTGTCTCCAGTCTACAGTACTGTTTAGTTTCCTACAAATCTAGGAACCAAATGATTAGTGCTAGCGCTCCCTTGAAGAAGCGTGAGCTATCCTGCGTCCAGTAGGTAGACGAAGCTTACTCCCCTTACTTGATTAAGTAGGCACCTACTTATATAATTAATTAGGAGTTGGCCTTAAAGAAACAACATTGAATCTGGTGGATTCGACTTCCACCTCCATTTGAAGGTGACACTTGGCACGTGTACATCGATGGATCCTGCCGCGGCAATAGCGTCTTGGTCGGAATTGTGATTGGTCAAGCGGTCGTTTGTATCAACTTTAATGGACGCAGTGACGCATGCCGCAAGTTGTTTTAAGTGATGATTTGCTTGAATCATCTTGAATCCACATGATTTTCTGGTGTTGCTACCTGCCCAAGGGAACATTATTTGTCCTGCTAAGAACATGTGCAAAAGCAGCATTCTCCTGCGGGCTGGGGCGTGGCGGTATACCTTTGTCAGCCATGCACTCAGACTGATTTTGCAGCGTTTTGCAACCTCTTTGATCCTTTCTGACTCTCCAACCATGCTCATTTTGTCTCATTTTCTTTTACTCATGCGTGACTCCAGTTTTCTCAGTGGATTCCGGACTTTGGGGATTCTCAGTGTCTATCGATCTCTGAGGGGCACATCTGAGCGGCTCTTTTGCTCATTGTTTGGCCCGGTGATCACTTCGGCGTCCCCATCCCCGTCGGGCCCGGCGTTGAGCCTTGGTGCAGAGGTGCGGAATTAGCAGATGGAGGGTGACGATGACGAACCGGAGACCTACCGGGACATACCTGAACCTACCGGGTTCGGTAGGTAAGAATGTGTAGGACACAACGTTTCAATGGGATTCCTGTCGCAGAATGCACCTTGAAACTCAATGCACCTTGAAACTCAATGTTCGAAGTCACAAGGTGCCAAAGGTGCCATAAGGACGAGCGGTCAACAATGAAACAAGAACTGATATGAGCTCATATGAGCTGATCATATAAGCTCGATTAAAGATGTATGAGCATGTATGAGCATATATATATATAACATTACAACTGTCGACCATAAGGGAGGTCTCTCCATCAGTCAAAAAGAAGACCTGTTTGTTTTCATTGCATGGCCGTTTGCGCCACCTCGATTGGTTTTGTCGGCCAGTATGGTTCCAACAACACCGGCGAGCTGAGTGCCTTTGGTGAGGAGGGTCGGGCATTGAACTTTTGTCGTGGTGTCTCACATCATCACAAAGGGATGAAAAGGGAGACGGGAGAAAGTAAAACGGCATGTGAATGCGTGATGACTTATTATATTGAGCGCCAACCATAGCAGATTACAGATTCTTGGAGGCGCTCCTGTGGCTGCGGGATGAAGCTCCACCATCCAACTCTGGAGAGCGCATTCCGGTTGTCCTGCACTATGATTCAAAGTATGCCAAAAAGGCTGGATCGGTACTGTATGATGAGCAGTGGCTGTAAGGTATTTCTTCTCGTCAGGTGGCGTTGACTTGATTTCGTAGAAGGGCCGTTGTGACTTCAAACAGTACTTAAACAAAAAAAGGCAACTTATTCAATTCAACTCTCAACTTGAGAGGTGATCACTGGTGAGAACAAGGCCCAAAAGAATCAGCGCTTGGTGGATGAAGTGCACAAACTTTGGCGGGAAGAATCTGCAAAGCGGCGCATTGATTTGAAATGGGTGCATGGTCACACTGGCAACGCCGGTAACGAACCTTGAGCTGCTCAGAGAGTCCTGAAATTGTTAGAAGATTTCTATGAATCTATGAATCAGTGTGGATTTGTGTTTTCGTATTCCAACGCGTCGATAAGGAGTTGGCGGACACGCTGGCCAAAAAAGGAGCAACAGGCACGAACTGAGTCAATTTGAGTCAGTTCTGAGTCAAGGTGGCTGGAGCCGGAGCAAGCCGAAGCGGTGCGTACCGCTTTAACTTGTTGTTTTTAGCTCGCCGTTGCTTAATCAAGTAGGCGCCTACTGAATCAAGTAAACACGCTCCTATCTGGGACGCTTCCTTGAAGAAACGCTCGCACTATTCATTGAAGGTTCCTAGATTTTTAGAGAAACCGACTTCAAGTTTAGGGGTGCATTCTTTTCTACGCAAACCAGACAACCTTGATGACACGTTGCATGACAACCTGCAGACATTTGCAGACCAAAATAGACACCCAACATGATTGCCTGTGCATGAGGGGCCACATCCCAACCATGACCCATTTCCGAGTATATGAATATATTTTCAATGGTTGAATCAATATGTTCATTTCAGAAAAACAAATTGGCCGGCCGAACTGGCTGAAAAAGCATCCCTCCAGGCCGCTACAGCTCGGTCTCTCTTCGATGGACGGCAGCTTTGGACAGCATAGGTGTCCGAGCTTCCTCAGTGAGGTCAGAAGAAGGAGCTTCTTGTTACTACAGCAGCTAACCGCTTGATTTGAGAATTGTTTGCACATTCCCAACATGAGAGCATTGCTAGGAGAACGGCTGGAAGCCAAGCGTGCAAGACACCTATATTGCAAGAAGCAGACCTCTGGCTAGAACCGCCTTCTCTCCACCACTCTGATGCAAGACCTTGCAAGTACCAATGCTGCCAGATTCCTGATATATATATATATATATTGTTTCTCTCTCTCTCTCTCTCTGTCTGAGCCCTTTGTTCTCTTTTGTTGGTTGCGAAATTGTGAAAGTAAATCTACCGCTTGTATCTCTTGCAGCTTCGTTTGTGCAAGTCTCAGGACAATCTCCTTCCGAGTCACATGTGGATATCTTGCTCTTTGGGCCTTTGAGACTTGCTCGAAGCAGTCGGTCTGTTCAACAAATCCGAATATATGTTTGACGCAGGATTGACATCTTGCTTCTATTGACATCTTGACAGCAATTAGCACTAGAAGTTCAAATCAGTTCCTCGAAGGAAGGGGGCGCCTTTGGCAGAGGCAATCTTGTCATTTGGAAGTTGGGAGAATCTTGCTTTAGGCTGCATTGATTCCATGAATGATTATGATACTGTAAGTCTAATAATTCAAAGCCTTCACGCATGTTTGACTCCGTATCAGGGCACGTATAGCTTTAGCCAACCTGTTCTGCTTGTGTGTAGAGTCGTTAGCGAAGCCCAATTTTGGAGGTTGTTCAGCAGCACCCGTCTGCGGCAATCAAGGCTTTGCTCTTGGCACACAACATGTATCAATGGACCTTTTAATTGAAGAACATAGTCAATGGATGTGAATGGTGTGTGTTCGATTAGTTTTGTATTTTTCTACCATTGGTAGCTAAGGCATTGGCGACCTTGCAGAGCTACTTGAAGGAGACAGGACTTTGGGAGGCACGCGTCTCTTGTGTTGCAGTGACAGCATGACAGTTGATTCCAGGCCTTCGTAAGTGCACAAAGCGATCAGAACAATCGCCCTCGGCAAGAAGCAGACGTTGGCCAAGGCAGGTGTGGAGGAGAGTGGATGAGGATTGCTTCCGGCTGCCTTGCACAGGTTGGCGACAGTTCAGCTGCCCTTTAGGGCAGGGCATGCCACGAAGAATGCCTCCAATTCGCGTTGACTAAAAAGCCGCTTGTGTCGGGAAACATTGCTTTACTTGATTCGCATCACCTGACACTGAAGCTCTGTGCAAAGCGAACACAGTATGTGCGCAGGTCAAATGTGCCTGTTGTCATCCTTTGGGCCGCCCAAGGCTCAGGCCATTGCACAGTACCCCATAGTCAGGAAATCGGAATTAGGCCAGTAATTCGGTCGGGTTGGCAAGTTGGAGTCCGTTCCTTGGCCTGGCAGAGTGCCAGCAGGCAGTGATAGAAGGGCAGCGACACAGACCTGTAAATACAATGTATAAAACAGTGAGTAGAAGTAGAGTCTTTTGGGCTCCTTTCAAACCACATTTTGAATGAATGAATTCTGGGAGAACTGAGACCAGAGGATCCAAGACCACAAACAGCACCTCCTGAAAAAGGAAAACACGTGCGGCAAGCACGTTAGCCAAATGCCTGCAGACACAGTTTGAGCATGTTTGAGCTCCATTATATTATACGATATTATAAGCATGATTACAGGAGGCCTTTGAGTTTAGTTCTTCACCTCAGGTTGGGAATTGAAATGAATTGAACATTAGATACAATGTCTTACCTGTTGTGTGGTTGCGGCACCCCAAGAAGCGAGAGCAGTGCAGTTCACGGCTGCTCCCATGCTGTCTTTCAGCACGAGGTCCATTCGGCAGCTTTGGTGATGGCGATTGCTGAAAAGGCCTCGAGTCGAGATTCCAAAGGCTTTGACCCATGCTCCCCACTTGATCCCACTACTCATTGATGGGCACAGTCTTTCTATGTTTTTCTACTTCATGGAAGGGTGCGGCAACCCTGTACCCTGTTATATACAAATGATTTTAGCATATCAGGTACGTAGACTACATAGATACAAGGAATTGGAAGCGCTTCTTAGCTGGCTGATCCTGTGTGGTGCAGGTGGTTGCAGGAAGACTTGTGTGGCGCCACAAGTTCGCTTGGATCTACGTGGCACAACTTGCCTTCTTTTCCATGTGACCTGCAATTGTCGTAAGTAAAGTGTATATATATATATTTAAAGGGATGTATCAGCTTATATCAGACTATATACATGTAACCTGAGATGCATGGAGCCTGAAATTGCAGATGTTTCCCACAGCGCAAAGCTCAAAAGTAGCCGGGCGGACGCTTAGACGATGTGCTTCAAGACGCAGGGGAGCTCAGCAGAGAGTGGCTTATTAGACGATCGGGAGCTCAGTAGCAGAGAAAGCGCCCTATGAGTACCATGTCCCAGGATCTCAGTACTGGGCTGGGTGAACTTCGTAACAGGCTTTGATGCGTCTTGGAAGACATATGAAGAAATTCCTAATTATTTGTAACTTAGCAGAGCTTTGTTTTTTTGAAAATCAAGACATGCAGAGCATTTGGAAGAAAAAAGAACAATCAAGTAAGGAATCAAAAACATTCAAGAACCACCCTACCACTCTTGAGGCTGGAATACCAGATCACGCTGTCCCTGCTTTCGGCGAATGTGTTGGTGGAACATTGCCCACACGCTGTAGGGTTAGACATTTGAAGCATTTCAATTGGAAGCTGACTCTCAGCTGAACGAGTGGGCGACCGTTTCCGTTTGTTTGTCACGGTTGACTAAGAGGTGTCCACAACCCTCTGGTGAATGTTGCCGTTCTTGCGGCTGGCAAGTGGCCACCCCATGGGGGAGGGTTTGACATAAGGAATTGCTAAGGCATGTGAACAATCAAGGGAATGGAAAGGAAACTCTGTTGAAATGACTCCACTCTGGAGCAGGCCATAAGCTGCATGAGCACTCATAAACATAAATAAACAAATTCCTTTTTTGTCGCCACACACACTCATCCCGATCAAACTTCACTATTACCCCGCTGTACAGATCACAATCATGCAGTGCGTAGATGCACTGTAGCCACTGCTGAGCCATGCAGGATAAATGTGAATGCTTATGTCATTTTTATCCTACATCATGCCTCCTGTAGGACCTACATGTTGTTTTTGAAGATGTGATGTGATATCATTAACTTTCAGCCTCCAATATACATTGCATCCATTTGGAAACATAAGTGTAGGATTCCAAAAGCATGTGTGCATATTGTTTGCACTGCTTACTGCCAAAAATAAAACACTCTGATATGCAACTTTTCCAGCACTTCAAGACACATCATTTGCAGTCCAGAAACCTTTGTTGTGAGTTCTCAAAAAACATGTGTTGGCTTCCACAGTGGCATGTGACACACACAAAAACAAATGATGAAGAATATTTTTTGAAGTGCCAAAACACAGCTGTCCATCATCCAAAACACATGTTTTTGATCAGCAAAAAATATACATTACATAAAAAATAATACTATACTAAACTGCATGGACAACTACCATATACTACCATGTGCGTAGGGCGCCACCTCATGAAGCGCAAGAGCATTCTAATCACTGTTCCCAGCCACATATGGACAACACTAACGATTGACCCTGTCCAGGGACCTTAGCATGCTGTTGCACTCTATTGCACACAAAGTCACCGCGTAGCTGGATTCCCACTTTCTCAACCACTCTGCGCCGGCATGTGCTTGCAAGGTACTTGAATGTTCTTTGTAGCGAAGTGCCTCGTTCGGTGGCAAGAGATGCCATACTGCAGGCACCATGCTGTTTCGGGTTGGAAGCACACATTGCTTGGTTCCCCAACAGCGCTCCTAAGAATTGGACCGTTCTGCATGTCAAACGGCGATACATCAACAACACATGGACATTTTATGACAATAGTCAAGGTTAGTACATAAGGTCATTAATGTCGCTTGACTCGCCGAACGGACGACACTAATTGACTGTTGGCTGCTCAGAGGCCTTAGCGCACTTCGACGCCGAAAGCGCGCGCAGCTGCCCAGAGGGCTTTGCCGTGACCATGTTGGCACTTTCTGCTTCAGGAGCGACTAAAGCAGAGGACCTTTGTGACTACTGAGACAAACCATTTCATACTCTTCATACCTTTGTCAGGGACACAGGTTGGCTGCGAGCAGTAAGATGTAACAAGTAGTAAAAAGGAGTAGTAAGGAAGCCGTCAGTTGGACAGAAGCTATTACAAGATCTATATACATTCTACATTCTTTGTGTCCAAATTGAAGGCACAGTGCTTACCGTGTCTTCTTCTCTCTCGGTGTCGATGAAGGAGCTGTGGAGTTCGATGATCAGATCATAAGCTTCAAACCAGATGGCAGCGCCAATTTCCTTGTCCTCGCCTGGGATTTGCAGACAGGACAGTTCACAACACCTAGCAGTGACAATCGAGGGGAGCCTGAAGATCTTTGCACGTGAGCTCTTTTTGTTTACTGGAGTTTTTGTCAGATCTTGATCTTAATTCTGGCTCACAGCATACGGTAGGGTCAGCATGCTTGCGACTTGCTTATCCACTTCATTTTGGCAACTGCATCACCCTCAGTCTTTGATCTCGAAACGTGTGGTTGAGCTACGTTTTCAATACGACTTGGTCCAAATTTATCGATTCTTTTTTTGCGAACGTACTTGGACTTTGCAACATCAACTTGCTATATTTTGCTGGGAGATAGTTTCTGAATCCAGACGCTCCTAAGCCGACAGGAAAGCCTGTTCTGGATCACTGGTTTTGATCTTAGTGTGTTGCTCGATTTTGTCGCGAGCACAGACCAATCCTTTTGAAACCCAGGAAGTACGTAATTATATACAAGATTATGTAGTTTATACATGTTGATGAGAATATTTTTGTAATTCTTTGTGTTATGACACTAGTAAGTGTTTTTTTACCCGTATGATATGGGACCTCCCACAACAGGCATCAAAAAGGCAATACGTTCAGGATCTACATAATTTGTTACAGCATGTTCAGGTTTTATTCCTTGTCTCTCCAAATGAGGTCAACCAGCCTACCACCGCAGCTTGCACTTCCCCCGCCATGGCCTGCTTTGTGGAAATACCCTGGACCGCTTGGACGTATCCGCCAGGACAGGGTGAGGAATGAGAACGGATCAGACCGGTTGTGGAGGCGTCCCGTCGACACGCTGTCCAGTCCGATGGCCAGGCCCAGGACCTGAGCTCGTTGATCGAATTGGATGCTTCATCATGTGACGAGTGACTTGCTGAAGGGCAACGTCGGCATGGCCTAACGGCAGTCTTCAGGGCTTGAAGAAGCTTTTTGCATGATGAGGATGAGGATGAGGATAATGAGGATCATGTTCATCACCCGGCATTCAATCATGGTGTCGTGTGTTGGCAAAAGAACAGACGACACCAGAACAGGGGTAAACAGGGCTAGGTGAGCATTCTGCCTCCTAGACTATTCCCTTGAATGCGTCAAGCTTGCCTTGGCCACGGCTCTTCTGATATTTTTGGATATGTTTGGGATTTGATTGGATGACGAGAGTCCACAAGACTGGTTGAATCATGAAAGGGTGGCATCTATGGGACTTGGAACACTTTGGAACTGGAACGAGACAGCCAACATGTAATTCCGTAGTCTTCCATACCGCCACGTTACAGTAACACGACATTGAAAAGGGATCAGATTTCTAGATGCTGGAACTGATACACTGTGCATTGAGCAGATACAATGTATTCCACTTGCTTGAATATTCTTCCCAGTCTGCATATTCCAGTCACAGTTGCTTCTTCGCTTCTTTGCCAGACCTCGCGACCCCGAGGCGAGCCTTGAAGATGTTGGGCGCCTGCACAGAGAAGCTTTTGCTGCTTCGGCTACTCTGCAGCTCCTGCGATCGGAGCGGCTTGCCGTGTTTGCTCCCAAGCAGCACTTGACATTCGACAAACAGTGACTTTCCAAGATCCAAGTTTTGCCAAACCATGCCAAACCGAAACCTTTGCTGCCCTAGCTCAACCTGGATGGATCCTCTTATTCTTCCCTTTGTTGCTTCTGTTGCTTCAGGTTCGGACAGAATTTGATGAGTTACATCACTTCAGAGCTCAAGGCACCAGATTACTTCTTATTCTGGCAAAGACACTAGAAACAGAGGCAACGGATGCAAATCTCCCACACAACCAAATGTCAGGAGCTTCAATCTCGCGCTTCACCACCCAAGTGTGGCCATGCGGTGCTGGCAGCCCTGTTGGCGATGAGCCTTGGATACTCTGTATCGTAACTGTATCGTAGGTATGCTGGGGGCGATATACCGGATATGCTGGGGTTAAATAGTATTAAATAGTGTATATTAATATGAATATACTGTATATATATGAATATATATATACAGTATATATTTTGTTGTTGATCAATACATATCAATACATAGCACGATCGACTCAGGAACGGAAAATCTGGTGCTGTGGCTCCAGAGACAGACTCGCAGGTCTACCGACAACATAGCACTGGACGCTTGATACTGCACAGCAAGCTTAGTCGAGTTGCTGGAGATGCAGACAATTTGCTTCTCAACTTGAAGATGTTCAATCCTCGAGCAATCACACCGAAAGAGTTTGACATAGGGATGGACAATCGATGAACATCGTGGAGTTCAACATTTAGTCGTCAGTTCAGTTCAGTCTTTTGTTTGATTCTGCTGGGCACTGGAGGTTTGCATTGAACATTCCAATGATGAACCTGGCACCCTTTCCTTTCCACACGGCGATGCTGCGCAGTGCACGCGGCTCGGTGCAATCTCCGGACTATTACCAGGACCGAGGTTGGCTCTTTATTTATGCTGTTTGTTTGATGCCCAAGCCCAAGCTCCGGTTTGATGTGCAATAATTCAACAGAAAATGACGACCATTGCATACCATTTACAATCATTGGTGTGTCCGCTCTAAGCTCGCTCCTAACCTCCAGGAGGCTTTGATGCTTGTGTCTCGATCTCTCGAAAGACGAGGGATTTGGCACATCCTTGTGCCAGGAGGCAAGGTGTGTGTGTGTGTGTGCAAGATTTGGCATAGAACATGCAGACCTGCAGAATGCATTGCTTCCCCCTGCAGACTTTTCTGCTGGCAAGCAGCAAAGCTTGAGCCGCCAATCCATCATGCTGAGCGTGTCATTCTACACACAGAGCTTTGCCCAAATCGAATCACATCAATCGAAGATCTACTGCGCACATCAAATTACAACATATATTAATATCATATATTACAGTATTACAACGAGCAGTCATTTGCATGTTTCATGGCTTGGTGGTAGTTTTCAAGTTCATTCTTGTATTTGTACTGCAGCTACGCATTGCAGCTGAGGAACCTTACTTTTCTGGAAGAAGAGCTTGGGCATAGATTGCATGGGATTTGGCGATTGGTGCACGTCTCGCCAGGTGGGTGTATTCACATATATATTATGTACAGCTTACATTGCTTGTTATGCTTTCCAACTTTGGATCTATTTCTGATATTTTTGGCAGGTCTATTGCAAATTGGGGAGGAGCCCTTCCGCTTCAGCCCTCGTTCTGGCGTTCATTTCCGAACATTTTGCAACTCTTGTGTACCTTGGCACTGGTGTGTGTGTGTGCTTTGTTCCTTTTTTAAGGCTTGTATATAGAGGAGCATGAGGATCTCATAATCGTAAAGTTCTTGGTTCCTTTCGCAGAAGACGCAGCAGGTCTGAAACTGACAAGCACAGACCGATTGTTTGTTTGCTGGTTCTCCACCCCTGTTGCACAACTGCAGAGCAGCAGAGGAAGGGTGACTTCAACTCAGGTTTACTTCTCGCTCTACTTCTACGTTTGGGATGCCTGAATGCAAACAGTTGTGGCCGAAGGACAAAGACTGGGACTCTTTTTGCAAGACGATAAATCAGAGTTTTCGGACTTCTAAGGAAGAAGCCCTTGTTACTAGTAGCTTCTTGTTCCTATTAATCAGAGGCGTTTTCGCATTTCTAAGGAAGAAGAATATATCTTTCCTTTGGCGCCCTGGGTTCCTTGCCGGATACCTTCGCGGCGAGTCTTCCCACCACGTCACGACGTAGCTCTCTTAGACTTGCAGTGATCAATCGAGAGAATTATGATGATCTGGCATGGCCTGTCCTTTATACAGTTATACATGTTTATCCTTTACTCTACGCAGAAGGTCGCACTTGGCATAATCCCGGCTGGTTGGACGTAGGGTTGTGTTTTGCTTTTACTGCAGAGAAGATGCAACATCTGACACACACAGACCCAGTAAAGGAAGCTACTGTTTAGTTTTGGATTGGATGCTGTTGGAGTTAGAGTGGGTCAAGGTGTTTTGCAGCTGGTCACTGCAGTGCTGAAGGGCTTGTTACCTGATTTGACATGTTTTTTGAGGTACTGCCTTTGGCTGCAGACTCTTTGTGGATTCGCTTCACGCAACGTGCGGCGTTCATGACTCGGATAGAGAATGATCGTGAGCATGGTCAAGGATTTGATGTTTGGGGTCTTCGGATCTACAAGGTTTTCTATGGTTTTCTCAGTGGATGTCATATTGACATATTGATATTGCTTGATCAACAACGGTAGCCCTTACTGCAACGCGCTGGTTTTTGATCGTTGGAAGCCCAAGGCTGCCACCACAGTCTGATTGTGTTCTTCAACGTAGAAGGCACGTGCTTTTGGGCCTTCCAGCTCAGCCCTGCTTTCCAGTTACAGTAGGGCCTTCTTTGTTTGTTTGATCGGTACTTCTTTTACACATTGGCAGGTCAAGTTAAGGTCTATGAATGTTGTTTTATTGCTCTGCCATGAAATCTGGAGTGAGCAGATGGTTAATCTGGAGTGAGCCAATTTTGGAATTGGCCGGTTCTTCTCTAAGAAGGAGTCATCGCAAGGCTGACCAAAGATGTGGCTGTTGCAGAGGAGCCCAGCTGTTCGAGTGTGGGCGTTCCAGAATATCAAGGTTTTTTTGTCCACTACACCCTGACCAACAGCCGAGAAATGCGATATTATATCAAAGGTTGAGTTTTGCTCCGTTCCGGAAGCAACATGTCAGTGTGCAAGCCTGGGCAGAACAGGAGCTGTCATTCCAACAGTGGCCGTCTGATTTGGATCCAGCATTTGATATCTCAGAGCCTCACCTGCAATGTTGTTGCAAGTCACACAAGTCACGAACGGTAGCTTTAGCTAATTTTAGCTACCTGAGTTCTATTAGCTTTATCTTCGGGGCAGGTTCCTCCCACACGCCTTGACTTTGGGGTCGCGAAAGGCGATTCTTCATCACAGGGGAACAACAAGCACAACAACAGCTAGAAAGAGTAACAAAGCCACGGAACTACAAAGAACTACTAGGAACAAGAAGCCGGATCTCTCGGGCCCCGCGGATCAACTCCCCGCTGGGACGGGTGAATTTTCCTTCTTAGTAACAAGATGTAACAAGTGCATCGCTTCTAATAACAAGTGCCTTACTGGAAGGAACACGAAGTGTGGATGTAACAATTCTAAAGACAGTGTAGGGTGGAGGAGGACATCTGGTCCCATTTTGGCTCGAGGCCAAGGGACCAGATCGAAAAGCGCGATGGCAAGGTCAAACGAAGGCTCATTTTGGATTGCAAGGAGAGTGGCATCAATGACTCCGCTGACAAAGGAGGCAGGCTTGTACTGCCTCGAATCAGCGACGCTGTAGATGATGCATTACACTTGATGCATTGTGGCGAGGGCCATGAAGACTCCAGCCTGGAATGGCTGGTGCTAGACTTTACAGACTGGTTTTTCAACATACCACTCCACCCTGATGAGCGGAAACACTTCGCCATGTCATACAAGGGCACGTACATTGCTTACCTGACACAAGCGCAAGGTTCAAGGAACGCGCCCTTGATATGTGGACGTGTGGCGGCCTTAGTAGCTAGACTGACTCAGGCCATGTTTGATGACACACAGTACCGGTTGCAGATTTATGTGGATGACCCATTGATCTGCACTTATGGTACAACAGAGCAACGTCAGATGTGGATGACCATCACGGCAACTGGCATCAGGTTGGCTTACAAGAAGGCGGCCAGAGGCACGGATCTAATTTGGATCGGTGCCCAGCTGACCGCGAAACACCAAGGCAAGAGAGATGCGTGCATTCTAGTGCAGGCGAAACCTGAGATCGTCAGTGAGGTGATTGCCATGACCGAAGAGCACAGAAAACACAATCTCATTGCACGCAAAGCATTGCTGACCTACATTGGCAAGCTCAACCACATCGCTGGGATAGTCGAACAACTCCGGCCATTTCTCACTGACCTATATGGGGTTGTGCATTGCACTGAACACACTAGAGCGCCGACCAATTGTTATTGGTCTAGACAGTGGCAGCATGTTACATGCTGGATGACGGCATTCTTGGCGCATGAGGGTGCCCAACTGCGTCGAATTTACCGAGTACAGGCGTACTTTGGAAAAGGCTATAGTTACTGATGCGTCTCCATGGGGCATTGGTGGCTACATGATGCTGGGTGACAATGTGTTGGCGTACTTTGCCAGCACTATAGACCAACAGGATGAACATATCCTGGACGTCCAAATAGGGTCACCTTCCTCGCAGCAGGTACTAGAAGCGTTGGCAGCATTGGTTGCACTCAAAATCTGGCGGAAGTACTGGCGACAGTGCGGTGTACACCTGATTTTCAAGAGTGACAGCGTCAGTACATTGACATTGTTGATCAAGCTGAGGCCCAAAATGGCATCCCAGGGATTGGGCATCATAGCGCGTGAATTGGCCTTAGAGTTCGGTTGCTGCAGCTACAAGCCCAGGTATTACCACCATATCCCTGGCATTGCCAACGATTGGGCCGACCATCTCAGCCGTTTGAGCCAACCCGACAAACACTATCAGATACCGGCTGTCTTTGCACACTGCAGGCGAGAGCAGTGTCCACACAGGAGCGTGGGATTCTGCCGCTCCATTTCGACCGCAAAGCAAGGCAGTTCAACAGGGTCAAATGAACCGCAGACGTGAACCCAACAGACCCGAGGCAATGATCTCACACGGCAAAAGAAGAAAGAGCGCTCTTTTTAGGAGTCAATTTTGCATGTAGCGAGCGTGGGCACCGCTCACTGAAGTCTGCGGTTGCACTGTTCGTTGAGCGTGGGCAACCGCTCATTTCATACGGATTCCTGAGCGGGGGCAACCGCTCGTCCACTCAGCCAAGCTCCCGAGCCGCCTTATATATTCATATCTCTACATATATCACTCCTCCCTTTGGGACGTTACATGTACACACACACCTGCTCAGGACCAGGGCGTCAGAAACTACGAGGCGCACAGGCCACAGGTGGTCACTCGCTGTTTCCAGTGTGCGTGAGACGCTTGCGTTTTCTGTTTGCTGCTTTTGTGCTTGGTAAAAGGCTCAAGCAACATGTACTTTGCACTGATTGGTAGGTGGCTCAAGTGACATGCACTCTCGCTCGGTTTGATTGATAGGGGCTCAAGCAGCATGTTTCGTGCGCATAAACGCAGACGGGTGAATCACCCTGGATTGCCTGTGGTGAATTTAGGAGCGACACTTGTGCCACTCCATGGAGGAAATTTGAGGGCATCGCAGCCGAGTGCGACGGCCTCTGCTCGACGTGTAGGTTATCCCACCCCCAATACTGCTGAGGCACCCCCGTCTGCCAGCAACTCAGCCAGACCGTGGTTAGCGCCCAGACAAGACACCCCTGTGTGCAACTACACACGGAGGGCACAGAGATCGGCCGACCCCGGTGTTTGGTCAAAAGAAAGGCAGGAGAAAGCCCTCAAGGACTTGGAGCGGGACTACCTAGCTTCGAGTGCCGCAGGTCCGGCGCAGAGTGTCATCAAAACATGGCAGCTCATGCACGAACATATGCATGGATTAGATGTGCCTGCATTCCCTTTGACCGTGGACAAGATCACACGTGTAGCTGCTGCGTTCAAGGCGCAGGGATATCGCAGCTATGCCAATTACCTGTCAAAAGCTAAGGAAATACATGTAGCTACCTTCGGAGACTGGACCGCGGATTTGCAACTGGCTGCAAGACGCACTACTAGGAGCGTGACCAGGGGCATTGGACCGGCCAGCCAGCGGACCCCCTTAGCCACAGAGAAGCTGATCGATGCTTACGTCATGAACCCTATAGGACCAGAACCCGTGGTTCGAGAAGGACCAGTAGGGGCACACAACCTCGTTGTAGTCGGCACCTTTTTCATGCTACGTGAAGCGGAGGCCTCGTTGTTGCTGACCGGCAATGTGTCTTTTGACAACCACGCTCGCACAGTCACACTGAGGTTACCTTGTAGCAAATCAGACCCTTCGGCGGCAAGTGTGGACAGGACATGGGGCTGCCTTTGCAAAACCCACCAAGCGGCGGGTTGCCCCTACCATTGTGCCTTGGACCAGCTCGAAAATCTAAGATTCTTGAACCCCGAAGAGGAAATGCTTCCCTACACCCCCTTTTTCCCCCAGAAGGACTTCACCGCGGTGGAGAAAAGGAAGGTCATTGAGACCTTGGAATGGACGCACGACCGCATAGGTGCGGCATATTTGGACGAGGACGGCCACTCCACTTTGGGGGGCCACAGCATGCGACTAGCCGGTGCCCGCATGTTGACGGCTGCCGGCCTGCGTGTGTATCAAGTAGAACTCATGGCAAGATGGAATTCGCCCATGCTTCTTCACTATGCCAAGTCAGCACCTTTGACTAAGGTTACTCAGGAGTATGAAGACTCCACACAGATTGGTGGGTTGAAGAAGCTCTTGGACAAGCTACACGCCCAAATGAACGAAATTAGGGTGAACTGTCGGCTGGGCGGTTTGACACCGGATATGGTAGACCTTCGCCTCACACAACTTGAGGTAGACTTCAAGAACCTTGACAGTCGAACCAAGGACATGGTCAGGGACCAACTTACCACCTTCAGGACACGCTTGTTGGACAGGCCCGTGGAGTTCGTCAAGAATATGAGCCGAGGCACTTGGCACAAAGTCCGACGCGATGGACTAGGTCACGCGCCGGTGACTTGGAGCGCCCGGTGTGGTTGGAAGTTTGGGAACGCAGATTTCGTTCGCGCAGCTCAGATACCTAATTCAGACGTTACTCTTTGTGACAAGTGTTGGAAGCCTGGGAAACAGGAAACTGACACGTCAGACACCTCAGATAGCTCAAGCAGCGACGCCTAAAACGAGCGGCTTGAGGCAACAAGAGATGTGTGTCCATGGCAGATGCTAGGGAGTGTATTGACCTCTCTATGCTCGCCAGGAACCTCCGGTGTGGCACACCACCGAGATCAACTCACTCGGACACCAGGCAGGGCCAGTGAGAGTGGTGCCCCCGTCTTGGCCCTGCAACTTTAACCTTACTGGCATCTTGTGAAAACGTTCGCTTGGCTGGGTGGGAGGGACACAGTCTTGAATGAATTGTTAGTAGTAACAAGAAGCCATTAGAATTAAGTTAACATTAAGTTAACTTAACTAATAGCTTCTTGTTACTACTAGTAAGGCACTTGTTACTAGAAGCGACGCACTTGTTCCTAGTAGCGTTCGTGTGAGCTTCATATCTTCGTGTCGAGCTCCTCTCTCCTCATCTTTGGTGTGAGTTTCGTATCTAGCTTCGCCTCCATCCTCGTTATGTTGGTTCTTTTCTACTGGTGCTGCAGCTTTGGTGTGATTGGATTCGTTTTGAGCTTCTCAGATGCTGCTGTTGGTTTGTTGCTCTTGCTACTGCTGCTGCTGCTGCCGCCGCCGCTGCCTTGCTGCTGCTGCTATTCGAATCCCACTGATCTCTCTCTCTCTCTCTCTATCTCTCTCTCTCTCTCTCTCTCCTCTCTTCTCTCTCTGTCTTCTCTCTTGTTTATTCGACCCACCTCTCTCAAAGGTGACTTTATTGAGCTACCTTTCGTCCACCCTCTCCCCGTCAACTTGAATGGACAATCACTTACAAGAGATAGCTTGGAAGCAAACTGCAGAGCTTACGACAGAAAACCCGAAGTAGTGGCCTGAAAGGAGGCCATCGGTCTAGAGTCTAGAAATACATCAGAATGCTAGTGGCAAGAATACAAAACAACAGAATTCATTCCAACTTGCAAGTAGAAAGGACTTTGGTCTGACACGCCTTACCCCTTGGGCTCCGTCACAGCAATCGAAGCAAGCATGTTTGGTTTTTTTTTCACGTTCCAATCACCAAAGGACGGTCTTCATGACAACATGGGCCTTTATGACTTGATGCGGCGGCGTGAGGAGCGGTTGCAGAAAAGCACACCATTTCCATTTTCCTCCTTGAGGTGTGGTCTTCAGTGATGTCTTAATTTCAATCTTTGCAAAGGTGCTTCTGTCAGCCTTCTTAGAAGGGTCGTCAGGACAGTGAGGAACCCGGGCTACATCGATTCTCTGACAAGATTCAGTTCAAGTCTTGGATGATGAAGGAGTCGAAACTTGCCAGCATTGGCTGGGCATTTGATCGCTTGATTAAATACCGCACATGGGTTTTCCGTCCAAATCAAGAAAGTCAGGTACAGCAAACAGGTGTGTGTGTGTGTATGTGCGATCAACGTCTTTTGTCAGGTTCCCCATTGCAAAGATCTACCATATGTCAAGCACTTCACCAGAAGTGTTCCTCGACAAGATAGAAGGGCAGAAGCTGTATGTAGCTGTCAAGTTGGACATTGCTGGACCGGTTCTGCAAGTATTCGCGCGGTTGTTCCCGAACAAGGACTTTCGGACTTTCTGCATGAACCTTTGCACATTGTCTCACTGCGAAGATAGTTACTTTAAGTTACTTGAAGCAAAGAATGCCGACGTGACACAGCATAATGGTTTGCAACCAATCGGGAATGATCATTGAAGAGGTGCATCCTTTTGCAACAAGGCCAGGAGGGTACAGTGCTTTACATGTGCTTGCTAGTTGGTGCCAAGCTGTCTTCTACACGAACATTTGCATTGTTTTTTTTGTACTATTTTGCTTCATCCTGCTCCTTCTACTTTTTCACTTGCGGTGTGCTGACCTTGCTGAGTGCATCAAGCAGTTTGGGCTGTTGAAGTTCCAGGACATGACGTGTAACATACTTAACAAATTAATGACACTGGGGTTGAACAAGCGGTGGACTGGTTGGTCATCGTGACAGGTTGCTTTGTGTGTGTGTGCTTGCATCCCTATGTACGGCTTGGGTACCTAATGTGCAGTCGCAAATCCAAAGCGTGAAAAGCTACACAAAGTGGAAGACGCCCACACCTGCACAATCGCAGGATTTCATAAAGTGACTACGAGGAGAGCAAAGCAGCTGTACATGAAGTGCGGCATTCGCATTGTTTATCAGTTTATCACTAAGAGCTTTCTCATGTACAGAATTCCAAAGGTCCTTGACAAGTTCGCACTACCCTGGCTTTGCTGGAGGCAAGGCTGAACAGCAAAACCCTTGGTGCCTGTAGCTTTCTCAAACCTCAGTGTAAACTTGGTACCTGCTGAATGGGCGCCTGCTGTTCACCTTTCTGAAGCCGTGGTTTAGCAAGGGATGGGTGATGTGCACATTCTTTTACGCAGCCATGAAATCGTTGGTGATTTGACACTCAACTACCCGCCACTTGTCATTGTGTCCTTGTGAGGCTGACGGTGCTGCATAACCTTTCTCTCTCTCGCTTTGTTGCTAAGCCAACCCATTTGGCAGCGACAAGCTATGTGTCTCTAGGTGAAGATTGGTCATACATTCGTCCGTCAACCAAATGTTAGCAGCAACAGAGGACAGAAATCAACCAAATGTTAGCCGCCGTGTTGCAAGGTTTGCACAACTTGTGAGGTACGCAATGAAGAACGGGATCAATATTGTCAATGGCAATCGGGTTTCGCTTCATGAGATCGAGATGGGATTGAAGGAAGCGTGGAATGACAGGCAAGCGTGATGTGAATGACAGTGCTGAACACTTGGACACTCGCCATCACTTGCCCATTTATTAGGCATTTGGATGATTGGGCCACAGAATCCACCACTCCAGGCATCATTG
Source organism: Durusdinium trenchii (assembly GCA_963970005.1). Lineage (NCBI taxonomy): Eukaryota > Dinophyceae > Suessiales > Symbiodiniaceae > Durusdinium > Durusdinium trenchii. Next base: position 261,240 of record CAXAMN010004269.1, read on the forward strand.
TTGAGGTGGGGGGCTGGGCTTCTGAAAGAGCTCGAGCAAGATTTAGAAGCATTGACAAAACAAGCCGATCGAAGCATGTAGGAATTGGTCGAAGCCGAAAGCCGAGCCTTTGGAGCTCCTGATGAGTTGCCCGGAGCTCGTCACTGCCTGGAAAGCGTGGAGCATGAGAAACTAGTTTGCTTAAGGAAGTGCCAAACGTTTTGGGGCACACTCTTTTTTTGTGAATGGACCTTCGTCCAGACTCTCAGCTGCAAATCAAGGACAAATCTCTGCAGTTGTGCACTGACCTGCAAGAGTGTGCAGATAGATAAACTCAATTCTTACTTTTGTATACTTTTGTTAGTTGAGGAACATGACATCTGGCACAACTGGCTCAGCCCGCTTTGAAGATGCCAATCAACAGGGCGACCGAGCTCAAGCAGCAATGGGGCACAAGGCAGAAGGTGAAAGAATGAGAAGGAGAGCAGACTTTGACAGCAAACTTTGGTTTTAAGTTATATAATCTATGTTTTATGCTACTTTTGGTACCTAGATTGTGCTAGTATATTGAACGTGTTTTGACAGTCTACGCACACATAGATGGTCGTTGTAGACCCAATAAATTCGATCAAGATTTGAGTTGTCGGCTACAATTTTCGAGCTCAGCCCTCTGGAGGCATGTGGGATTCCAAACTTTGCATCCAGGGGCATCACCGCTGCACCAAGCCTATCCTCGCCCGGCCACCCCCCTCTTTGAAGGGTCAGCATGAACAGCAGTGCCTGTTACCGGCTGTAAGGGAGTTGTATATGTAATGGAACAGTGTGCGAGTTTTGGGATACAAGTTGTACTTTGGATGTCACAAGACCTATTTATTGTTTCTAGCAAACATTGTTCCTAGTAGTAGGGCCAGGAGCCCCGTTTGTAGCGTCCGATCGCTCCTAGTAGCGATGCCCTTTGCTCCGTTCGTAGCGTCCGATCGCTCCTGAGGCTACATTTTCCGGGATGGCAGCTGCATGGATTGCACCGAAGCGCTTCCCTTGACAGCTCAGGCCAGCCTAGTTGAGCTGACCAATTTGACTGACCAGCTCCAAAATAGGGTGTTTGAAGTCTGACAGGTTTGGCGCCAGCTTGTGCAGACAGTTGAGAAGATTGCGAAGGGTACAGACCATATTCGAATCGACCTTTTTGTCGCAGGTGCTTGGAACAGAACAATTGTGCAGAATAAGTGTGAATCACTAGCAATACATCACAGACAAATGTTAAGTTTAGTCGATTCAACATTCTGCCTAATTTGTCTAGAGGTGGAAACATTCTTGTCAATGAAGCCAATATCAGCTACTTCTTGAAAATTCAGATTGGCGTGCAGTTTTTTTTTGCAGTACTGCAAAAGGTTCTCATTGATCTGAGTGGGCAGACCAAGTTCAAGTTTAGAGCTGTCCTCCAAACTCTTTGCAGCCAAGGCTTTCTGAAAATATCAAAGTTCCCAGCGGAACTGATTGAGGAGATGCCTCTCGTTAGCAATCTTACGATAGAAGTCAAAACATGCCAAAACAGCCCGTCAAGTGTGCCTCCGCAAAAGCATGCAGATGGATTCAAAGTGCTCTATCGGCTCTATCCACCTGCTGTACAGTATATTGTATGTATCTGTATATGTATATACATACATTTGCATACTGTAATAAGAATATAATCCACTAATGAAAAACCCTTAAAACCATAAATGACCACACAGCCAGGCAACCCTGATCCATGTCCGCCTTTGCACACCAAGGCGGCGACGCTGGCTTGAAGGCTACCACTTTTGGCATCCAAAACAAGCTGAAGCGGACCAAGTTTCAGTTCTTTATTTGGGATTGGCCTGGCGCTTTCAATCAAGCATCATGCAAAATCCCTTGAAAGACGTCGTGAGAAGGAGTCCTTTCCAGGTACGTGGCCAACACATGCCGCAGCTTCCCGAATGGCTTTTGTCCACATCGGACTTGGGTACCCGGTCCAGTGATTTGTGCATTGTTGGAAAGGCTGTGATGCGAATAAGCAGAGACGAGGAATTGATGTGGCAAAGGTACCTGTGGCCACGGCATCGACTTTGTGCAGCCCTTGGAACTTGTTTTTTGTTTCAAGGTCCGATGTCAAGGCAAGGTGTTCTATAGTACTCAGCAACTGAGTCAGGAAAGGTACTGGAAGAAGGAACCTAGCATGTGTTGCTGAGAAGGGGTAATTAAGTCGATAACATGGAGTTTATAAGTAATTAATGTAGAAGGGCTATGACATCATAGAAAGTTGTATTCACAGCCTCCGAGCAATGCATGTTTGATTGTGCTTGCAGCCTGTGAGGTGGCTGGCGTGCATTTGCGCCATGGCACTGGCCGCTAACTGGGAAGACTGTGTGAGGCCGTAGGTCTTTCTGACAAGCTCCGAGAATTTGTTCTAAGCAACCGATGAAACTACAGTTTCAAAGTTTCATACTGCTCCTTCATTTTGATGAACGCATGTGATTTTGGGTGGACACCGCAGGTCAGAGCTGAGTCCTGTGCGGTCGGTTGTCGTCAGTTGTCACTGCGCTTTGTTTAACTCGGCGGCAAGGCACTACCGAAGTTGGCAGCGGCAGCATGGCGTTTTCACATTGGCACCAAACTCTGGGCAGGTTCGGGTTTTGAGTCAAATTATCATGCATGAATGTGGCTCAATGTTTAAGATCGTTACAGATGTGGTTGACCTCAAAAGCATTGAATGCGGCCAGGTGCAGTTGGCAAGCCACCATGATGTGTTGCCAGTGTAGAGGCATGTAGAGGCAAAATGCTTGCAGCACTTACAGAGACTGTACAGCCAAAACAAGGTGCTGAAAAGATCAGCAAGATGCAGATGCTGAATGTTGTGGAATACTATCCGCGATGCAGAAGACCCAGCTGTGGTCCCAACGGCCCAACGCCTGACCGAAACGATTGCTGGATTGAGGAAATTGGTCCGCATAGACGGTGCGCGACAATTGGATTCCATCATTTCCATCAGCGAGTGTCCATGAGACCATGATCATCATGAAACCGCTAGTGCATGCGGAACTTCTTGTTCTGCAGGCCGTGTTCTGTGTGCTTTCAGGGTTTCTAGTCACCGCGGGACTCCGCGCTTTCCTAGAGCCACAAGATTGATATTTTGAACATCAATCGGCATCAATTGGTTCGTTTCCAATTATATGACTGGATCAGCGTTTCTATATTTGTGTGTTCCACCTCAAGTCTTAGATCATACCGTCATGCCTGCTCGCCATGAACCGCTGAACATGACTCTTGACCGATTGAGATGTTGGCTCAAAGGCGAGCCTTATGATGAAGCGAAAAACAAGCCGTGATGATGGTTTTCGCAACGAGTCCTCCTTCGTGCGAACAGTGTCCTTGAGATACTCGGTGAAACGAGTGAGATACTCGGCACGGGGGGCGGCAAGCTGCAGCTAGCCCAAAAAGTTGGGTTGTCGATTTTGTTTTGTTTGCCCTTATAGTGTTAGTATTAGGACACTTTCATTGTTTGGAGGTGAGTGGCCGCACCATCCCTTTTGTACATTGTGAACAGAAAGAACGCTGCCGGTAGCCCTTACGGCCGGCGCATCCTATGTGTTCCTATTGCCGCTTTCCTGGGAGTGGGACACATGAGGGGTGGGCACAAACCTGGGTTGTTTCCCTTCGCTTGGGGATTACATCCATCCATGTAAATGTTTTGACCATGGTTCATAGTGTTGCATTGCTAAAGCATTAATTGAGGCCTTTGCACCTTCGAGGCAGTCCCACGTGAAACCTTGAAGCTTTCCCATCAAAGATCTAGGCCAAGGAGGAATGGGGAAGGGGCTGCGGCGCGCGGAATCGCCGCTGGGCCCCCCTAGCTCCCCACAGTGGCGGGCGCAGTCTCTAGAGCCTGTAGAAGGGGCTGCGGCGCGCGGAGTCGCCGCTGGGCCCCCGCGGCTGTGTGCGCTACTGCCATTGTGATTTGCATAACAACGGTTCTCATTGCCTGCGAATCGCATTGTAATGGCTGCGGCACGCATGTTGGCAAAGTGTGTTTGCGCGCTACTGCCATGGTGATTTGCACAGCAAGGGTTCTCATTGATTCGGAATCGCATTGTAATGGTTGCGGCACGGATGTTTGCAAAATGTCTCTGTGCGGTATTGCCATAGTGATTTCCACAGCAAGGGTTCTCAGCTCTCCATAGTGGCGGGCGCAGTCTGCAGAGCCTCCAGAACGGGCTGCGGCGCGCGGAGTCGCCGCTGGCCCCCCCCCGCGGTTGTGTGCGCTACTGCCATTGTGATTTGCGTAGCAACGGTTCTCATTGCCTGCGAATCGCATTGTAATGGCTGCGGCACAGAAGTTGGCAGAGTGTGTCTGTGCGCTACTGCCATTGTGATTTGCACAGCCCGGGCAATCAATGCCTGCGAATCGCATTGTAAATGCTGCGGCGAGGGCGTTGGTGAAGCCTGTCTCTGCGCTACTGCTATTGTCGTTTGCAGTTCTCTAGTTTGGTGTTCGAAGATTGCAAGTGTTTTCTCACGGGTTTTCAAACGCTGGGGCTCAGGGCAGACTGCCATACTTCCTGCTGAAGTTTTTGCGACGGACGAAAAGAAAAGGCGCCAAGCATAAATCACGAGCTGGGAAGCTTCAGACATCTTGAGTCAGTGGTTTGGGAAGCCTTCAGTGTTGAAAATATATTCGGTTTGAACTCACTGACTAATCGTGCGAGTTGACCGGAGCTCAGGTCCTGCCTGGAGCTCGCTCTACATCTCTGCGTAACAGAAAAAAAGCGCGTCTCACCTCTTCTTGCTCTTTACATCCTGCTAGCACTGCCCGCCGTGGTCGGGATAAGACCACTTGATAGCTTTGATGGTCGTTTCGAGTGTGTTACGTTTTGAAGGTCTCATGCGGATCTGATCGCAAAATCCAGAGCCTCCAAACTTCTCTCTCCGCCTCCTTCTCTCTCTCTCTCGTCCCTCTCATCCTTGTTCATCACATCATCAGACACTTTATCACACACCCACACACACACGCACGCCATCTTACCACACACACACACCTCCTCCCTCCCCTCCTTCGCATCCTCGTCCATCACATCATCACTTATACTACATGTCTTAGCACAACCGCCTCATATACCTTCTCTCCTCACACTTCGTTCTTGACTTTTCATCTCACTACTCCGTCTCCCATGTGATGTTCATATACATTTGAAATTTGTAAAACTTATCATGTGGGGTTATCCGGTCCTTTTATTTTATTATGTTTGTTACGAAGTTTGTACATGGAGGTTCGTAAATTGTTGTGGCTGGCACGAAATTTGCAGATGGAGGTTCACAAAGTGTTGTGCCTGCCACGAAATCTGCATATATAGGCTTACAAAGTGCTTCGCTTGCTAGCCTGCCACGAAATTTGCACCTCGAGGTTTACCCAGTATTGTGCCTGCTACGAAATTTGCATATGGAGGTTCCCACAGTGTTGTGCCTGCCACGAAATTTGCATATGGAGGTTCACACAGCGCTGTGCCTATCACGAAATCTGCACATGGACACGACATCTGCGCATATAGGTTCACAAAAAGTGCTGCGCTTGCCAGCCTGCCGCGAAATTTGTACCTCGAGGTTTATCCAGTCCTGTCCCTGCTACGAAATCTGCATGTGGAGGTTCCCATAGTGTTATGCCTGCCACGAAATTTGCATATGGAGGTTCACAAAGTGCTCTGGCTCATGGAGGTTCACAAAGTGTTGCGCCTGCCACGACATCTGCACGTCAAGAAACAAATAACAATTCTAATCACAATGGAGGAACGATTCCGAGAATGATCTGATCATGATCCGACCATGATCCGACCATGATCCGACTATGATCCGAGAATGACCCGACGGTCTCGCACACAGCGTTCCGCAAAGCTTGACTTGCCAGCTTCGGACCCACATTTCGCGCGTCCGCTATCCTCTCGAGAACGCATTTTGTATTGCGCCTGCCACGAAATCTGCACTTGGAGGTTGACAACGTGCTGTGCCTGCCACGAAATCTGCACCTCAAGCTTCACAAAAGTGCTGCGCCTGCCACGTAATCTGCACATGGAGGTTCACAAAGTGCTGCGCCTGCCACGTAATCTGCACGTTCACAAAGTGCTGTGCCTGCCACGACATCTGCGCGTCAAGAAACAAATGAAAACTCTAATCAAGGGACGATTCCGAAAATGATCCGGCCATGATCCGAGAATGATCCGAGACCGTCTCGCACACAGCGTTCCGCAAAGCTTGACTTGCCAGCTTCGGAGCCACCCCTTCTATTGAAAAACACAATATTTCGTGCATCTGCTATCTCTCGAAAACGCATTTTGTATTGCGCCGGCTACGAAATCTGTACCTGGAGGTTGACAAAGTGCTGTGCCTGCCACGAAATCTGCACCTCAAGCTTCACAAAAGTGCTGCGCCTGCCACGTAATGAGCGCATGGAGGTTCACAAAGTGCTGTGCCTGCCACGAATTCTGCACATGGAGGTTCACAAAGTGCTGTGCCTGCCACATAATCTGCGCGTTCACAAAGTGCTGTGCCTGCCACGAGGTCTGCGCATCAAGAAACAAGTGAAAATTGTAATCACAATGGAGGGACGATTCCGAGAATAATCCGACCATGATGGGATTATGATCTGAGAATGACCCGAGACCGTCTCGCACACAGCGTTCTGCAAAGCTTGACTTGCCAGCTTCGAAGCCACCCCTTCTATTGAAAAACACAGCATTTCGTGCGTCCACTATCTCTCGAGAACGCATTCGAGAACGCATTTTGTATTGCGCCTGCCACGAAATCTGCGCCTGGAGGTTCACAGAATGCTGCGCCTGTCACGAAATCTGCACCTCGAGCTTCACAAAGTGCTGTGCCTGCCACGAAATCTGCGCCATGGAGGTTCACAAAGTGCTGCGCCTGCCACGTAAATTGGAGCTAGAGCTATTGAAACTAGAGCTAATTGGAGCTAGAGCTCTTGAAACTAGAGCTACCTGGAGCTAGAGCTATTGAAACTAGAGCTACCTGCAGCTAGAGCTCTTGCAACTAGAGCTAATTGGAGCTAGAGCTCTTGAAACTAGAGCTAATTGGATGATGAGTGGTGTATGTTGAGTGGTGTATGATGAGTGGTGCATGATGAGTGGTGTATGATGAGTGATGTATGATGAGTGGTGTATGACGAGTGGTGTATGATGAGTGGTGTATGATGAGTGGTGTATTGATGAGTGGTGTATTGATGAGCGGTGTATTGATGAGTGGTGTATGATGAGTGGTGTATTGATGAGTGGTGTATTGATGAGCGGTGTATTGATGAGTGGTGTATGATGAATGGTGTGTTGATGAGTGGTGTATTGATGAACGGTGTATTGATGAATGGGGTATGAATAATTTTTGTCCGTAATACGGAAATTTCGTTCATTAAATTTCCTTTGATTTTTCGAATATTCCGAAACGCATATATATAACTAAATAATAAGTAATTAATCGAATAATTTAGATATTTGTTTTTATTGGAAGTGTTATATTAGGACGATTTCGATTTTAGAAAAATAAATAATTGAATATTAATATATATTTTATAAAGAAAATCTTGGTGGAATTAATTGGGTAGAAAACGATCCATTTTATTATTAATATTATTATAATTTATTTAAAAATATATTTAATGTTAGATATTTTCGGTCGTTCGAAATTTTATATATAAGGATAATATAAATTGAAAATAAATATAATCGTTTTTTTTTCTAATTTAATCATAACCACTGCGGGTGATGAGGAGATTGACATTGCTATTGAGTTTGATCCGAGGTTTTGCAAGCTTACTGTGGGTATGAAACTAATGCTTAGGTGGGATATATTGGTAACGTTCTTTGTGTGCTTCGACATAGACGTTCTTGAATGTCTTTGCTTGGCGAATGTTATTTTTTTCGGAAGATATCCCGTGGATTACAGAGATTACAACATTATTATATATAATATTTTCGCATTTAATATATATGTATGATATGTTTAAGGTAATTTATTGAAGGTTGGCGATTTAAGAAAATTTTCGATTGAATTTAAATTTTGCATATCGGATAATATAAATGATTAATTAGTTTAATTTTTATTAATTAAATATGTTAAATATTTTTAGTTTGATAAATTTAAAATATTTTGTAAAATTTATGTTTATTTTTATTTATCCGTTTTTTTTGGTTTAATTTTTTTTTTAAATATATTTTTATAATATATATATATTTTTTTTATATATTATATTATGGCGACGAAATAAAGAAGGTATACACAAATATCGTAATAAAATGATGGTTCCCCCTTTAATGATGTTTTTTTTCTGAAAATTGGAATGAAAGGAATGTGTTAAAAAAAACAATATTTTAATATTGAGGTTTTTATATTATTGAACGTAATTATGATTTATGGCGGCTGAATATTGGATTTGAATATATATGTTTTATCCAAATGTAGAATTATTTATCGGATCGATGGCTTTTTAACGTTAATTAAATTTAATATAGATAGATATATATATATAGGATCGATGAAGTGTGGATTTGGTTAAGGAAGATTTAGTTTCGATTTAGGATTAATTAATTGAATTTAGATTGGGTTATTCGAATAGAAGCTAAATCTTCCGACGAATTTTTTGGTCTTAATTTTGAAAGGAATATATGAAAAACAATATTTTTTTTTTTTTTTTTTTTTTTTTTTTTTTTTTTTATAAATTTTTTTTTTTTTTTTTTTTTTTTTTTTTTTTTTCATTTTAATTTTATGGGGAATATACGCTAACCAATTATTTAAATGATTTATTATTATTTACAAATTTAAAATTCTTTTGGTTAGGATTTAACTTAGATTAAATAAATCTGGATTTAGGTCGAACTTAATTTCGATTGACTAAATCCGAATTAAGGCCAAATTTGCCTTATTTGATTTATTTTTGATTTAATTAAATTAGATCTAAACAATTATATATTAAATATTTATAGAATTAATTCATAATAAATTAAAGCTAATATTTTTAGAGGGTGAAAGACTAAAAATAAGGATTATTATAATATATTATTAGGTTTATGATAAAATTATATATAATATAATAAATAAATATATATATATATATAGAGAGAATTAGATTGTAAGTCTAAGACGACGATTTGGTAAATAGAATAATTGAAATTGTAATATAATGCTAATGACCATATTTTTCCAGGAAGATATCCGTAATGAGGTGGAAATGCAGGAAGAACGATATGGAATAATACCTCCGTCCGTGGGAATGTTAATTTTCGGATTCTAGATTATTGGAGGGATTACCGGGATTATTTAATGCAAAAAAAAATTGCCAGACCAGAAATTGGCATTGTTTGCAATTAATGTATTACGGTAATTTTTGCGCTGGGACAGGCCAACAATTGGAAATCTGGGTTTTGAACCGTAGGCGACCCGTAGAATTAACCGTAGCCGTAGACATCCCATAGAAAACCCATAGAAATCCGTAGAAAAATATGCAATTTGGCCGTAATTTTGCAAGTCCTGGGATATTGGGTTTTGAATGATTTTTGAAACTCTTGATTTGATCCGAACGTTTCGGACTATAGCCCGAGAGAGGGGTGCTTGCTGGGCTCATAGCTACCTAAGTATAACATAATCTAGTTGAATTTAAGGTAGATATGCATAAGTATCTAGGAATAATTTAGCGTGGATTTATCTAAGGTAGAATTAATTCTAATTTAGTTTTTCATTCAGGTCGAATTTATTAAACCTAAATAAATCCAATCTTTGCCAAAGCAAAGTCTAAGCCTAGCCCCAATGGAATCTTTTAATAATCAATTTTATTTTAATCTTAAAGAGACTAAATATATGATAAAAAATTATCTAATAAATCGTCCCTTTATTTATTTCAACCTTGAAAAAGGAAATATATATTATCATCAATTTTTGCGATAAATAGGCTAGAATTTAGCTTAGAATTTGATATTTAAATTGAATATAAATTAGATATATTATCTCCAAAATAAATCCGAATAATTCTTATATAATTTAGTTTTAGTTTTAACATATTAAACGCAACCTGATCCCCCGCCCCCGGGGTTAAAGAGTAGGCCACCGTATATGTCTGTTCCTTAGTGTTTTGGCTTAAGTGAATGGCAGCCTGCAAGGGCTGCTTCGGACGTCTCCAACTCCCGCCTGGATCGTCCGGCTTTTGCAATCCGTGCTACCTCTCCGTCCGGATTGAGAAACTCGTGTTCACCCGTGTGCCACCGCATTCGAGTGATTAGCTGTTCCAGTACCTCAGGCGTGTGGTGGAGACCATCGAGTCGGCTTGCGAAAGGTTCGAAGCTGACCGCACTGCTGGGCTGGTTGACGACAGCGGGGCACCCGTCCCTGGCAAAACCCGTGCGGTGAACAAGGAAGTTTCGGGGCCAGATCCCTTTGTTCCAGGAGAGCACCGAGGTACTCGAGACCCAGGCGCTGGTCCAGCACGAGTTCAAGTCAAGAAGGAGCACGAGGCGGACAGAGAGAAAGAGCCGGTAGCAGACGCAAAGTCTGGGAAGACAGCGGATCGTGAAAGGTCGAGAAGGCGACGCAGAAGGACTCGAAGCCGCTCCAAGAGAGACGGATCGCGTGCCAGAAGACGGAGTTCGAAGAAGGAGGAAGCACCACCTCGGGGGAAAAGCCCTGTCAAGGAGGAGGAGCAGTCCGTGCAAGGTAGTCCAATTGAGGTCGACGAGTTCGAGGAGGCCCCATTGGAAGAAGAGGAGCACGATTCCCCACTCGAGGTCAAGGACGACGACGAGTCAGACCGAAAGTACAGCCTCACGAGAACAGCAAAGCCATCCGCGAGGAAACCTTTGCCGAGGAGGCCAAGAACGCCCTCACATTCTCCCCCCGGGTACTACCAGGAGGAAAGCCAGCGGACGCCCCGTTGGAAAGGATACAAGCACGTCCTTCGTGGACAGTATTACTCAAGCCACGGCTCCGGCCGTGGTAAGGGCAAAGGGAAAGGATGGCACCGAAGGTGAGACGCCGCCCTGCCGCCGAGCCTCGGCGCATCGGGGTGCTACGTCGGCCAGCAGTTGCAGAGGACGAAGTTCGGGGCGAAGGCCCTGCAGTGGTGGAAGAACTGGGCATTGGAAAGATGGTCCACGGTTCAACAGCAACTTACTACGGAGTGCCCTGTCAGTTCGCGGGGAAGGTGATCGAAGACGCCAGGGACGCATCCGGGCGCTATCTGATGATCAAGCTCACCGGCACAAACTTAGAGAGCCTCCTCACATGGGGGACAGGCTCTCGTCAGCTGGCGAAGGTACACATGTGCACGCCAGAGTGCAACAAAGAGGCCGAAGGGCCGGGTCTTCTACATTGTCAGGAGGCTCGCGCTGTAGGAGGACTTCACGAGCTCGCAGACCTGCCGTGGCGAGACGTTTTGGTCAGTGCAGTGGATCGAGGCGACGACGAACTGGCAGGACTTCGGGGACGGATGGAAGACCTTCCGGGCCCTGCAGCAGAAGGAGCTCAACCTGGCGTGGCGGAAAGTGCAAAAGAGAAGGAGGCCAGCAAGGAGGCCGTGAAGAAGAAGAAAAAGAAGGAAAAGAGGAGGCGAAGAAGCTCCGAAAGCTCAGACCGAAAGAGGAGAAAGCGAGGTCGCAGTCGCGTGAGCCGCTCAAGAGGAGGAGACAAAAAGAAAGAAAAGAAGAAGAAGAAGGTGGAGGCAATCGGGGGGGCCAGCCCTGTGAGGAGCAGTTCAAGCAGCAGCACCAGCGAGACAAGGGGGTACGCGGCGGTCGAGCAGAAGACCATGTTTGCTATGAGTGGTCTCGACCCCTCACGGCGCGTCAGAAACCGCCTGAAGAGGAAAGCTCAAAGGTATGCCCAGAGAAAAGGCCGGAGCAAGTCGGAAAGTCGAAGCAAGAGCAGCGAGAGCGAAGTTCCGCAGAAAGGCGAGTCCATCTTCGGCGAGCCGCACAAGATCAGGGCAGTCGGGGTCAGTTTCCCTGGGGTGTTGTCGGCGGCGGCGATCGAGGACATGCAGGAGCTGATGCTGTTGGAGGCCGGACAGGAATCCGCCCAACCGGAAGGGTGGGTACCTACTTTGCTGAGGTATTATCGACAGATGCTCAGCAGGAGGGTATCTGGCCCGATGGCTCGGGAGCTTCATACACTATGTACGGTGGGCGATCAGATCTTACGTGGACAGCTGCCGTCGGCCCTCGACACGCTGATTCAGCGAGTGAAGTCGCTGGAAGCGCAGATCAGCGGCCTCCCTTGGGCATCAGCCCATCGCCTCGAGCTCTTGCCCAGCGACACAGCGACGATTTCCACCAGGCAAGAACTTCGTATAGCTACAACCGAGCAGAAGGCGGAGGCGCAGGCACACCAGCCTGGTGGCTGGTGGTCGAAAGGCAGCGGGAAAGAACCCCACAAGGGCGACAAGGTGGAGAAAGGAAAAGGAAAAGGCAAGAAAGGCAAGGACAAGCAGAAGAAGGATCCGTGAAAGAAGGAAGTTCGGGGTTTGACAGCCCTGTCAAAAGTCGCAGGGCAGATACAGAAGCCTCGGGCGTTGGTTCGGGGGATGCAGGCCCTGAGTGCAAGGAGGAGTTGCGAGGCTGGAGGCCTTGCGAAGAGCAGCACGATGGTATGACAGCTGGTGGCGCCACTTTGAAGGGGCTGACGGGGGAGCTTTCAAAATTCCCCCCTCCGCCGGCTGCTATTTTTCCGATAGGTATTTCAGAGGGCAAGACGCAAAGCCAAGCGGCGTTCGAGCCCGACCAGAGTTTCTCGGGGCTAGACCCCTCGATCCGAGATGGTTCGGAAAAGCATGGAGGAGTCCGTGACGTGTGTGGACTTCAGATTTGGGAGATGGGTCAGGCAGTGTTGGGTGGATTGCGGGGGGTTTTGACGCTCTGCAGCCAGACCACGGATGGGGGAACCATTCCCGGAATGGTGGTGAAAAGTCGTGATACTTTCCCTCTTCCAACCTCCCGCAATCTTCTCACCCCTTTTGTTCAGGATGATCAACCTTGGTGTACCGATTGGTTGATTGCCGTGTGCTGTGCATTGAATTCATTGTGGGGTTGCCAAGCCAAAGATTGTCAGGAAGACCGTGATGGACACCATCAACGATCCCCTACGGAACTTCAGGCCCGGGTCATCCGTGGACTTATGGAGGACGTCACTCGGTTGAAGCACATCTCGGAAACGACGGCCGCGTTCGAGTGGGGAGATTTCTTCCGAACTCGTACTATTGATTATAAGGGGGATGAGGTGAAAACAGCTTTGTCTTTTAGTTGGTCCAACATCAAGCCAGCCTTGCCGCATGAGATAGGAGTTGCACGGCTGTCAGATATCTGTGAACAGGGTTGCCGCCATTACATTGAAAACTTCCCGTCCTTTTTGAAGCCCCCTTCAGAGTGGGGGCCATACAAGAAAGCCAGGGTGATGGTGCGAGACCAAGATTGGGAAGATGTGGCCAAGGGGCTTATTCAAGCAGGGGTTTTCGGGGTTGTCCCTGAATCAGAAGTTTTCCGTGTGGGGTCGCATTTGTTGCTGAACGGACTGTTTGGAGTGGAAAAGAACGAGGAGTCCGACGGAATTCCTATCTACCGCCTTATTATGAATTTAGTGCCACTCAATGACCTGTGCCAGCCGATGGCAGGGGATATTCAGACTCTTCCCCACTGGTTCGGTATGTCGCCTTTTCACATTGAACCCGGAGAGAATCTGGTGGTTTCCAGCGAGGACTTGCGGTGTTTCTTTTACACCCTGAGCCTGCCACCGTGCTGGTTTCCTTTCCTCTGCTTCAATAAAGCCTTGCCAGCCTCCCTGGTACCAGAACAGTTCACAGGTCAGGTCTGCTACCCATGCTCGAAGGTCTTGCCGATGGGTTTCCTGAACAGTGTAGGGATTCTTAGAAGTGCTTAGTCTAATTTTTTGTAATTTTTTTGTTGTTTGTGGGTTGCCGTTATATCACGAACGGTGCTCAAGCAAACACGTTGAAAAACGAGAAGACAAAATAACTCAAGGGTAGTGAAGTGTCCGTGGCCCCGCAATGAAATATCTATCATGTGGGATTGCTGCCCAGTAAGAAGCTATACTCGAAGTAGACAGATATAATGTGAAAGTCTTGCCGCCAAGACTGGCTTTTATACCTGAGATGGAATGACACTGTTCTTTTTATCCGAGTGTAGCCAGTACTCAGCAGTTTCTGGGGTGTGACCCTGTCAACACCCCTTGGGAACGAGAACCGTCATGTTGAAGAACGAGAATGGGAAATATCTTTCTTACATCCGGCAACCGCATCACTCCCAATCAGCTCATTTTTCCCGCCCAGCCCATGCGACAGGTCGAAGGTTTTTCTTCCAAAACTGCAGCTCCAATGGCCGAAGCAGCCACTGAGGACTGCGCTGCGCGCTTCATGAAGGCCGAAGCAGCCTGATCAAGTGGCCGAAGCAGCCATCACTCCAGCGGGTCCCACACTTGGTCGTCATCTGCAGCGGGGTCCTCGTCCTCTTCTGGTTCTTCTTGGCCATCTTCACCATCATCAGGAGCGGTTGGCGCTGACTTGGGCTTGGCCTTTGGCTTTGTCTTCGGCTTGGGCTTGGGGCCTCCCCTGCCTCTGCCTCTCCCCTTTGGTTTGGCCTGCGGCTTGGCCTTGGGGTCAGGACCGCCAGAGCCCTGAGACGGGGTTTTCTTCAAGCCAACTGCTTCAGAGTAGGCGGCCGAGAACAAAGGAGAGTTCGGGTCGACCATGTCCTCTTTCAACAGCTCGAGCAAGCGGTTCTCCAAGCCACGCACATGCGCCTCGGTGAAGCAGATTCCAACGTAGCCTGTGCGCGTGCGCAGGCATGCCCAAGCGAATCTGGCATCACTTGGTGTCATGTCTACCACCATTTTCGCGTAATAGCCATGCAAAATTTCTTCGTAAAATGCAAGTGGCAACGAATGGTAGCACATGGGTTCGAGCTCATTTGCTGCACGGTTGGACGTGCGATCGCCAGCATCGTCGGCTGTCTTGCCGCCCACTGGCACCAAATGCTTTTTGCCGAGCATCTCCTTTTTCTCCTGCCATTTGACGTGCCATTCTTCCGCCAACTTGGGCCACGCTACTCCAAGCAGCAGGTCGCCATTGCTGCTGCCCTGAAAATGCTTCCGGGTTCGCACAGGCAAAGTCAATTTCTTGCTGCTGAGGACCAAGCAAGTTTCAACTTGTTTCAAGGTTCCCGTGCCTCTGACGCGCTGCTTCCTGGAGGCAAGGCTGTCTTCAGTGTAGGCAATCAGAAGGCTATCCCATACCAAGTTGGGTTTGTCTCCTTCGTCGTCATCCTCGTCCTGCTGTCCTTCCTCCTCTTCATCTTCAGCTGCTGCTCCTTTCTTGTTCCCTTCTCTGCTTGTGCCTTCCTTCCAAGGTGCTAGAAGCTTGTTTTTGTTTCCCTGCTTGCCTCCATCCAAAATCAAACCGATCTCACCCGGTTGGAGGGCACCGGGCCCATCCCCTCCAGATCTAGCGTTCAAAACACTTCGCACCAGCTTGCAGTACGACTGGTCCCTCAAAGTTGGAATTCGAAAGTCAGGCCGTGTCAATGGCTCACCAAATTTCTTGATGTCAAAATGCAAAAGCACTTGACCGGTAGGATCACCTTTCAAAGTGGCATAGCCAGTGTCTTTCAAAGCCTGTTCCAATTCAGCTTGTGATTTGCCTTCTGGGATGAGACGGATGTGTGCCCGGATCGTCTTGAGCATGTGCTGGCGCCATTGCTGCTGGTCCTCGTCGTTCAAAGTGTCGTGGGCCGAAGCAGCCGAAGTGGGAGCAGCAGTTCCTGTGGCTGAAGAATCAGAAACAGCAGTAGCTGCTGCGGCCGAAGCAGCCGACCCAGCAGAAGGAGCCGGAGCAGCTTCCACCGAAGTGTTGGACTCTGCGGCGGGCTTCTTTTCGGAGCGCACCTGTGCCTCCGCATCTTGAAGCAATTTGGCCACGGTCGGATAGCCCAAGAAATCTTCAAGCTCGTGCTTTGCCTTTACTGCGTCTCTGTAGCGGTTGTCAAAAGCTTGATTGTACACCAACTGCTCAATGATGTCAGTCACTTGATTCACACTCTCCGGGCACCCCACCATCCAAGCAGAGTCTGGCGCAGCACTTGCAGGGTAGGGAGCGTACTTCTTCCGCACAGACTCAAAGGACGAAAAGGTGTCTCGCAAACCGTTTTTCCACTTCGCCTCGATGTCCAAGCCCTGAAGCCATTCTTGCAGCAGGTGTTCTTTGACCTTCTTCTTCAATTTCAAGACCTCGACGTAACCTGAGAATCGCAACCAGTTGTTTATTAAAAACAATGGTAGATATGCTGAAAGGAACTAAATGCAAGCCGAGATGCTTTGGCGGCTGTCCTTGACTTTCTGCACCGCAAAGTGGGACAGGTCCACGATGTTCATGCGGAAGCCATCCATCATGCCCAGCATGCACCAAATGATGTTGTCACTGGTGGAAGCTCGGTCCAGCAACGCCTTGAGAGCGTAAATGCTCTTCCAAGGATTGTTGTGCAAAAGCTCCCTGTCTGCCCACTCAAGAATCTGTTGGCAAGGCTCCAGACTGAGCAAGCGCCTGTGAATGTGGCACGCGTCCTCGACAAACGATTTGCTGATTGGTTCGGCGTCCACCGCAAGTTTCAACTGCTGAGTGTAAGCCTGCGCCACCTTTTCAGCCCCAAACTCGTGTCCGGATGCTTTCTCTTTGGACATCTTGAACCCAGCCACATCATAAATGCGCTGTCGGAGGCTCATGCGAACCACCAGGCCATGGTTTACTGCTGATTCTCGGAGATTCTGCGCGCGCCAAAAACGAGCTTCACCAGCTGTCACTGCTTCAAAGGTGAACGAGACCGTCAGGCAAACGCGTCGCCATTCTTTCAACCTTTGTTCCCCCACATTGCTTTGAATATCATGCTGAATCGACAGCAGGAGTGCGTGAACTGGCTCAGCTGGAGACAACCGCTGCCATCCACCTTCAGGCTTGGAGGCCAAGGCTTCTTTGTCTACTGCCACAGTGACCGTGAAAGGAAATGTGGACGGTGGGCTGGAAAATTCTGTTTTTTGGATGGCTTTGACCTGCCCCACATTCACAGGAACCCTGTGGTTGGCCATCCAAATGAGGTCAGACCACCAAATATTGCAGCCGCAACGGTAGCAACCGGCATCGCTGCCAATGGCTTTCTTCAAAGATTCCAACTCAAAAGGAACTTGCTGTCCTCCTTGGCTGACAGTCAATGGCTTCGCTGTATCAATATCTTTGAAGAGTGGGTGGTCGCGGATGCATTTGATTGCTTCGTGAATCTTCATGAATTGCTCAGTACCCACTGCCCCATCTTGGCTGCTGGCCGGAGCAGCCATTGGTTCGACCTTCTGTTTTTTTTTCGGAGCCATGTGGCCGCAGCAGCCACAATTGGTCCTGGCCCTTACTTGTACTAGGTGCTACGCGCAAATCTCGTTCTTGAGCCAAAAACTGACGAAACTATGAAAAATTGAATCAGTGGTAGTTGTTCTATTTCTGGTTATGCGAGTATGCGAATACACAATACGACCATGGGTGAGGAGTAATATCGATCTCAGTTTATGGTATATAACGTATATATTGTGTATATGTATATATATTTATGTATTATCTTTGCTGCTGGATCGGTAAGCTGCTCCAAGGAATTTGAAGGCGCGCAAGTCAACAGTAACCGTTAAAGTGTTTGGGGTCTGATGTCTCTTGACCTCTAACATGCGCGGGGGCAACATTCAGACGACTCCAAGGCACTCCGCCCAGGGCAAGTCATAATCAGTTCAATTTCCCAACTAACCCGCAGATATAGGCCCAGCCTTCCCCAATCATTTTCGGCGACGCTGCGTTGTCACATTCATGGCCGAAACAGCCAATTTTTGTCCATGGCCGAAGCAGCCACGCTGTGGCCAAAGTCGCTATGCTCTGACATGTTAGTCAGCGGCGTCCATGCTGCTGACAAGCATCCGATTGGCAGCACAGCCTGCACATTTGAGATGAGCAGGAAACACCCCTTTGGTTGCGTTTGCAATGAACGCACATGGGAAGGCTCATCTCTGTTGCAGGTCGCGGCGCCCGACCTCCTGAAGCACGATAATCAGCAGCCCGTTGCCTCTTTCGAGACAGCCAGCCTGAGTCGGCAGAACGATGTCCACTGCGTTGTTGTTCCCGGAGTTTTTCTGCCAAGGTGCGCACCTCCCCAGTGAGGTCTCGAACAGCTGAGACAACGTCATTGAAGTCCTCCCGATCCACAGGGCCCTCATCATCCTGTGTCATACGAGCGCCCGGACCTGGAGTCAAGGTTAGTCTGGAAGGCTCCGGCTTGCCCTTGGCATGAACATGTTGGTGTAAAACCGGAGGTTCACTTTCTGGCGCAGGCGGAGACTGGAGACGTGGGCTCTGTTCGGCTGCGGGCGGAGTTTCACCCGCAGCCTGATCTTCAGTTTGGCCAGCCGCAGCAGCTGTAGTGTGTCCGGCCGAAGCAGCCGTTTCTTGATCGGGCTCCACATCCTTTGACGTGTTGGCCGAATCAGCCATAGGTCCTCGGTCGGCAGAAGCAGCCGGCGCATCAGAGCCCTCGTCATCTGTGTACTCATAGTCATAGCTATAAGTATAGCCGTCAGAATCTCCATCAAAACAGTGTTGCCGCAGCGCCCCGTCAGCTACTGCGTCACTGGCCTCAGCGTAGGGTGGCCCGTTTTTCACCAGGGTATCCCAAATTTTTGGGCCTGGCCAACAATTCGTCCCTTTCGCAATTTCGTCCCAGGCTTTGTTCGGGTTGAGCACTGTTTTGGCTTTGCACCAACCGTCATATGGCTTATTGGTGCTTCTCCAGTGCTTGTCGAACAAAATCCCGTACTTCCAATTCACGTGGTTGGCGAAGGTCATGTGGTAGAGACATAGGGTGCTGTCTTCAACAGCGTTGGTGGCGCGGAGGTTCTTTGAGACTTCACCTTTGTCGGCTGCATGTCGGACCAAGTGCACATTCTCAGTGTCCATCTGCATTGCTTGGCAAAAGCGAACCACCCAGTGCTGTGCATTGTTGGGGGCGTTGACACGTGAAATCACGTGCAATTTGTCCCGACCATATTTGGCCCAGAAGCAACGCAGAAAAGCCCATGCCCCTGGCTGCGCCGCCTTCCAAATCGTCAGTCCATCTTGTTTGACCTTGGAATCAGTGCTGGAAAGCACTCCACCGCAATCCAAGATCATGACCATGGGTGGCCGAAGCAGCCACGCTGGCCGAAGCAGCCAGTAACCGCAGTTCCAAGCCGTCGACTGAACTTTAACAGCTGCGGGCCATTGAGTTATCACAGAGTCAAGACTCGATTTTGCAGAGACAGTGCAAGGTCCCGTGGCCACTCTCTCTATGTGAATTTAGCAACGTTTTATGGTATATGTAACTGACTATATAAAGTATATAGAGATCGATGTTACTCCTCACTTCCATTACATCTATCTTGTATTATCTTGTAGGTTATTGAAGTATGGTACTTAGTCTGATGGAGGAAAATTATCGTAAGCAAATCAATGCCTACAGTCAATTGGTCACATAGTTGTGTAAGGAGTAGTCAAGTCGCCCTCTCCTTACACACTTCGGGGACGTCCCCAAAGTGCCGTGCGAGCAGCCAAAAAGTAGGCAAGAGCCTTGAATCAACAACCCGCTTACCGTAATTTCATTTCGTCCTCTTTTCGGCTGCTCCTTACACACTTCGGGGACGTCCCCAAGCTACGGTGTGAGTAGGCAATTCGTCCTCTCCGTACGCATCCCTTTTCCGCTATTCCGAGGCGCGGAAGGAGCTGTCAAGATTCTATCTATTCTAGCTAATCGCTGGGCCGAAGCAGCCCTTTCGATCAGTGGTGTGGCCGGAGCAGCCAAGACCTATATAGGAGGCCGAAGCAGACCTTTGATGATTGCTCGGCCGAAGCAGCCTCGCAAGGCACTACTTGTCTAAGACTAACGAGGAAGGCTACACGCAAAGCGGTCGCACAGAACAGCTTCAGCTGTGTCGCCAAAAAAGCCAGACTGAAGCCATCGCCACTTGAAGGTCGGAGTTTCTAAGCGCGAGAGACTCTGCAAAAGGGTCAAGGCTTGCTGAAACTCATGTTTGGTGAATTCTGTCACCTTCAAGTTGCTCTTCAAGTTGACGCTCCTGTCAGGCAAGCCACAGGCGATACGAGTCACTGGGTAATGACAACTGTGGCTGAAACGAAGAGTGGTCAGAACATCCAAAGCAGTGATCATGACTTCATCGTCTCCGTCAGCGGCAGCATTTGCCCACATCATGGCATTGCGTGCGCACTCCAGAACATCTTCCCAATCCTTTCCAAAGGTTGCTTTCAAAACTACATGGGTGCCATATACTAGCCTTTGGAAATCTTCGCGGGATCGCTCTTCAGGCGTCGGGTTGGCAGAAGCCGCTTCCATCATGGTATAGGAGCGGGTCAAGATCAGAGGAACAGAACCCTAAATGGCTGCAATAGGAAGAATTAGACAAGACAAGTTAGACTCGCGCATCATGAAAAGCACCCTTTTGGCAAACCCCAAGCCAATCAGTCAGTTTCAGGCACTGTACTCCAACCGGCAGCCGAAGCAGCTGTCATACGCCTGGCCGAAGCAGCCGCGTCCTCAGTCGCAGGGAAAGGGTTGTGTCTTGCTGAGAAGGCCAGCCGAATACAACGCCATTTGCATGACTTCTCCAATTAATGGCACAGGGACAGAGTTTCCTAGCATTTTCCTCAGGCTTCCTGATGAGACGGCTGCTTCCCACCCTGTCAGCTCAGCAATCCTAGTTCCATTTAGACGGATCATCTCATTTGTGGTGAGGTGCCGGCCACGCGTGCTGATCCAAAACCCTCCAGAAGGCGCGCGTCCACGACACAGCGTGCGAGCTACGTCAATCCCATATGTCAAGTAACTTTCTGAGCAGCCGACGTCTACGGCAACAGGAACTTTCCTTGCGTCAACTCCTGCTTTCCATGCTTTGCAGTATGCGATCCGAGCCAACTTGGCAGGCCTGGCCCCCTTCGGAAGCCTGCCAGCTTTGTCAGTGGGGCTGAGAGGGTCCAGGACACAAGCTAAACGCTTTTTCCCCTGCCCGGCAGGCCATTTGAATCTGCGACGATAACTAGTGCGCAGAATGCCCACCACGAACAATCGGCGCCGCACCTGTGCGACTCGGAAGTTGGAGCTGTCCAAGACTTTCATCCAAACCACATATCCCAGTTTCTTCAGCGCAGCCCGCATTCCGTTCAAAACTGGACGAAAAGCTTTGTGGGTAATTCCCTTCACATTTTCGAAGAGTACTACTCGCGGGTGTTTTCTCTTGATATATTGAAAGGAACTCTTCATGGCCGCGGCGCGGGGATCTTTCAGGCCACGGCGTTTCCCTTGCACAGAAAAGGATTGGCATGGAGGAGTGAAAACATAGCAATCGCAGGCCGCCTCATCGTCAGGACTGCGGGTGGCCACATTGTCATGGAATCTGGCTGGCTTGTGCAAAGTAAGCAGAAGGTTCTTGCAGTCCGGGTCGATATCACTGCAGAATTGCAGTTGGGCTGGCACCTTCAAGCGCTGAAGAGCTATCCACGCACTGTCTAAGCCAGAAAAATCACTACCGAACAGCAACTTCCTAGGTGTACGCGCCGACATTGGGCCGAAGCAGCCCAAGGCCGAAAGCAGCACGTGAGGAATTGACTCCTAACCCTAGCTTGAGCCAAGCATGAAAACTACAACTTCGCGACCGCATCGCGTAAACGCCATGTCCTCGGCTAAGGAACGCGCATCGCTGCCCACATTGCGCCAACACTATTTTACCCACCCCGTTCAGCTCGCTTTGCAGCTGTAAAACCCAATGCCGATGCGCATCACCAGATTCAGTGATGTTTCAAATTTAAAAGCCACCGACGCACCGTGGTAAATCGACGTGTCGAAGTTGCTCGATCAGTTCGTCAACGCAGTAGGTATGCTTCAGTCCCTGCAAGGACGGGTCATCTTTCTCGTCAGAAGCAACCACCACATAGGCGACTCCGCGCTGGTACCTTGCCTGCGCGATGCCCAACTGATTCATCGCTTTCGAGTGCATGAGCCATCGATGTGTGGATCTGAGTGAAGTCCTCAAAAATTTCCAAAAAGCCGCGTTGCGTGTTGCGCAGCGATGGGAGACTATCAAAACCCTTTGCAAGTCGCATGCGCATTTAAGCTTCAAAGCTGCGCCATTTCCATCGCCAGTGAAACATGTGGGCGACATCTCGTACCATCCCAGCAACGCTGAAAGCAACCGCAGCCTTTTATCTGCAAGGCGACCTGGTCGATCGCAAACAATAGCAACGGCATCTTTCGGCGCTGTTGTTACTCGCAAGCCATGTCGGGCGATGGCAAGCTGCAAGTCAGCCAAGGCCGGAGCAGCCATAGCCGTAACAGCCATGTAGACACACCCGCCTCCCAGAAAAGCTAAAGCATCACTTGAGCAGCAGCCCATTTTTGCTTGCGTCCGCAACTTTTTCGTCACTCGGTCGGCTTCGTTCTTTTCAAGCTTCTGCGCACAGGCCACACGATCTGCTAGCAACTCCGGCGTAATTTCATCGTCCAGCAAAGACTTTTCTGCAAAGGCTTGAACTCTTCGGCATTTCATTTTCTTTCGCAAAAAAAGCTTCTCGGCGTCGTGTTTCTCCGTCCAAACAATGTCTAATTCTTGCGTATTCACCTCGGAATCTAAGGACTGGTTGGCGCCTGCCGAAGCAGCAGCTTTACGCCGTTTTCTGATAAACGCAGCCTCGCTTTTGCCATGAGCGCCATCTTCGTCCTGCAGTAGTTTTGTCACGCCTTTGTCGATTCTGTGGACATCATGGACGCGAGGTGCGCCATAACAGACAGACCAACACTTGCGAGCAAGCGGTAGAAGCGCGCGTTCATCGTAACAACGATTGTCCAGAGTGACTTTGACAGCAAGATCTTCCGTGCTCGCTTTTGCCTGATGCCGGCGGCTATGTACAGCCCAAGCTGCCTTGCTGAAGCCTTGCTCGACTCCGCTGGTGGAGCCACCAAAAACTAGGTAGTGAACAAGGGCTTGGCGCAGCACATCTACAGGGTGAGCGTCGCGCGCTCTCTTCCGGCTAGACAACTTGGCAATTATCGCCGCCCAAGCGGCCTGGTTGTCTCCAGCCTTCCTGGAGGTCTCCTTGAACTCCATTTGAGCCCGTGGGTGGACATCCTGAAATTGAGCTATGAGCAACTTCTCGTCCAGGCTGCAACTCCGAGCAATTCTGGAGAGGCATTCCTCAGTATTTGGGAGGCGACCACGTAGATCGAAGCAACCAAAAGCCTAGCAGGAGAAACCGCAATCAGCTAAAAACCTTCCCGAAAACACAGTTGATTAACATGTTCAAAGTCGAAATCGCCATGTCAACGAGCCTGCATCAGCTCCCAGCATGGGAATTCAGCTGCCAATGTAGCTTCTGCCAAGGCGACCCATGCTTGCATGCGCTTTAAGCATGACATTTGGGTTTGCTGTGGCACACCCGTGGCAGAGCCAATACAACAGGTGGCGCGCCCAACTTGGTATACGCAAGGCTCGGAAAGCATGTCCAGCATCGTCTTGGTGTACCCGAAGCGGTTGAAGCATTCGCCGTCGACAAACAGAGCACGAATTTGCTTGCGGTAAACGATAAGTTCTGCACTGATGCTCGCAGGGTCCAAGTCCTCCACATCCATTGATCTTGTCAGCTGCATACTGCAGTCTGCGGCGTCCGCAAGCATAGCCGCCTGGATGGCGTGTTCATCTGACAACCACAGCAGCCAAGCTTTGGCGTGCGTTGCCGCTTGGTCATTTCGAGCACGCATCAAATACAAACAGGTCTTCACACAAGCGTGCAGGTGCAAGCAGCTTCTGCCAAGCGGTTTCGAATACGATTCGAAACGGTGCTGGGCGGCTCGAAAATTGGTGACCGTAGCAGCCACACTCGCCGTCTCTTTGCAGTACTCGACAAAGATCCTCTTGATCTCAGGGCTGTGCTGAACCAGCCTTGCAACGGAGCCTTTACCCCCAGCCATGCGAGTCAGCGTCTCCTTCAAGAAGTCGTCGCATTGCCAAGGCCTGCTAGTGACCCGCCGAGACGCATGGGCTTTGTCCCGTAAGACAAACCGAAGATTGGGCGTAATCTTTTCAATCCGTGTGACAGTCGACCGCATGAGTTCCGAAGCCAAAACTTCATCTGCGGCGCTGTCTGTTGTGATTGTCGTCACTTTTGCCCGAAAATGCTCGTACAAGTCTTGTTTCAGGAAGCCGCCCCTCTTGGATCCAGGAGCGTTTGCAAAACGACTGCAGGCTCGCTGCATAATGTTTGTTGTTGCCGTTGTCAAGTTACGGCCGCCTGTCCCTGCAAAACGCTCTTGCCCTAAAAATCCGGAACGCACTTCCAAATTGGCAGACACTGCTCGGTAGCGAACTGCTACCCTGCCATTGCGTTCATCTCTGAACAATGAGATAGCCTCAGCTTCTTGGAAAAATTGTTGGTCCAATGACTTCATGGCTTCTGCCATGCACCAAGTCATTTGGGCACCCTTTCGGCCACAGCAAGTGGCCTGTCCTTTTCGGATATTTTGGAGAAGATTTTCAAACTCGGCTTCTGAAGGAGCGAACCTCTCTGATACGATGGTTGTTTTGCCAGCCAACGTTTGCGCCACAGCGGCTTGGTGATGCTTGTTGGCTGCATGGGTCTTGAAATTGCTGCGTTGGAGACCTGCCTCCGTTCTCACATTGAATGTGGCAAAGCTAGTGGCGTGCCCTGCTGCGTGGCAAGCTTGGCAACCCACACCCCAAGGTTTGCCTTGCACTTGCAGCCACGAGCCTTGGCCAGGATCGCTTGGAACTAAAAGAAATTCGTTCTGCCATTTCACACCTAAGCGATCCCACTTTGCTTGAGCCCTCTCGACAACTTCAACGTCGTCGCCTGTCATTAGGCCGAAGCAGCCCTGTGGCCGTAGCAGCCACGTTCATCGCTGTGATGGCCCCGCACTGCAAACTTGAACCAGAAACGAGATTTGCAAATATCTTTGTCTTGCATGAAAATATCTTTACCCCCTCTTAAAACTGGCATGTACGCTTTCTAATCTGGTTGTGATGGCTCTTCTGACATGGCGCTGTTCTGTGTCAACATATGTCTTATCACAAGTTTTCTGTGTGGTCAGAGAAGACTGTCCCATTAATTGTTTTGGTGAAACACATGCGACAATCGCAATGGCTTCAGTGTTTTGAAATAGCAGCCAGGATTTTGTTGAGTAATCACCAGAACGAGAATGCAAAATAGAGTTAATGAACATAGCACATACAATGGGCAGAAACCTTCAACCTGATTTCCTTCACACTGAAAAAATTACAAAAAATTAGACTAAGCACTTCTAAGGATTGCCCAGCACGTGCATCGCGTGTTGGTACATCGATCACAAAGTCACAACATCACCCGAGACACACGGTTGAATGAGATCAGGAAGGACAAGGTATTGCCCGATGGACGCACATGTTGGAGAGTATATTTGGACAACTATGACCTCCTGGAGAAGTTCCCTCCACAACTGTTGGGTGAATGCACGGGGGAGTTGGCCCCTGAGGTGAAGGCCCTTCGGCAGGAATACAAGGCCTGGGGGCTACCACGACATCCGGGAAAGGCCGTCAGCCGTCAAGCCATAGCGGAAGTGCAGGGCGCGGTCGTGGATGGAGTTCGGGGTCTAGCATACCCTAAGGGGCAGAAACTGTCCAAGTATGTCACCATGGCTTTCAAGCTGATGCAGGAGACGCGAGCTACCCAACGACAGATGCAGGTTGTGTGTGG
The DNA here is from genome assembly GCA_963970005.1 of Durusdinium trenchii. Taxonomy (NCBI): domain Eukaryota; class Dinophyceae; order Suessiales; family Symbiodiniaceae; genus Durusdinium; species Durusdinium trenchii. Next base: position 287,089 of record CAXAMN010004269.1, read on the forward strand.
CGGCCTTGTATATTTCTCGACCTTCCGCCGACAGTTATTGGAAGGTCTCAATCACTGCTGGAGGTTCATTGAGGGATTCAACCATGCAGGTCGTCACTCGCTGCCGATACCCCGTCAGGTGAAGCTGGAGATCTACCGCTTCCTGTGCCTCATCCCTCTGTGCCGCCTGAATTTCCGATTACCGTTGAACCCTACGGTGACTTGTTCGGACGCATCGGAACACGGAGGCGGGGTGTGCGTAGCAACCAGCCTGACTACGTTTGGGAAACAAGTTGCAATCGGGGATAAGCCCTGGGAGATGCAGGAGGCTCGTGGAGGCAGAGTCCTCAGCATTGGGTTATTTGATGGCATTGGATGCTTGCGGACGGCTTTAGACCTATTGGGATGCGAGGTGTCGGGGCACGTGTCTATTGAGAAAGACCCTGCCGCTCGACGAGTGGTGGAGCATCACTTTCCAGGGACCCTTCATTACCCTGACATTGCGGAGGTGTCCGAGAAGGATGTTGTTCGCTGGTCATTGACGTATGGGCAGGTAGAAATGGTTCTAATCGGGGCTGGACCTCCCTGCCAAGGAGTGTCTGGATTGAACAGCCAGAGGAAGGGAGCCCTGCGCGATGAGCGATCATCGCTATTCGTCCACGTCCAGCGCATAGGAAACCTGGTTCAGAAACTTTTTCCTTGGGCCCAGACGCACATTCTCATGGAAAGCGTAGCCTCAATGGATGACAAGGACAAGGAGGTTATGTCAGAGAGCTTCGGGGACAGTCCCTGGCATTGCGACGCCGGAAGTATGACATGGTGCAATCGACCTCGACTGTATTGGGTGACATGGGCCATTGAGGGTTCGGGGCCGGAGGTGACCATTCAAGGACGACAGTTGGTATTGAGCAGTGACCGAGGATGGGAGCAGTCGGTGGAAGCAGGTTGGTCAAAGGTCGACCCCACTCAATCTTTCCCTACTTTCACGACGTCACGGCCGCGGAATTCACGGGGGCATCGCCCTGCGGGCCTCAGTGCCTGTGATGAGGATACAGTGAAGCGGTGGGAGAGTGACAAACACCGCTTCCCCCCGTACCAGTATTTGCCTCGCCACTGCCTGCAAAATCGTAGAGGTGACTACCGCTTGCCCAGCATCTCGGAAAGAGAATACATGATGGGGCTGCCAGTAGGGTACACTCAAATGTGCTTTCCTAAGTCGCAGCGCAAGAAGGAAGAGTACCTGGACAAGAGACTCAGCCTCATCGGGAATGGGTGGTCAGTACCTGTCGTAGCATGGTTGATCGGGCAGCTGTTGGGGCCACGGGGCTTCTGCCCTGCTTTGACACCGGGCCAGGTATTGGAGAGGTTAGATGTTGAAGGTAATCCTTATATCCAATCAAGGCTGATGCGCCCACCATTACGCCCAAACCTCACGTCTGACACCACCTCCGAGCTGCAGTTGGTACAGCAGTTAGGCCGGCTCGTTTCTACAAAAGGGTCGGACATTATGTTGACTAGTACACCAGATGAGATTCAGGGACATCAGCGTCTTCGACACACAGTCAACCCAAAGATGTGGAGGTGGAAGGTCGTATCCGGGTGGAAGTGGTTAGGTCGGGGAGAACATATAAATTCCCTGGAGATGCGTGCAAATTTGGCTTGTCTACGATGGCGCCTTGAACATCTACAGACTCATGACTGCCGACTCTTGCACTTGACAGACTCCTTAGTCTGCTTGCATAGCATGACCCGGGGACGGACATCAAGCCGACGCTTAAGGAGAACTCTTTGCCGAATCAACTCGCTCTTGCTGGCGCACAACGTGGTTGGCCTATGGGGGTACGTGAGTACCGACCTGAACCCGGCGGATCGTCCGTCGCGGTGGGCGGTACAGACCAAGTTTCGCCATGCCAAAAGCCGTTCTTGAGGGAGGAACACAAGCTAGCAGAGCGAGAGAAAGGCAAAAGCTCGGTACCCTTCGTCAGTTGACCGTCCAACCTTCCACCCGACTCCGTTATGAGAAAGCCCTGAACCGCTTCCTGTCGTTTTTAAAGGCCGAAGGCCTACAGCTGCCTAGCAAGCGCGACCAATTGGACCCTTTGGTCATGGAGTACGTGGAGCATCTATGGTTCACGGGGGAGGGGCGTGGCTTGGCCGCCGACACCCTGGCGTCCTTACAGGACCATGATGCCAAGATCCGTGGCCATCTGCCCGGTGCATGGAAGTTGGTCAAGACATGGGTCACTCATGAGTTGCCCAACCGGGCACCACCGGTACCCGAGGTTGTGTTGCATAGCATGGTAGGGTGGAGTCTTTACCACGGACACGTTGCATTCGCAACCAGTTTGCTGATGTGCTTTTACGGCATTCTTCGTACTGGGGAACTGTTTGATGTGGTTCGCAACAAGGTGGACGTTTCTACCAAACTGCGTACAGCTGTTGTTGCTTTAGGCCTCACCAAGGCAGGTAAGCGTGCAGGAGTCCAGGAGAGTGTGTCGATAGGGCATGACACAGCATTCCGTTTTGTGCAACACTGGGTGAATCTAGCATCACCCAACCAGAAATTGTGCCCTGGAGCCGCCCGATGGCGCAAATTGTTTAAATCCTGCATCGAATGCCTCCACCTAGAACCCCTGGAACTTCGCCCCTACTCGCTGAGAAGAGGGGGGGCAACGTGGTGGTTTTGCCAACATGGCAATTTGGACCGGGTAATGGTCCTTGGTAGGTGGCAAGCACAGAAGACTGCTCGTTTATACCTAAACGAATCCAGAGCCATCCTGGCTGAAATGAAGTTGGACTCACTTGAACGGTTTTTGGCACCCTTTCGAACGTTTTTTGCGAATTCGGATCCTCGAAAATTTCAAACACTTGAGCCGTTGCAAAGCAACAGGCCGGCCTCTCTCAAAAGAGGCCTGGGGGGAAGTGGAAGAAGACACCCCTCCAAAAAACCAGCAAAGAGGTCTGAAAAAGTGCTGGTTGTCCCTTGGGGCCTGACCAGGGTCAGGGGTCTGGCCCGCCTGGTCAGGGGGGGACGAGTATCTGGGAGCGCCCCCTTCCGCGGTAGTGGACCAGGAAGGGGGGGGGATACTCCACTCGATTTTTCATTGGGGGATTCACTTTTTTGTTCCCAACTTTCTTAATTCTGTGACAATCTTGCTGCAGAGCGAACAGAAAAGAAGGTGTGTTCTACTCTTTGATCCCCCGCCCCCGGGGTTAAAGAGTAGGCCACCGTATATGTCTGTTCCTTAGTGTTTTGGCTTACCCTCCTCTCCCCCCCCTTAAATCGAGTGTGGGGAAGAAGACACCCCTCCAAAAAACCAGCAAAGAGGTCTGAAAAAGTGCTGGTTGTCCCTTGGGGCCTGACCAGGGTCAGGGGTCTGGCCCGCCTGGTCAGGGGGGGACGAGTATCTGGGAACGCCCCCTTCCGCGGTAGTGGACCAGGAAGGGGGGGGATACTCCACTCGATTTTTCATTGGGGGATTCACTTTTTTGTTCCCAACTTTCTTAATTCTGTGACAATCTTGCTGCAGAGCGAACAGAAAAGAAGGTGTGTTCTACTCTTTACATATATATTATAACAGAAAATATCCTAAATCAAACCTAACCTTTACAAATATCAAAACATTCAAAACAAAGATAATCATACAAAGAAATAAATCAATATTTCAGAAGATTTATAAACTATAACGGGTTATAAACCCAAATTAACAATTAACAAAATAATATATCCTACGTAGAAATATAACCCTAATTAAGACCTTCAAAAGTTAAAATAATTCCAATATTATATTCATATCAATAAATAATCATTTCCAACAACTACCATTACGCCAATTATTTTCTTCAACGATAATATTTTTGAACTAGGGTCGGCCCGCTGTTTCCAACAGCGAAAAAATACGATCCTCAAAAATCGAAACCGATAGATCAACAAAGGAACAAATTGAGAAACCGACAAACCACGGACCTTTTTTTCCTTCTTGGCCGTCAGTAGGGAGCATGGGTCTGGCTTCCATTCATCGCATCAACGATTTTCATGCAATAATAGAGCACATTCTCTGTGACCAGCAACGACAGCAGCACTCGCTGCCGCCCGGTTCTGTTGCAGATCTCATCGATTATTTTCTGCAAATTCCTTGTCACCTGCAGCAGCCTTTGTGACGGATGGCGAGCAGGACACAGGTCAATGCCACAGATCGCAGAGCGTTGCGCCAGAATTGGCAGAAAGCGCGGATAGCCACCCACTGCAGGTAGTCGAGGCACTGGGCTATAGATTTTCAAGAATTGATCTCGAGTGCCAAAGCCGCCATCCACCCAAATTTCGCCGATCCTGTCCAGCAATACCTTCATATTGAGGCCCTGATCCGGAAACAAATACATGGGCTTTGCTGCAGTTGCTTTTGACCATTTTGTCAAATTTTCCCGGCTGATCCGTTGCCACGCAGCCCGAGTTCCTGAAAAGCCCAAAGCGTTGAAGGGACGCCAGCCGTTGTGATTGGCCGCTTTCCAAGCCACGGATTATTCAGCGAGGTTGAGGACCGATTCACCGATGCTCTGCAATACGGCCCGCGCGTCGGCTGATATCCTACCGTTGAAATCTCTGCTCTGAAGGACCGAAGTCACCGTCGTCACCATCAGGCTCGTGTGCAATGTCTGGCATCTCATCTGCTGGCTGAGATGCTCTGCGTGCGGATTCCGAGGAACACTTGCCGTCTGTCCCCACACCATGTCCGAGTCGATCGTGGCCAGATATGCGACGGCACCAAGCCGGTATTTTCCACCCCGATGTGTCATGTAAGCGCTCGCGCAGCAAGCGACAGGTGCCACGGCCACCCGTAAGCGCCGCATATGCACAAGCCAGTGTCAGCATAGAACCGCACAATTCGACGGTCTCCCAATGATGATCGTGAATCAAAATTCTGGAGGTCAAAGTCAGTAGTGCAATGGCAATATACCGCGCGCGATGCGAGTGCGACCCGCCAAATTGCCTGCAGCCAGCCAAGGGCGGGCACGGCAGCAGGGGTGACAGGACGCCCAGACATTATTCCAAACCAACACAAATCCATTCAGAATCCAGCCCAAATCCATCCAAAATTGCGCTAAGCTCGGTCGCTTGAATTACACTAAGCTCGGTCCCTTGTTCGAGAGGTCTGAGGCGCCATGCCGATAGCACATTCCTGAATATAGTGTAGAAATACCATACAGATTATATGTAATATTTTAGCATATATTTGATAAGTTATTGGATCGTATGTTTTCAGCTGGGCCCTCCTGCAAGGGCAAGGTAGCAATCTCCTTGACCTTTTGCTTCGCCTTCTAACCTGGCCGCAAAACTCGTAGACAAACCCACGATAAAAACCAGGAAGGAAAATAACGAACAATGCAAACGATCGGTAGAAAAAACTTCGTTTTTCCAGACCATGAGAACCGAAAATGTTTGCATTACTTTGGGAATTTTGGAAAACAAAATTGATATCGCGAATATACATCGTACCTAGCATTATTTCGGTTATTTATGACTTCAAGATTGTGACGTCCGGAAGCAGTTACGCCTCTGCCGGGCCACACGCAAATGGCAAAATGGCTGTAACAACAAGACTGCTATAGTAAAGAATTAAAAATCGAATTAATTAGGTTACCATCAATTTTGAGAAAATCCAATTCATATTTGCAAAGAAATTTATTTCTTTTCATAATGTTTCTGTGCAAAAAGCTGTTTCCAATTTCCAATTCATAATGCTTGCAAAAAATACCATATAATCTGTTAATGCTAGTTTACACGAAATTGTTTCGCATTTGCCAATAATGAATGCCAAGATCTTCTATTAAAATTACATACGATAATTCGAATAGAAGATCATTCAGAACATAAATAATATATATATATATCAAAAGATAAAAATCGAAAATAAATCAATGCAATATTGCCAAACAAATGCAAAATCTTTCAAAACATCAAATATGTTAATATTTTATCAATGCAATAATGCCATATAAATATATTCTATCACACCATCAAACACAAATATTGGATTTGCGACGCACTCACGCGTATAAGCATTAAAAATAGAAATATTAAGGTATATTCCCTTATGCACGAGTCCGAATATTATAGTAGAAAATATTAACGCATACGTCCAAGAAATGCTCATAAGCACGTAAAAATAAAATAAAAAATATAAATCTAAGGTCGTTCGCTACGAACAAATTCAAAATAAATCAAAAAGAAATTACTATATCGATATAACATTTTATATAAAATTATTAATCGATAATCCATAATCCTTAACACAACATAATATCATTTTAATAATATTAATCTTTCATAATAAAAAAATTAATCCTTCAAATTAATTCCTTCTATTCATTATAAAATACGAATCTACGAATATTTAATAAAATTCAATCGTATTTTTAAAATACAAAATCCGAAATTAAAATTTTCAAAAAATAAATCAAATAATATATAAATTATTTAAATATACAAAACAAACAAATATTAATAATTACGATTATTTTTAAAATCTAAACAAAAATATTTCATCAAACACCGATTATATTAATAATTTAATCCAGAAAAAATACATAAATTATATTCAAAATTTCGATTATTATATTTTTCTAATTAAAAAGGCTTTTTAAATATATATTCGGGATTATTGCCAAAGATAATGACGGGAATGGAATTCCTAAACATAATTACGCAAATAATCTATCCCCGCATTACCTATATAATAAAAAAATAAATATTATACAAATACATTTTTATAAATTCTAATTAATACAAAACGAAATGCAAAAATCCAGATAAATAGAATTTTATATTTCCAACAATCATAAATTCAAAAAAGCATAAAAAAACGAGGCTAAGGCCGGAATTACAAGAATTAAAAGACCATCTACCAATTGCACAGTAGTATATAATAAATCATAATAATGGTACCAATGCAAATTTAAAGGCAACAAATAACAACTATCCAATATGTTTAAACATGTTTGAACATCCAATTTGTTCAAAAATAATTGCACAAAATTATTTTCGACGGCGCCGGATCGTGCAAACTAAACGGCTCAAATGTGCCAGGCTTTCTGAAGAAATATCAAATAAACAAAATCGATCTATGAATTACCAATTTTGTTTGGTTAAGGCAAGCGCGTGTCAGTCGATTATCTAGTCAAATTGGCTTCGGCATTTGCTATTTTGCAAGGCCTGCCAAATATAAAAAGCCCTGTCATATTAGATGTTCAAACACATCCACACTGTACAAGTGGACCCAAATATAGGGCACAACGGCAGCTCCTCAATCACAAAGAGTCACGGATTAGATGTCCTTGCGGACGCATTTGAATTCCTCTCCTCCACCGTGGTGGCAGAGCACAGTTTGGAGCGCGTTCGAAGCCCACAAAAGTGTAGTGGCATATTGTAGCCTTGCTTCAGCCTGCCCTGTGCATCAAATTATGCCCAGTCAAAAGTTTTATCACTGAGCTGGAGAGTCTGATTGTAGCGATTCACCAATGCTCCCATCGCTGCGATGAGCAAACATTCTTGAATCCCTGTCCGCATGTCCAAGTGAGACATGTGTCCCCATTCACACCAATATCCCCGGAGCGAACTCGCTCTCCAATCGGCGAGCAGAACTCTTCATGTGGACTGTGCAGCCTGGCTTTGAATATGTACCGTGCAAATTGCCTTTCAAGTAGCAAAAATCCTCAAAGTAGGAGAAGCCTTGGCATTCAGGGATTGCGGTGCAGGCACTGCAGCATTCATTTGCTTCTGCAGCATACACCGGTGGCTTCACCAGGATTCCTGCCAAGTCCTTGTCCTTCTCACTTGCAAAACCGGAGCACTGCTTTGGGTCATCTGGCTTCTTCCGAACCATTGTTGTACACCATGGTTTAGAAAAGGTCCCCTTCAGATCCGCCTTCATGTAGCACACGCCCTTGTAGAATGAGAAGCCCTCACATCCAGCTGTCGCATCACACATGCCTCAGGTGGCTATGGCTTTCTCTTATTCCGATACCAATGATGGCATTTACTGGTAGATATATACTATATAATATACATACATACACACATGATTTACACATTGTATTAACCAATATTTGATATTTCGGCTGTCTGTGAATGTATAAAATGCAGCTTGAATATCCGTGGACCATCTGATCAATTGGGATGGCCTATTTCTGCCTGGGAGTTCAAAGACTTGAACATGGGCGGGAAAAAGTTGAAACTGTAAAATAAAGAATGCCTCAAGACCTGGTCTGACTCGCGGGCTGTTCAGTCTTTCTTTTTGCACAATTTCGATCTATATCCGTCTGCCGTCTGCCGTCGTCACCAGACGGGTCACCGATGCATGCGTCAATCTTCGGCGCTGGCACTGCAGCCAGCATATCGCCGGCAAGGTCTTTGTTGGCCTGGACAGAAGGCAAAACACCAAAGCTCAGTCAGCTTCAGACTTTGATATCTTGAAGCAACAGTATTCAAACTTCAAGACCTCAGTCACTGAAGCTCGTGCAAATAAATGCTCGTGCAACCCCTGTCAAAACCATTCAAAACTAGATTGAGAGCTCAAAAACCAGCTGGCCAACTTCTGTGACACACACACACACATCTGTTCATTGACGTGTGTCACTGTCTATGTGGGGAATTCAACTGTTCTATCAGCACAGCTCTATCGGCACCTTCCGAATGTATTCACTGGAGGCAGGAGGCGCTGGTGCCCAAGCAGGTGATGGAGTCCTCGCCGTGAACATGACAAAATGTCGTGCATCTTGTGAACATCGTGGAATGTATCCTTTCTTGTTGTTGAGGATAGAGGTATGTAACCGGTATGTATGTCAAACTCAGCTCAACACAACACCAACCTTCACTCTCTTTGCCTGTTCGACTTCATATCTCGGCCAGCCTCGTTGTCGTCCTTGCTGGTTCAGTGGTAGAAGGCGGTGCTTTGGACGTCTGCTCAATGGCAGAACTTGTTGAGGGTTTTGGCGTCGAAACCTCTGTTGTCACGTCTGCAGAGGTGGTTGTCGCCTGTGATGTTTCTCCAGTGGTCGCGGTAGAGCTATCCTCACTTGAGTTGAAAAAACCATTCTCAAAATCATTATCCTAGGTTGAGATCACAGCAATTCCAAGCGGCGGCAATCATGTACACAACATGCGCTCATGTATATGGTTGTCCTTTTAACTGCTGAATTCTTATTTACAGAGTCCAACTGCTTCAAGTGTGAAGCTGAAAGTAGCCGTCTTCTTGATTTTTGCACCCAGAAACAAGTTGTCAAGATATGGTTAATGGCTTTCCTATCTTTTTTGTGTATACAAAGACCCCGCCCCCACCCCAGCAGCTGCACCCCAACAGCTGCACCCCAGCAGCTGCCCTTCTTGTTTTTTCAATTTTCTTCACTCGTGCGTCTGTGTGTATATTTGCAATAGTGGGAGTAGTAGGCCCTGCTCAGCACTTGGACAAGTGGTCAAAGTTGCAAAGGGGTCTAGCGCGGATCTAGCGCGGGTCTAGCGCGCTTTCCTGCCAGTGCATGAGGCCACCAAACGTCTGTGATCAAGAACTCGCTTTGTCTTATCTCAAACAGGCGCTGCCTTTCAAACAGTAGCTGCCTTTGTCGGCGCTTTGCTGCCTTTCAAACAGTTGCTGCTCTTGGGTCTGTGCGGGTGTGTGTGTGTGTGTCTATACATGTATGTGACCAATACATGTATGTGTTGTTTGTTGATCTTGTCTAAGTTACCTAAGTACTTGATCCTAGCGCCAAACCTAGCGCGAACCTAGCGCAACCCTGCGTTTTGCTAGCGCGACGAGGTAACATACCCACTTTAAACACCAGAATACCAAGCGGTGGCCAAGCGATTTCTGAACCTCTGGGAACCTTCCTTACTTAATACATATTAATTACCGGGCTTTTTTTTCGACTCACTTGAAGACGGAGTGGCCACAGCTGCCGTTGAACTTGTGGACCCAGTCGTTGTCAAAGTTGTGCTTTCATCAGGAAGATTTGGCACCGCTTTGGTACATCCGCATGATCTGGCACAGTGTCGCTCCATGTATTGCCTGGTAGTTTTGCATTCTCCCATTTCAGCCCAGGTGCTGCAAAACTTGTGATCATCAACGCATGGTGATGCGAAGACGATGGAGATCTGCAAAAGCAACGCCACCCAAAACATTTCGTTGGGCATCTTTGCCAAGTCTCTTCTACTCGTCCACGGTTCGAGCCAAATGCTGATGCATATACTTTCTACAGTACTCGATGTTTAAAACTGCTCTGAACTGGCACTTGACCCAGCGACATTCGTGCGGAGTTGCACTTCCCGAAGCACATCCGTTCTTTGTCTTTCCTCTTTCTCAATCCAATGCGTCAACTTCAACAAATGTAAAACGTTGCTGGAGCTCACTCGGTAGGTCAGACACGTTCTTTATGAAGACCTGCTCAAATGATCAATTCAACTGGCACCAGCCAGTGCCAGCAACTGGTCTCAAGTTGCCACAAGATGCCACAAGCAACAAAGTGAGATTTGCGTTGTTTGCATTGGCGCAGCAAATACATGCATAGCTACTTGAATTGATGAAACTTAATCCATCTGACTCCTTTATCCAATCATACGCCCAAGATGTCGTGATCAACTGCGACAATGGAAAATAATGGAAAAGGAACAGCAGTGTTGGTTTCATCAAGGCCTTTGAAGACCTCCCCAGGTCATAGCCTTCACGCTTGCCTGGGATCTCGGAGCCAAACAACAGAACTAAGCAAATACAGTACTTCGGTACTTCAAAGGGACGGTGTGCATTATTATCTGAATCTCCTCCAAAAGCATCCTGAACATCTGTGCGTGTTTTTTTGCAATTTGAAGCAGCCACTGGTCCAATTCAAGCGGATTCATACCAAGGGGCTAGGCGGAAGGTCATCTAGAGAAGCATTCTGAAATCCTCTTTCAACAAACCATTGCCTTGGATCCAAGCAAGAGAAATCATCCTTCATGCCAGACTCACTGGTGGTACATGAAAATGTTGTTTTCATCTGAGTTGAGCTTGCATCGTCTGTGTGGTCAGGAGAAATAGCTGCCTCCTCAGCCAATGTGCCAAACCACAAGACTCTTTTGGCCACTCGATGTTGTTGTGTTTCCTTGGAATCACACACACCTAAAAGGGTCGCAACCCGCTCGATGTAAGAAAGAAGCACAGCACCGTGTCCTTTGCAATACCAGGACACAGGAGATTGATGCAAATAAGATGTCTCACACTCAAGAATCGAAACACATCTGGGTTTAACACCTTTGCCACGGCATAGGGGAGAAACAACAAAGCATCCGAGCCTACAAAGACATTGACTTACAACTGCCATGTTGTCATCCGTTTGGCAACAGCGTGAACCACCATCTCTTCGACGCCGTTGCTAATGCATGCTTGCTTTTCTCAAAACATCAAACCGTTTTCCTCCGGTTGTCAAGTGGAACAAGCCTCCGTGTGGGCCATGGAATCTAAGGTCCAAACTCTGCCTTCCCCGGTGCATCTTCAAATCGCTCGAGGCTGGCACAACCGACAAATTTGTCCTCAGAGAAGTGCTTGACACTCCAATTCTTTGAGAACAAAGGGACGGCCCTCCTGCATCCATTAATATCCATTAAAAACGACGCTTGCCATGTTCCTGGCGCTTTTGCTTTCAAAGAGGCTGTGTCGAGCCAAAATTGCAGTCTATCCGAGTCTATCCGTCATGAATGTTGAAACTATGGATGGTCTTCGGGTTAAAGTAAAAGTGAATCTTAGTCATGGCGAGACTGTCCAAGCCGCACGCGTTCATTTTCCTTGCAAGGATGTCTCTCTCTGCGAGGGAAGAGAGCTAGTCATAGCCAAAACCCTCTGAAACCACAGACTCTGCAATCATTGCCTTCAATGTGGCAGGATCCTTGCAACAAGCTCTGGGAATGCGTAATTCATTGAAGCAGGTTTTGCCTACCAGCGGCACGCACTTTCCACCTGTGTAGCCAGGGTTAACACATGTGAATTCCACTGTGTCTTTCTTCCAGCCCTCAACAGGTGGCTTAAATGAGCCCGTGAAGAATCGTAGAAGCTTGTTCAATTGCCGCTTCACAGGAGGCAAGTCCTGACCCTGCTTCTGCAAGTCGTGCAAGACTTCAATGATCACAGCCTCCTCCTCGCTGCTGCAGGTCCACGAAACTGCCTTCAGCATTTCATCGACATTAACCTCTGAGCTGCCTTCTATGAGATGAGACAGTTTTTGCCACTTCCCATCCAGAAGCTTCCAGAGTCCAGAGGTGCTGGGAATCACTTCCCGAAAGCCCTGCACGATGTACTTCACCGGCTCTTCAAAAGCCTTCCAAGACTGTTCACATCGGCGTTCTGTGAAGTCTCGCGCTGCGCTGAAGGGAACGGTGTCGTCTGCTTTGGCACCATCTGGTGCAAGAGAGCCCCATGCCAGGTAGAGAGCATTCCACATCATTTCATCCCGGAAGATTGGCTTGTAGCAGCTGGCCTTTGAAGGGCGTGAGTTGTGTCAGTACCAGCATTTCCTGTACTGTATAACCATAGCGTTCTGATGAAATTGTCAATCGCTGGTAACAGATCATACCCAAGATTAGGTGAGTGTTGCGCAACTTCGGTTATACTGGTAGGGGTGGGGAGTGAACTTGTCGTCGTTTCAGCTTTGCGTCGCACCAAACCGTTCAAATTCAGCTGTGCTAGCAAATAAGGATTGATTCAGCAGGTATGCTTCTCGGGAAGGGATTGGAAGCGAGCACGTCAAAGCACAAGAGTGTGAGATGTTGTTGAAGAAGTCCTGTATTGTCAATTTAGTAGGGAGTATCGATTGCAATGGTTCTGAAAGAGGTGTAATAGTTAAATCCATTCAGATCTGACAGTAGGGGTGTTTGGCTTAAAGAAGAACACCAAACACATCCAAAACTGTGTGCTTTGAAACTGGCCTGGGTGTACTTGCCTGTGTGGTCTTTCACTTCATCGCAGCTCAGCCATCCGTAGCTTTGCAGCTCTTGCGGGCTACGTCGCCTCCATATGGCCGCCAGCTTCTCACAGGCAGGGATGGTGTCCTCCTCGCTGTAGAAAGAAGGGGTTTGGGGCGTGACCACATAGCCGGCCACCAAGCTCTGGTAAATGACTCTGTGGAGACCCATTGGTGCGAAACCCAGGTCCGTGACGATGTGAGCCCGAGCCAGCCACTTCCCCAAAAATTGGAAACGCATGCGGGCAGCATAAGGCAGCTTCTCTTTTTCACCGAGAACCCGTTCATATGCCAAATCGTAAGCATCATATGCAAATTTTAACATGGATCCAATTCTCCCAGTCTGTTCTGATGTTTCGACCTCTTCCACACTAATGGGCACCAGCTCTCCCGATGGCAAGGCTTTCAGCAAGTATTGTGGCGTGCCCTCATCTCCGCACTTGCCACTGCTGACACACTGCAAGCCTGTCTTATCTGAGTGACCAGCTGGCAGCACGATGGACTGCAGGACAAGCGAGAGCCACTCTTTGCGCAACCCGAAACTATCCACTCCCTTCTCGTTGGTGAAGTTCACAGTGAAGAACAAGCCGGTCCAGTTCGCACCCCATGCTCTTGGATCTTCATATTCAAAGGCGTTTCGAGTTTGTTCGAAGATGGTGGTGTTAGAGTTCCGGTGGAGGTTCACCTGGCGAAGGTGGTAGCATCCTTCCTTCCTGGAAGGCCTACTGAAGAACCTACATACCAGTTTGCCTACAGTATGACAGTGAGACAGCCTGAAGATTACATAGCGACCGTGGAAGACTACAAACAGGTTCCTTTTGAGAAGTGTGGTTCCAGGTTTGGCTGCGAAACCATGCAGTTCATACATCCAAATCGCTGTATAATCTATATACGCCCAAACTGCTGTAGCCTTCGCTCGGGTTTGGCCCTCATGTTTCAGCGCATTGTGCTTCTGCTGGTGGTGGTGGTGGTTGAGGTGTGGAGTCATGTGGCCTTCCACGCTGCTTCCACAAAGTTCCCACGCACAGGGGTTTGATCTCGCAGACGTGGCTTTTAACATTTTCTGTGCCACGCCTGAAATCGCATATTGGGGTTTCCTTGTCTTCCGCGTCGCTTCCGCAAACCTTCCACGACTGCAGCTGCGAGACTGCACGCTAACCGGACGCGAAGACTATATATATATATATATCTGGCATGCAGCCTTTGTTTGAAAACACCAATTACTAGAAGCCTCCAAGCACGACGACTACGCCATCATATGCAATCCTTTTTCAGGATACACTTCGATTCTGTATTCGCCTTTTCATTTCCAAAGAACTCGGCTTGCCTTATGCATGAAAAGCTTCTTCAAATCCAAGGTCGGCATCCACACTGTAGGTGGCTTGAATGACTTCACCGCTTCCTTCCGCATCTCCTCTTCCTCAGGAGCTCCCAGCTCCGTCTTGGCGACCCGTTGGTCTGAGACAGCCACTTTCTGCACACGGTGTCCGGAGGCACCATGTAGTGCCACATATGCGATCATCCAAAGCAGCCGAAGGACAGCCATGACCACGCAATGACGCACAAACAAATGCAGTATATCTGTCAAACATGAAAAAATCAAGATTGAGCCAGGCTTTGGCGGTTTGTGAAGTGCTTCTTGCATATTCTTCACACTACAAAACATCGCGAGTTTGCCTGGATTGCTTGCTCTAGAGTCTAATTACAGTGTCTGATGCATCGACCTCCCACGAATGCACAATCAGGGGACAAGCCCCTGCTTCGCCAACATTGCCAAAATGCTCCCGGACCACGTCAACTCACACATTTCATCCAAGCATCATCACGCTTCCAAACAAACATCTCTTGATTGTTGCAAGCCTTAGGTTGAAGTGTCGGGAAAAATGAAGGCACATGTAGCATTAGCCAGCTGCCTAGATGCATGACCCTGGGCTGCTTATTAAGAAAGCCTTCGCACACATGCAGAAGTGGAAATATTAAATGCTAGCGACACACCTCTGCACAAGTTGACAGCTCTTCCTGGGGTGCTCACGCGCTCGACCTGGAGGAGAAACAAAGAAACGTGCAGCAAGAATCGCGATTGGACTCATGCTCTTTCAAACCACACTAACTGTTCAATCCCAGTGCAGAATGCATCAATTTGTGGGAAGTACATGACAGTAAAGCAGTGGAATAGTGTTATAAGTTATAAGATGTTATAAGTTTATAAGCCACATTCCAACAGTGCCTCGTAGGTGCCCCGCCGCTTTAGCAAGCCGCGCCTCAGTGCATCTTGGCATTTACTGCAGCACATCTTCCAAGAATATATGATGTCTTGACAGAGTATTGCTGTCTTGCATTATACATGGATCCAGGCTTTACAAGGGGCTCGATGAGATCCAAAATGCCTGAGACATCTCCGGAACCAGCCATCCTGAAACAAAGGGTTGAAATGGCTGAAACTACCTCCAAAGCTCTCTGCTCAATGAAAGCTCTTGTCCAAGCCAAAGACTGGTTACATCTGTTTCATACAATGTGCGTGGGGAGCTTTGCTTGGAGGGCGACACCAACTAGCAGAACTAGCAGCTTAGCAATGCCTGATGCCATCGTACAAATCCAGGGAGATCATGGTCCCACTCCCATCAGTGGTATAAAGCTCCTGCTAGCAACTCAAAGAAGTCATTCATTGCAACGCTTTTGTTGATTTTTAAAGCAATGCAAGCTCTAGGACTCTAGAAACCGTATATTTTGAAGAAACTTTCTCCGGCCCTTGGGTAAAAGATATATCGTAAAGGCTTCCTTGAAGATCTTTGAAGAACCCTTTCTGATGACGCCGGTGCTGACCTGGAGCCTACTCCCCAGTCCACTGGTGTAGCAGGTGCAGAAAATATCGCCCCCGTGCCTGCAAGAGAGCTCCGCGCTGAGGATCAATCAAATGGCCTCGTCGAGTCCCACTGCGCAATGCTTGGATCAACCTCGAGACTCACGTGATCATAAGATACACCGGACCATGGATTGACATCAAGTGATCAATCAAAGCTGATAGACCTTAGACCAAGGTCAGTGATCACATCCAAAAGGACCCGAAGGTCCGGCATCCGCTGGCTGTCTCCAGCAGCTCTCCGAGCTGCTGGCCACTGTAAATACTTCACAACTTCTTTGGACTCGTCCTTGGTTCTTCAGTGCGCTTGATTTTCCCGCGACAAAACCCAAACATTGCTCATGCTAGTTGACAGCGCAAAAAGGCAATGGGCTCGGTACGGCTCATTATCAAACAACGCATCAAGCCGAGCATTCAAATTATCGCGCGTACCTTGTCCATGAAGGTACTGCTGGTTTTCCTTGGTAGAAAGCTCTTCCTCACGTTCCTTTCACATCTGAGTATCAATCACAATAAACACCAAAACACACCATTTGAAACGCATCTTGCTAATTGAACAAATGCTGAGGTTCCAACGCATGCTCAAGGAGTCTACTGGCCTCTCCAAGCTGCATAGTCGGAATGGCCTTGCAGGAAAGCCGTTTCACAGCTCCATATTTTGGACAACAAACATGACGAGGTACGTTGCCATGGGCCGTGTCCACGATCCGTTGACCTCAGAGGTTGTCAAGTTGTCAAGCTACTTTTTCATACTTTTTCAATATTCTTGATTTGAGCCATAGGCCTCTAGTGAAGAATATGAGCTTGGCAGCTTTCAACTGTTCTGCCACCTCAGCTGTTGGATCTGGACTTGAGAAACCAATAAATCATCCCAGACTTGTGAGCGTAATGGTTGCGAAGTCTTTCACAAAGGGCTTTCATACACTTCATCCACTGAGCCCCAAACCTGTGCAGCCAGCTCCTCTGAGGGTATGTAGTGCAGTCGTCCATCACCTCCGTCGGTCAAATCGTAGAGCTCATTCAAACAACTTCGACACTGCTGAGGCTACTGGGAAGGATTCTGAAGGCCTCTTGCAACGACACGTTTGTGTGGGTACGCTTTGCATGGCATCAATACACGCTGATGTCAGTAGCAGTGTTCAATTCTGCCTCGAAGTGGGCCCGCGGCCACAGGCAATACACAAACCACCTGCTCCTCTGGACAAATCTGAATACAAAAGGCTCAGTTAGTGCCTCAAATCAGCAAGTCTTGTCAGCAAGCATTGTTTTGAAATAGTTTGAAAGAGACATGCATGGAGATAGATAGTTCCTTATGTTCCTTTTGATTCCTTTGATTTGGCTTGTCAAATTATAGATTGTGTCCCAATGCAAAGCCGCAGATTCATCGAACACTTGCTGGTGATCGTGCCACTCGTTTCGTCAGGGAGATTGTTCGGTCCTCTTGCAAGCGCTGAAGGATTTGTGCACTATCAATCCCGGTCCTGAGACAGCATTGCAGCTTGTTGAAGCTTCCTTTTCAATGCAACCAAGACATTGGCATCCTTGGAGATCTGACGAGATCCAACACATTTTATATTTCTCACTTTATACGTCTGGGTGCCTTGCACTCGCCCCAGGAGTGGACTGCTCTGCCAACCACTTGCCGCCTGGAATCCATGTCAAGGCCCGGGGCCCTTGAATAGTTCTCTAGTTAGAGCTCTTTCTATGATTTGAGCAAGACTCAAGACTTGGTGAAAAATCAAATGGCCTGCAACCTAATGATGGGCGTACCAACTAATTCAGCCTACACTCTGCACTTGCAAGCCTTCTTCTGCATCTGCCATATTAGTCAATGTTTCAGAAACCTCCTCTGGCTTCAGCTTGGCTGCTGTCAATGTATTCCTACGACCTTCCGGAAAGAAAAACAACATGGTAGGCACACCCTCTGCGGAGCTGCACTGACAAGCTGAGAGCTTGCAAAAACCTGTGGCAACACATCACTGCGTGGATTAAAGGATTCCATTATTGATAAAAGCTTGTTCATCTGCACAAAACCATAATGAAACCATGTCCCTAGAAATCCTGCACAACATGTTTTCCAAGGCGCAGATAAGCTCTTGTTTGTCTCGAAGTTTCCTGTAGGTTTTGCCTGACAAAGGCTCAACATCATATCAAGCTTGAGAAATCCTTAAACAGTTCTGTGACAACTCAAACAACTCACGGGTAGATTCCCTTAGCCAAGTTGCAGCTACTCGGAGAAACAAATCCTGGACCTGGCATCCATGAAGTCATGCAGTAGTCAATGGTCAAAATACTCGCAGATGTTGAAAATTGTTCATTTCATTATGGCATTATGGGCACAAATGCAACAACACTTTTCCAACTGCTTCCCCTCTCCGCCGGCGTTTCTCCACTGGTGAAGCGCTGAAGCAAGCAAGTAAGGCCTGCGAGCACAGTCTGAGGAAGGGGCCACTGGCCTTCATCAGTTCATACCGAGACCTTTCTTCCTTTTTTCTAAAAGCGATGGCCTCCAACCTAATTAATAGCAATGGCCCTAGGCAAAGCAAGTTTGACCTTCAAAGGGATGCAAAAGGAGATATACCGATATGCCTCGTAAGCCGCCGAGACTTTGTGGAAGCTGGAGGTGCTCTGTGCCGCATGAGGCTGCTTGTCCGGATGCACCTCTCTGGCTTTCCTGAAATCAAGAAAGGTCTCCACCGAATGGAGCTTGAACACAGCACGGGCTTCGACACACATGCACACATTTCGACTGGATGGTTTCGAGAGCTGAGCCAAGCTTCCTGCGGTATGCTGCCCCAAGTTGTTGCAGCGTCAGCTCTTCGCAGTTCAAACCAAGCAACTCACATGCCCAAGCCTGCAAAACACATGCACAATTCTGAGAACAGTGTTATTTTCCTTTTAGGAGGTAGCTAAGCTAGGAGAAGCTAGGTAGCTAGTAGTTTAAGTTAGCTTGTAGTATGGACGCAGTGGACGCAGGATAGTAGCTCACGCTTCCTTGAAGAAGCGTTCGCACTATTCATTTGGTTACTAGATTTTGTGGGAAACTTAAGTTAGGTTCCATGATGTTCCATGTAGTTCCATAGTACATCCTCACCACGGTATCAGCCAATAGAGTACCAGTCCCTTGTATCACAGTATGTCTCACTTGGTGCTCGCCTCATTTGGGCCAAACCGCAAGCTCAGCAGGGGAGAGCTCATCTCCACCTGTGCACAAGATGTGGGACATTGCATCCATTAGATGTATATAAATCAAACATGACATCCCCGTTACAAACAACAGTGACAAAGTCACTCTTCTTGGCTCTCTCAGCATGCACTCTTATCATGTCTTGCCTGAACATTTCATTGCAGTTGATAAACATTCCTCATTCCAAGCCTGAAGCGCCCTTCTTGCGCGTTTCTTTCGTGGTTTTGGAGGCTCAGCAATCGGTGGCTCAAACCATGAGATGTGTCCAGCGTCACTGACCTCAGTCTCAGCTTGGACAGGTCTCAAATAAATACTTCGAGCTGACTTAGGAATCATTTCCCAAAGTACTTTGGAATGCTTTGTCAATTTTTTTCCTAACTTCGCGCCTCCAACTTCCACCATTGCCCTCCGCGGCGTGCTACATCGTGTTTGCCAGAAGGAATCGGAAGACAGTCAAAGGTCACTGCTTCTGCCCCCGACACATGTAGTCGCACCTCACAAGTTCGTTCGATCTCTCTCACACACCAGCCTCAATTCAAGCCAAAACTGCAGCCGTCGGTCCAAGTTCGCAACGGCACCGTGCTTTTGAAAGAAACACAAAGCATGCACTATAAAATATGAAATTCGCACACGCCAAAGGTGCTGAGGGGCGTAATTATGTTGAGGTGCGAGCACTGAGTTCCTGGAGCGTTAGCTCCAGGGGGGCATTTTCGTTCGGGAGCGGAAGTGCATATCATGCATAAGGTGTGTCTGGAAGGGAAGTGATGGAAGGTTTTGCAACATTTCATGTGGAGGTGGTGCGCAATATGATCTGGGACAGGACATGAAGGTTTGCACTGAGTCAAATTGTTGAAAGGAGTTGTTTGCTTGCCTTTCGTGACTGGCGTTGCAAATGATGCGGTATTGAGACATCACAGTAATTAAGGGTACTTGTCATCTCTAGGTCATCATGCATATAGTCAAGTGCATTGTAGTCACTCCATTTTTCGACCCCCTGGAAATTCTAACTTTTTGAGGCGGTCCAACTTTTATCCAACCTGCAAGTGTGTGTGTTTTCCCCAAGCCTTCTTTCATTCATCCACTGCATGGTACTTGTCATCTCTAGGTCATTTATTGTAATCAGTCTATTTTCCGACCCTGGAAGTTGTACATTTTTCCGGGGGTCCAACTTTGGTTACCCATCATCTGGGGTGTTGACTTGGACATGAATTACCTTTCCTTGCGCCCTCTCTCGAAGCAAACGGTGCGAGGCGGTTCTCGGCACAAAGCAACATGAATTCATTGCCCTGCAGGAGTGAATTTGTGGCAAAAATAAATATCAAACTCCAGTCCATCTCACACTCTCCATTGCTGAAATCACCTACAAGTCATCTGTGTGCAAAGCGCCTCCAAATCCCTCGCACAGTCCTCGCACATGCGATCTGCGACTTTCCGATCGACATTTACATGAGCATGAGCATTGGAAACATGTTGACGGCGAATGATTTAATGATACTGTAGCACATGATATGTTACGTTGTTACATGTTTGATACCATGTACAATATACATCAATATACTGTATAGCAGTGTGCGTTTTGTTCACTATATTGATATGTTTATTGTGTATATATATAATTATATACCATCCATTCTACACATAACCACATACCTGTTGTGTATGTCATATTCATATTCAACAAAACCATCACAGCCAGGACCTGGTAAATATCTCCGAAGTTCAGTCAATACTGTCCTTCATTGTGCATGAAACCAAGCGCAGCATGGGCACCAAAGTGGACTCAGAGTTCATGGGCCTCAAAGATCAGCTTTGCTTGGATGATTCCATGGATTAACAATGAAACCACATGAAACCTTTGTTTAAGCACCAGCGATTCATATTATGATTAATTAACTCACATTATATATCGTCATATTGTTTAATTGACCTGAGAGAGGTACACAAATACTTGTATAGCACTTTCGGCAGTACCATTATATATTCTCCTCTGATATCCAAGCGGCATGTCTACGTGATACACCAATCCAGCAGCGCTGCAGCAACGTAAATGACAGCTGTGCAGACAAATATCCAAATTGCCAAACACGCTGATGCCAATGACAGAATCCTCAGACGAACACTTCCATGATTTTGCGTAAAACATTGGCTTCTCCACTACACCGTCAGCAGTTTTCATTACAATGCCTGGATCAATTTCGCTGATTCTGGTGTGTCTGGGTTTGTGGAAAAGTCGTGGTTTCCCCAGAGAATGCACACAAACATGGACACATCAAATGAGGAAGCCTGAAGAAACAGCACGTGGGCAAAGAAAGGAAAGAAGAAGGAACAGGGCTGCGATGCTGTCTTTATCCTTGAACCCCATTGTACAATGTGGAAGCTGCTTTCCCAAGTCTTGAATGACAGATTGAGCTGCACCTTCCAACATGTGGAACAACTCATGTAAGGGTAAGGCACTGGGTCATCAGTGGAACTTACGTCGACCAGTAAGTCTGGATTGTGCCTTTCCAGCAAGACCCATGATTTGCAGGTGCAGGGAAAACCATGAGTCCAGCTTCCACACTCTCCTAATGCTGTGTGAACATATTGAGGAATCTCGCGAAAGGAGGAGGAGAAGGCGCGACGGTGAAAAAGAGGTCTTGATAGATCTTGTTATGCCAAAGGCTCAGAAACTTGGATCTGCTCCAATGTCACTGGGCCTCGCAATGAAACCCCCACACGGGCGCCTTTCACATGACAGCCACGCAATGCACACGCACCAGTCTCGCTCACCTCAATGCTGCGTGCCTCACAGGGATGGGTTGCCGCATGTGGCGGAACTCGGTTAAGGCCAAATGGTGTGCGCACTTGCTTCGGTGAAGAAAAAGAGAGGGGTCGGAAGAACATTCAGTCACCGAATGGCACAATACGCTGCTTTTCGTCAATGAACCTGCTGAACAGAATGCGGTCCCTTTTTCATACACAATGCAACCGACTAAACACACAAGATCTGGCAGGAAGGCAACGTGACATTGCTAAGGCCATAGAGACTTGAAGCTACTAGGAACAAAGGGCATCGCTACTAGGAGCAAGGACGCTACTAGGGGCGCTCCTGGCCTTACTACTAGGAACAAGAAGCTACGAATAGCTTGAAGTCTTGAAGCTACTAGGTGGAGACTTGAAAGAGAGTTGGACCCGTGCCTCTGCAATCTGCCATGGCCTCCACCCTAGTAGCAAAAGGAACCTAATAGCGATGGCTTTCAACCTAATTGCGAAGGTGAAGACATGATGTAAGATCACACCTCACTCCATGTCCATTGGATACTTTACGGACTTGTTCATATATGTTCATATCCTTCGTTACACATGTTATTCAACATTGTGGTCTTCGTCCGACCTCACAGTCCTCCAGTGTGCATCCGGCTCCTTCCTGATAGCACTCGAGCTGCTAACTCCAGCTTGTGAAATCAATTCCCAAGCCCCGAAACCAAACCAAGTGAGCTCATCTGAATTCAAAGCCAACCAAATCGGCACATCTGGCAGCTCCAAATGAAGTACTTACAACTTACAACATGCAAATCAGTGCAGTTGAGCCTCAAGATAAACGTTTCCACAGGTGACATGGCACATTTGCAACGTGCATGGAGACTCTGCTTGCATCTGCAGGTTGCCAAGTCTTGCACTGCGACACGCAGGTCCGGTGATCTCGACATGTTGCGGACCTCCTCACAACTGAAGGGGAAACAAACTGAATGACACCAAAACACGTGATCTACGATTTATGTTGATGGATTTTCTATCATTCAACATTCATGTTCAATCCAAGGACTGGGAAAATAATTTCGTTACATCCAGCTGATGACTGATGACTCTGGATAATTCTTTGCCAACTCTTGTCAGTTCTTTCTTGCAATGCTGTCTGGCAGCCATCCCGTCCTTTTGAGAGCAGTATCTCTAGTGGCCAAGCTTCCTTTGGCTCGGCATGATCCGCTTCCAGACTCAGCTCAAGTTTTTGCGCTCCTGGAGCAAAACATTGGAACCTCGAACCATCTCGAACCTCCAAAGCGAGGTATGGGGTGGTAAGATCTTATAAAATCAGTACTGTAATTTGTTTAAGCTCTCAACAGAAATTATATGCATCTCCGTCGATCGACACTCTGAAAGGTCTTGAAAGGTTCAAAGGACAATTTTTGGCTGGTCGCGTTTTTACATAGTTCCTTCAGCTGATAGCCCGACCTGTTTTGCAGCAGCGTGCAAAGCCCTCTTCAAGTGCATCCTTTAAAGTGCTGACATCACCAGGAACTGCCAACGCGACTGCCATGGGCAACGTCAGGTGTTCGGGGTTCGGGTCATTCGGCAGAAGCTCCTCGGATGAGCAGCTTGTCGCTACGTCGCTACTGTGGACAGCCAAGTGGTTTTGAGCTCACTGTCGCTGCCACGTGCTTCAACGGTCTCTCTCCCAAAAAGTCTCGGTCAGCAGCAAGTGCCCAGCTGGATGTGGGAAATGAAAAGGTGAACTTTTGGGTATATGCAATCTCTGTAGTTTCACTCGATCCAAAACGGCAATGAGTGACACTGCAGCGGTGCAAACTCGCAAACAACAGCGAACTTCAGAGTGTTTGGCATCCAAGCTAGAGTGTTCCGGGACTATTCTTCCACCGTGGTCTACTGGCATAGCTGCCAAGAAACGCGCGCCTCTGCACACAGCATGCCAGCTTCTTGCTTCAACAACCGAGCCCTTACCATTGCAAAAGTGCGTCAGCGGAATGAAGCGTGGCACCTTCAAAATACGCGTTCTAACACCGCAATCCTACATAGTCACATAGTCACATAGTGCTTGTTTTACCCGACGCTGTATGCACTGTTGGAAGTTGGAACTTTGATTGGGTGGAATCTATGCGGCTCTCCAAGAGGTATTGTGGCATGATAAGTCATGCTTTCATTCCTGACTATTAAAGCCATTGCTTTGTCGCTAGGGCTTCCAGCACCATTTCTGCACTCTCAAAGGATGCATTACAGAGCGCCTCAGCCAGGAAGATTTACTTCTGCTTTGTCAATACAACCAACGACCTTCAGTACGGTATAATTTGGTATAATCTTTCCACATTGTCAAAAATCTCAAATCCTCAACTGGGAAAGAACAAGCACTAACATCTACCAAGATTAACACCTCCAGTGCATCCGGATCTTCCTTGACCTGTAATACTCACAACACTGTCGGCAATGGCCCAAGGATGGTATGGCCCGTTGGTGCAATTGCCATTTACTGCATGTTGGACAGCCTCGAACTCTTTGCATTCTGCAGATAGTCTGGCCCATACTCGTTGCCTGGAGAGCCGCGTTCTAACTGGTCAGGATCGAGGTTGTTTCTACGCTGGAAGCATTCCGCTAAGATAGAAACGACAAGGATGGCACCAAAACTGGCCGAACTCCAAGGACTGCACAAAGAGCAATGTCACCTTGTTATCATCGCTAGGTTGGAGGCCATCGCTAATAGCATCTATTAGGTTGGAGGATCTTTTATACACCAGATCAGCCGTTCTTCATCAGAATGCCCTGTCTCCATACCTCACTCTTGAGCTCGGCACCCAGCAGGCCCTCCAGCCTTAAACATTAAAAGAACTCTATCATTCGGTCTTTCTAGACACCAATCAGCACAAACGTTTGATATCTTCACTCTTTAGACCTTCTAGACCTTTCTTTCTTGTCTTGTCTTCTTTCTTGTTTGTTTTGCTAATCTCTTTTCATCCTTTCTGTGGCTGTAGCTCGGAGGACTGTGTCTCCATCAAGAGTCGTCCAGGGATGTGAAAGACCATGATACTCTGCCGAAACCTTGGGCAAAAGATTGTCACAACTGGTCACAGATTCTTTTCACACTGGTTCCGCACTGCATCACCATGTAGTTTCGCACGGGTTTTGATGCCGCTTGGAGCGCTGGAGTGAAACGTCGAACGTGCAGCGCCATCTTCCCAGTGCAAACATCTGTTTGCAAACAGAAATCTGGCGCGGGCCAGTGTTCAGGTCTTCTGCTCGATTGAACCGTATGCCTCTTGAACCTGAGCAGGCAACAAATGTCCTTCGTTCCATAGGCGGCAGCAAGATTTCAAACGTTAAAAAAGGTCAACATCGGATTCGGATGGATTCGGACCTAAGGAAATCGCATTTCACCGCCAAGTCGCAGCTTCGAGAGAAATTTGTCCATTCATGAGCCGGTGTCCAAGTGACGCCATGCCTTCCCTGGGCGAGATGTTTGACAAACGCACAGCTTTTCTCATCGACTGCGACAATCAAAGACTTCTGCCCGAGAGTATGTAAAGAACGAACCGATTGGGGACAAGTCGATTTAGACAGATGCCAAGCAGTGGCGCGATAGATAAGCGATGGTCAAAACCTCCGGTCACTATGGTCACTGTATTCCTGCCTTGTAGCACGTTCTCGCTCCTCCATCTCTTCGCGGGCGCTCTGTTGTGTTTGAAGGAGTGCATCTCCGAGTCTCCTTAGCTTTTGTGTTTCACTGGACTGCAAACAAGGCAAGCTGCCTTGTGAAGTAAGCTCAGATTATTCAGTTAGTTCCTCTCAGGTTATTTGAGGAGTATGGCTGCAACCCAGCAAAATGACAAAATCAGTGAGATCTGCAGATTTCTTTGTCGCGTCACGAGAGCACATCATTCTCAAGCTCGAGATCTTCACCCAAGGTGTTTAACCTGAAAAAGAACGAGCTAAAAACACGAAAGGTCAACATCACTGAAGACATCCTGGTATGTTTATATTGATTCATTAATCTATCTGATTCTTCGCAAAGGCTATGGTTTTCCTATTTTCGGTGCTGATGGTCCAAAAAGAGCCTCTTGTATCCTCCGGTCATCTAATGTTGACGCGACAAAACCGTGTAGTTTAGTACAGTTTAGTCTCAGCAGCTCGTCGAGAACTTCTTGGAGTAGCTCGGCGCCTGCATCTCTCCGATGTGGAGTCTGATTAAACGAAACTAAGCTACTGGAGGCCAGGACTTTAACTTTCTTCCCAAGGCTCATGGACGACTATAGTTCACTGCTTATTTGGGGTGTGGGTGGGAAAGCGGTGGGAAAGCAAATGATCGCCTTTTGTGCAAAAGATCTGTTGAACATGACTTACTCCGAGACAGGCATTATAGTGCTGGAGAGAACCCTTTGTGACACTATCTACATCGCACAGCAATCTTGCTTCAGCCTGCCTTGCTCCTCGCACCAGTCCCTAGGTGTTCAAACCATCCAAATCAAACTGTGAAATCTAGGATAATCATGGATAATCAGAATCATATAATCCAGCTTTCAAGTTTCTGCACAATGTGTGGGATATCCATGGATATCCCTGCCCTGAGAATTTCTGACATACTTGGACTCACTGAGGCTCCTTACTGGATGTCATCAGCCCGATCAAGAAGGTTTGCCTGTCGCAAAGCAACCAACTCGTCAGCTGGCCTTTGGTGTCCCCAGAGGCTTGCTCTTGGGCCTTGAGCAAAGCTTCTTGCAAATAGCCTTTGATCTCTATGGGCCTCCCTTCCTCCTGGAATCATCAAAACGATTTGTTGGTACAACAAGCTGCAGGCTGTGTGTTCACTCCTTCAACTTGCTCTGGACACCACCTGGAGCAAAGCCTGGCGGACCAGTGCAGTGCACAAATGCACGCATTGTTGCATGCAAACAAGTTTCTTGAAACCAAACATAGAATTAAAATAAGTTTATTGTTTCTATGTCATTCTTGTTTCTAATTGCTTCTTGTTACTACTAGTAAGGCACTTGTTACTAGAAGCGTTGCACTTGTTCCTATATAGTAGCTTATTGTTTCTAATAGCTATGCAAACAAGTGTTGCCTTTTTTCAATGTCGATAACATCGCCAGGAACACTTGTTGCACGGAAGTGCGCCGACTCCTCCCAAAACGCTGAGTGGAGGAGCAACAAGGAGTAAAGTGGAGTGGCAGCATTCATGATCAGTCCCCCGATGTGTATCCACAGGAGTTTGGGTGACCTGTCCAAGACATTTGTCACCTGTCAAGACCTGTTGATGAGGGATTTGGAGATTGGCCCACCCTCTCTCTGTTTGCTGCGTGTCAAGTCCTCCGCTTGAAGCGCAGTTCGAATGGCACACCTTGGCCTGGCTCAATGACTTGCATTTTCTAGATACAGTACAAGGCAGCATGTCAAAGGCCCTGAGATTGTTCAAATCCTGTAAAGGCACTAAAGTCACTAAAGGATCTATATAAAAGTACCATGTATCAAGAATTCAGAAGCACCAAAGGAAAATATACGCAGCCGTAATGATGCCATGAGGTGCAAACAGACTACTACCAATGAAATGTCAAGTCTGAAAATACTTGCAACATCGCCATAATTTGCAGCCGGTGGAGGTCCCAAAGTGTAACTTGCATGTTTCCGTGCTTTGGCGCCTCAACAATGTGATATGTCAATTGTGTCCGTAGAAAATGTAATGTTACATGTTGCAGGTTCCCGCGCAATTTCACGTAAAAGCCTGGGGACCATTTTTTCCTGCGACTTACATGTAAAGGAACAATTGAAGGAAAGAGCAAAAAGGAACCTCCAAACATATAAGTTACATTTTTGCGGGATGGCTGGGAAACATGTACCTTACCTTTTTGGAGGTTCCTCTTTCTTCATTCCTTTCTTTGTTTCTTCGTGTTTTCCTTTCTTTAGACCATTCTTGTTGTTCTTTCTGTCTTCCTTTGTTCCTAGTAGCTTTATGGACTATTTGTTCCAGTGTGCATCTTGCAGCTATCTAGTTTCCATGAGTTTCCTTTGGATTTCTAGATGCGTATCGACCACAGTTTTGGAGACCTCTGAAATCGTAGCTTACATGTAACCTAGAGCCAATGGCTTTTGGCAGTTACGAAATGTGACACACCATGACAAAACAATTCAAATCCCACACTCATCTCTAGCGTGAAACCCCCGAACAAATGTGCTTAGGCTTCAGGGCATGCAGAAATGTAACTTGCAAGGTGGGAGGTCTGATGCTGCACTTGTTAAGCCCCCCTCCACCAAAATAAATACTACGGAGGTACCTGGGGCGTCTCAAGTTACTTTTGATTTTGGGTCACGGGGATCCTGGAAATTGCACCTTACTTTTTGGGCCTCCCTGCCCAAAACCACGGTCAGTGGGTAGGAATCTTGCAACTTGCCTGTGCAACGATAGAAAAGAAGGCCCGGGCACCTGGGGAGCCAAGTGTGTACAAGCTCATCTCAAACCAATTTGCAAAGATAAGCAAAAACAGCATGGCGCGTCTGAGCAACATACCAAGCAAAAAAGAAGCACTGGCCAGGTTATCACCTGGCACGGCTTTCTCACGCAGCCAGTGATGTGTGCAGATCCCTGAGACTGATCCCAAAAGTGCTCAATCACTGAAAATAGTAACAAGGAAGCTATTAGAAACAAGTGCATCGCTACTAGTAACAAGTGCCTTGCTAGTAGTGACAAAAAGCTAGTAGGGGCTCCTGGCCTTACTAGTAGTAACAAGGACGGGGGGGGGGGTAGGCCGCGGAGGTTCTGCAAAGCGAGGACAGCTGAGTTTAAACCACACACTGTGTCAAAGCGAATTAATGCCGTCCAGGCCTGTTTCCTGCTCATCCTGGCGGTCCTGCACGATTACTCCAACATGTGTTTCAATTTTTATATCATGCACCGTGTCAAGCATAACATGTTTGTATGTGACACAAGTCCAAATGCGAAGGTAAAAAGCGCGAACAACAACGGTCTCGTTCCTGGGATTGCCGAAATCTTTTTGCTCCCACAAACCCTACCCTTGCCTGAGAATCCCTTTCATGGCAGCCCAAGCTGAGAAGCTGCTCCTCTTGCACCTACTGCACGCCCAGGACACCTGTTTGTTGCTGTCCTATGCGTCTAGTCCATCTAGAAACCCATTTGGCAAACCGTCAAGAGGCTCAATTCAGGTTCATATGCGGGTGGGCCAAATCTGTTTGGATGTAAGGCTTGTCAGAAATACAGCAGTATCCTTGCTGTCACTGAATCTTGCTGCTGGGAGCTTGGGCCAAAAGCAGGAGTCAATACTCCTATAGATACTAAATCTCAAGCACAGGATCCAACCTGCATATGTGCAGAGCTCTTGTTGCAGCACAATCCCCAAGCATGTCCATGAACTCTTCGTTGTCAAGATTTACATAAAGTTAATAATAAATACAAACACCATGTGACCATTTGAGGTAGTACTGCTAATAAGCTTCTGGCATTGCAACATAAGGCGCAGAACCCCGGAAGAGTGGCAGCCTGGTTCAAGCTCGGACATCTGCCTTTCACTTCATCAGATTGGGCCTAGACACACAAGAAAGACACGGCAAGGCTCTGACCATTCACCCCGCAAATCCCGGTTGTCGTTGCTGTCCTGTTTCCAGTGCATGTGAAAACATGCAGCCAAGACTTCTTCCACCAAATGTGAAAAAGGCTTGAAAGTCAGGCACCATCCTTGGAAGACTGAATCTCTAGCCGTGTCGGATCCAGCTGCATAGCGGCCCGAATCTCCTATCCAGTCAGATTGTCATCCAAACTTGTGCAGTCATGAAGTCTGCTCTGTTCGAAGATCCTGTGGTCTGTTCGCCTGGCAACAAAATCCTGATACTGATGATGTTGTTT
This sequence comes from Durusdinium trenchii, assembly GCA_963970005.1. Lineage (NCBI taxonomy): Eukaryota > Dinophyceae > Suessiales > Symbiodiniaceae > Durusdinium > Durusdinium trenchii. The sequence goes on from CAXAMN010004269.1 coordinate 316,708, forward strand.
AACAGCAAAACTATGAGTGGTTTAGATCAAAGGGCTTTATTAAAACAGCTGCCATGAGTCGCAAGCCAAGCCTCGAAGCCACAGTAGGGACGTTGCCACATTTTTATTTTCTTGTGTATCGCGAGAAATGATTGATGTATTTGATTTTCTTGCCCAGTCTTTTTGTCCAATTCATACCACAATATGGTGTGGCCAGGTCAACTTTAAGGAATCCGACCAAACGATGTGCCTGCCTGGAACTGCGCTTAATTTCTAGGCTTCCGGCGCAGTTCAACAGCGTTCAGAAGCCATTCTGAAGCCAACAGCAACTCATACGACAAAGGTCCGCAGCCGCGTCCTTCTCCACCAGTTCTGTCTGCGCACGGGCAACACATCTAGAGCGATTGTATTTCCTGCCGAGCAAGAAAAACGGTGGTACAAAAAAATCGAACGAGCACCTGGCCTCAGTTTCAAGTCAACCTCAAAGCGATTTACAGTAATGGCTGTCTTACACATCGATGCTTGTCTTACAGACTTTAGACATCTTTAGACTCAGACTTGGTAGAAAGGCGTTGCACATGACTTTCTGACACTGATAGTTCCGCCTCCGCCACTGAGATGCCCCGGAGAGTGCCAGAATAGCTGGCAACCCACGAACGTATGGGCCCCTTAGGAGATCGCTGCATTACGATCAATTAGAGCGATCGATGGCAATCTATTGCATTCATGTGATAGAACTTCTTAAAGACCCTGGTTCAAACTCCTACTCGAATTCTGCCAACACATGATTTGAGCCGCATCCTCTTTGCTACAGTACCAATTCGATTCTTGCATCTTTGAGGGTCCTCATCCGTGTAATGTAGACGAAGAGGGCCCTGGTTTATTGGTCTACAAAGTAATCTCACCTGTCACTTGTCCCTTTAATTTCACTCAACCAAAATCTGTGGTTGGTTCTGTAGTGCAGGCAAGCTGCAAGAGCGGGGATTCTGCCTTAGGTCTTTGTAGCCCTGTATGACCTGGCAGGTTCGGGTGATGAATGGCTCTGAGTCGATTGATGGCAATGAAACCACATTCAATTAGGCTAACAGGAGCCTTGTTGTTTGATGTTGATTGCTTTCAGTGTTTGTCAAACTGACCAACCTGAGCAACAGTAGCATTTTGATGAGCAGCTTTGTGCACATTTCCATTGCAAAGGTTGCGCAAGGTAGGACATTGCTGTGGCTGTACACTTCCAAGTGGTAAGCTAAGCGAAGCAGGACTCGCATAGTGGACAGGAAGTTCGCCCTCACAACAGATTGAGGTGCTTACAGAACTTGTAGAGTAGCCTTATAATGCCTTATGTAGCCTTGGAGCAGCAACGGCTGCGTCGCAAAAAGAAAACAACATCAGTAACATCAGCCAACAATGGCATCAAAAGACTAGTCTACAAGCCAGCAGCTACACTATGCCACGCTTGTGATTGTGCGGCCTTTTTCCTCTTCCTCCTGTGCAACTTTTGGCCAGGCATTTCACAATTTTCACATAAGATCATGTGCACGTCCTGATGGCCAGCGTCTGAGGATCTTTGAACCGACCACTCGACCATGGTAACCTTCAATGTCCCCCGTAAAACATCCAGTCTGCACATTCCCATTTGCACAACTAAATCCATAAACCACCTAACAACTTGACAAACAAACACCCGCAAACACCCTCTAACCACAATCCACTCGGTGTTTGTACACCATCAAACACCCTCAAACATCGAGCTCTTCGAGTCTGTCCCAGTCGAACTCCTAACTCTTCGAGCTCGCCACCGGCCAACTCTGCTACCTGCGCTACCGGGGCTCTGCAAGGTCAGGTGAACAAGACATCGCTTCTAGTAACAAGAAGCTATTAGGAACAAGTGCATCGCTTCTAGTAACAAGTGCCTTACTAGTAGTAACAAAAAGCTATTAGGAACAAGTGTGAACAAAACAAATTTGGATTCAGCCACACCATGGTCGCGTGGCCGACCAAAAGGCCAATGTCTGTGTCGGACAGTGACAGGCCAGTATGTCTTGTCTCAGTATGATATGATATATTATATATATAGTATTATATTATGAAAAAAATCTATCGGACAGAAAGGCAGCTCGCTCAGACCGTTTGATCATGATCATGTTGTATCTTTCAGCGAATGCACCTTTACCCACAGGGGCTTGGCATCAATAGCATCGGTCTGCAGGCAGGGTCGGGTCATAACGAGAATTTGATCAGTCCTACTGTGTGTGATCATCCTCGTTCAACCAATGCAGCGGAAGTTCTTACATCGAATCTAGACCTATCAGCTTGACTATGCAGGTGAACTATGCAAAGGAAAGTATTGCCTGATCCACATTCTGTTTGCAAAACAAGAGTCTTTATATACAATTGCACCAAGCAACCGTCTACGAACCAAGGCGGCCAAGACAGCCGGATGCATGTTCACCGTTTCATGCGGATGGCGTTTGTGAGTCAAATCTTGTAGCCAAGCAACTTCTTTTTGAGAAGGGAATGCTATTAGGAGCAAGGACGGTACTAGGGGCTCCTGGCCTTACTACCAAGGGAATTACGAATGTCTTCGCCTCGGATAGAACCACATCCACTGAGCATCTCCTGGTCAGTCGGACACCAGCATCAGTGGATCAAGAGGCCAACCAGTTGCAAAGAAAGCTGAAGTCGAGTCTTAACCATCTCTGATCATCTTATCCAAAGAAATCTGAGAGATACTCTGAGTCTGTTTACTGCCAAAGGTGGATTTTGTACCCTAAAGCTGGATTGCTGCTTGTTCTCTGGGGAACCCAACACTGGCAGCCAAGTGTTCTCAGGTGCTAGCTCCGCGGCAAGCTCGCCTACAAGTCAGTTTTGAGTCGGATGGAGAATCCGTTTTTTGACGTGGGTTCTAAAGGAGCTCACCTTGGCGCCACTCAATGTGGTTCAGGAAAAAGCGGATCCGCAAAGAGGAGCCCTCACCCTCCTCAACCCAAGCCTCAATAGGTCTGAAGCAAAGAAGTTCGTTTGTCTGCTCAAGTATTCAACATCTGAACACAGCTGTTCAGCAGGCCTGGGCACCTTCGAAGGATCCCCCGAGGTAAATGTCGTCGGACAGTTTTTTGGATCCTGGCACCTGATTTCTGCATATTTCTGCACAAAGCAAACGACATACTTGGACGACACCAACGTGAGCCATGACGTGCGATTCTTTGTAAAACGGAATGGCATGAGATCTTCCAAGAACTGTTGCGTTCACGTGTGATGCTGCGGTTTAGAGGCCCAAGACTTGCATGACCCTGCATGTGTTTGTGTGTGTGCGCGTGTGAGAGGGTGGTACTTGAGAAGATGTTTGGCCTCCGGATAGGGATGGATCATCGTCACACCTGTGTCGAAAGCTGACCAAAACAAGCAACTTGATGGCAGCTTGAGGACCAAGCTTTCAGAGGGAGTAGGACCTCCATACAGCAGGGGCCTGCAGAGCTTCAGGACAGCTCAATGACAATGACATAAGTACAGTACTTAATAATAACATGCTTAGGCATGCTTAGACTGTCCTGCATTCAGCATAAACTGAAAACAACGCACAGTCTCACTAATGTTCCGAATGCTTTTGGCTAGGCGGCTATGCGTAACGTACATCAAGCAAAAGGCTTGGCAATCTCCAAATCCAAGCGACATGCAATTTCCCTCACTCATGACTCACGATGCTTCAATCTTGCTGCCGGAGGCATTGTCCAAACCAAGCAGCACCTGCTGTGAAAAAAGTCGATGAAGTCACCTGGCAGCAACATGCTCATGCTCTCGTTGTGCACATCCCATCAAAGGCCAGGTTTTTTCCTTTCTGACACAGCCATGCATGGACGTATTAACCTCATAAATGACAATGCCGACAGCTGATCGCCCCAGTCATGCTCAACGCGGGCAGGCTACCCAAGAGCTGACCAGTCCGCAAAGTGAGCCACACCTGAATTCTCAAGTGCTCTACTCAAAGACGACAGGCGTAGGGAAGGGGCACTCTTTGGCACTCTTCCCTTCCAAATTCGCCCCGAGGTCCCAGGCACCCTTTGCAGTGCCGGCTTCCTGCAGGAGTTATATAATTCTCTATCAGTGTCCAACCAGTCTCGCAGAAAGGTGACAAAGCCAACGTCCTTGTTGACTTCAGTGAGAAGAAGAACCGGCAAATAGCGCTGGCAGGTTTCATCGCACTTCTCACAGGCCAGCTGCTAAAACATGCAAAGCTTGGAACAACCTTTGTTTGTCTTGCCATGGGTGCTCCTCCATGTTTGGTTTCAAGCAAGTCGGGCGCTCCAAACGTTCGCGGCGAGGATAGTCTGCCGGTATGCCACCCTGAAAGAGGTGAGCAGTCCCAGCATTTTGACTGTTTCAATGTCGTCCACAGGGATTTATTTGGAACAAATGAATCACATATATATAATATTGCTATCATGTACGCTTCTTCATGACGGAGCTGGTTTCTTTGAATGCAACTGCAAGTCTAGCAAGTTGGGAAATTGATGATCTTTGCCTTGATATCTCCAGTTGAACCTTGAAACCACGCCAATCAAACCCACAGGTGTGCCTGCAATCCAATTCTTGTAAATGCTGGCGAGGTCCTCTCACTGAAAAACCTGAAGGTTGTACACTCAATCCAAACACATGGCCCAACGCTTTCCGAAACGACGTGGAACATGTTGCTGTTGCTGCAAACCGATACAAACAATATGACATAATATGACTAATCGATGCCAGCCCCACCTTGCAGGGTGTCCGAGCAACATGTCGCCAGCTTGAACCGCATCCTCATTTTTGAAACTCAACGTCACTGGGGTGGGACATCAAAAGACTCTGATAACATCTTAAAGATCTGTTGTATACTGAAATGCAGGCATCTTTAACGACTTGCATGTTTACAGGCAAATCTTTTGAGGGTGTGTCATAAAATACGCTGGGATCATCATCAGCATTTCGTTACACAATGATTCGTGCATGCAACATGATGCTTCGCAACTTTGCCCAAGATTCTAGCTACATGCTTCGACAACATTGCACATAGCGTGTTTGGAAATGTTGCCAAATGTCACTCTTCTTCAAACAGAACTCAGCGGGTAGCCGGATCCACAAGCTCTGCCCAATCAGCTGAGTCTGCCGGTGGAGACGATGTGGAAGAAATCTAAAGCAATAATGGGAGCCTAATTGTAATGGCCCCCCTAACAGCGATAAGCTCCAACCTAATCTAATAGCGATGGCCTCCAACCTAGAAGCGATTGCCTGCCCCTAAAGAGCGATGGCCTCTAACTTACTAGCGATGTCCTCAAACCTAGTAGCAAGTCCCCACAACAAAACCCACGTCGTGTACTAGCCACTAGCATCACTTCCTTACCTCTTCCCTTTTCAGTCTTTCGATCGGGCTTTTGGTTCGTTTTTGAGCGGACAGCCCAGTGAACATGGTAATGTTTTCAAATCGATGATCAATCAATCCATGTTCCTTTGGGACTCTCCGCGTCATGTACGAACTCATTTCGTATCGTACCCGTGGATCGCCTGATGAGCGTCCAACCTCACCAGCTCCCCATCCTGCGGTGTCGTTCACACTGAGTATCAGTTCATCGCTTACGGTGAACAACAAAGGAATAGCGTATACTCTGGTTGTTCAATAACTGTTGGGTGTGCGAGGGGCTCGTGACAATGCATATAGCTGTTCAAAACGGCATCAGCTGGAATTATGATACTAATTATGATGATATGATGAGATATGTATCAGCTGCTGTACTCAAGACAGTCCAAGAGAGCGACTTCTGAACACTTGTCACCGTGCCTTGAATGAGAGACTGTCGGAAGAGTTCAACATTCGTTGTATCCTGTGCCCACAGATGTCACAGCAGTGGCGGCAGGAGAATGTTCAACAGTGCCTTAATCGAATTTGTTGACGGCATTTTGTGGCTGCCAACGATTGTATATTTCATTATATAATAGCTACAAAAAGGCAAGCGGCAATCAACTAAATGCTCCTAAAATACTTCCTAAAATATATTTAAGACATGCTACAAGCGCAGCTTTAATTGTCCGCCTATGTGCGTAGAGTACAGAGTACTAATTAGCCCGATGCTAGCTATTGTGATTAACTTGATGTACGCTCGGATTCAGTAACATGGAAGTGGAAGCCCCTCCATTTGTAGATGAAAAAGTCTTTCCAATGGCAATTTTCCACTTCCATGTTTGTCCGTCGGGGGGTACCTCCTCTCCCCACCTCTTCTTGCTTGGAATCTTCCTCTGCTAACCTTCCGTTCGGAACGGGTGTACAGCTCTCTTCACAAAAAGAAAACAACGCAACAACAACAACAACAACAACTGTTCAAGCAAAAAGTGGGCTGCATGCCACTGAGCTTTGCCTTCTTGTACGAAGCCCTCTCTGCATATGTTTCCGCATCGCCTGCGACAATGCAGCTGCGGGGGTAGCGCACTAGTCTCATGAATCTATGATCCTCCAATAGTCTCTCCACAAGTCAGCTCTGCTTCTCAGATTCTCACAAATAAACCCAGCAACAGCAAGCGGTCTTGTCTTTCCATCATGCGTGGTCGCATCTGACGTCACAGTCAGAAACCGAAGACAGGTCCCTGATAGGATGGCATGACGATTTCTTCACTGCCCCTTCGCATGAAGGCCAAACCTGAGTTTGAGGGACGGGGCAATTCCAGAAGACTTCATTCATTTTAGTGGGCGTTTGCAATTGACCACGATGAGAGGTTGCTAACCTAGACTCAGGATCTAGAGTTCTAAGCGCTACTCACCACAGCATCGTGTCGCACACATCTGAACACAAAACCTACCATGAGCTATGTATCTTCTAACAGGTTTCACCTTCTTTCCCCTCTAAGAAGCAGCGTGACGAGCTGTGCTGACTGAGGTACTCATGGAATTGACGCAGTGTCGCTCATCGGTGCAAAAGCCAAAGCCTTCACCTCGAAAAACATGTCCCAGGTGCCCATGGCACCTTGAGCAAAGGATTTCCCAGCCTCAGACGGCATGACACGCTAGCATGTATTCCTTTTTGAAGTGCAACAGGCAGTATAGGCACACGGCGTTGGCATTGGGGGAAGGCTGACCGTTCATGAACTACACCAATTCCAACAATAACACCTGTTGCGACATACGCCAGTTGTGCAGCTGTGTCCAAGCAGCGGCTGCCATCTGCATCTTGCAACTCAATGACGTTTCCGTCCACCTCGACTCTTCAACTTCTTCCCTTCAACTACAACAGCCTCAGACCGTCAAATGAGCAATGTCGCTTTGCTAGGGTGTTGGCATTGGTCCAAAAGCCAGGCCATCCACATCCACAGTCAAACTTCATCTTGTTGGTGTACCTGGGCCACTGTTGTCCATTGTCAAAAGAATCGAGCTTTCAATAGTTTTTCATACTATCATTATCTGAGTTACTATCTGCATGTTTCAGTCATCTGCCCATGGCATTCTTATTGTGCTGCATGATCGCTTCGGTTTAGGCTGCGGACACAAATGCACGACGAGCCACAAAGCTTGTTTTGTCCCTGCTGCCAAGCAGCCAGCACAGAAGTAGACACCTGCTCAGCTCTGTAACGGGTGTGACTCAAAATGGAGGCACTCAGTGACAAGAGTATGAGGACTGTAAGCAAAAACACACCGTGGATTCTTCGGGCCTTCTTCAAAGTGATTGTCAAATCCATCTGGGAAAAGCAGGCGGTGTCCTCGTCATGCTTTCATTTTTGACCAGCTACCTCGTGGCAAAAGCCTCTTGGCATCTGCTGGAAATCTGTCTGTATCAACCATTATTAATCAACAATTGAACATAACTGTCCTGGCTCTGTTGCCTTCTTCCGAAGCACCAAGTACCTTCAATTCCGCTCAAATAAAGCCTCCGTGTCACTGTGAGCTGATAGCATGTCCTGGTCCAAACATCTGGTAGTGCTGCCAGGCTACTGGTTTGATGAAAGCCTTGACTTCCAATCTGAATCTGAAAGCTTGATTCCAGCCTGGCAGCTCTAGCAAGCCAAGTAAAGGGTGAAGAGATTAAACGTGTTGGATATCAACATCACCAGGGTGCCGGTCACTTTAACAGAAAACAATACGCAAAGCTCCACAACGAGCCTCTCCGGCTTGACCCAATTGAGAACCTTTTGAAGGAAGCCTGTATGCCTCAAAGGTCATAAAGAAAAAGCCTCCCACAAGCTTTGTGCTGTGTCAGGGCTGCTTGTAACAAACCGTTCAAAAGGTAGAACTTTGCGTTATCATATATAGCCTAGCAGTACTATGAATATAATACTGCAATTCAGCCGAGGTTCTTTCAAACGTTTTTGTCTTTCTGCGGATCTACCCATAGCAGTTTTGTTTCAATGTGTTCTGAGCAACAACCAAACAACTATATATATATATAACATGTTTGCAGCTTTGCCTCAGGATCCGCCATGCTGGCGCTGGTCGCAAGGCCACGCAGTGGACTCCTGTGAGATTGAAGCTTGTGATATTGAAAAATCTAAAAGCCTCTGAGAAGGGGGACACACTTGTAAATAGATGTAAATAGTGTGTCTCCTTAGCCTAGGCCTAGACCTATAGAAGTCTAGAAGACCTTCACCATCTGTTTCAAAGCCACCCACATGCCATTCTTGCCCCCTAATTAGGCTGAAGAGGTTGGAAGATGTCAAACTACGTGCCTCCATTCTACACCAGTCAGCTGTTGCAGTAATAGGTGCGCTCGACGCAAGGGTGTAGCCATGGCAGAGTAAAAGCGTGTCAAAACCTTGTCTCCACTGTTAAGTGGTCTGACATTGCAAAACACTTTGAGTGTCAAAACATGTCAATATCCAATGATCTCATGCTATTACACAATAGGTCGATACACTGGCCTACAGTCTCACTGTTTGCTGCAGGCAGACTCGGCACATTAATGTTCTCGAAATGCAATTGTCACAGAACCATGGCAATTCAAGTACAAAGCAACGCCAGCTAAAATAAATAAAATGGAACTGGACTTCGAAGGGTCTTCACCGGTAGTCGTGGCAAGCCATTCTAATGTCATTTAATTTCAATTAGAAATGATTATTGTTATGTGTGATCTTAAAGCGCACTTGACTGTAGATGGTAACGACTTCTCGAGCTGCGGAAAGCAAGCACGGAGCAAGGAAAGAGTAGCAGATTCGGAAATGGCGACTCGACGAGCGACTGGTCATATCAAAGAGGCCTGGACGAAGGCGTGCCCGGTTAAAGACCATACACCTAGAAGCGGTAGCGCGAGCGCCGCGCCGACCTTAGGCAACAGAGATCAGGTCTCATACATGCAAAACCTTGTTTGGCGAAATACCCGTTTTTTGACCGAAAAATACATGCACGCATAAGTATAGTTACAGATACTTATATGATCTTATATGACATACAGCAGCATGTGTTTCATTTACAAATGTACTTGACCAAAACAACAGAGTGGATGTTGACATATTATCTATTTCACAAACCACACTCTTTGGTCCTCTGGATCTAACCAGAGCTATCTTGTTGTGCCCCGTGTCATCTCGTGTCCTTTGTTTTGGCAAAGTGTGCTAGGCGGCAGGCGCACGGGTGAAGTCGTTTCCTCCTTTGACAATGGCGAAGACATCGGCGTTTACAACAGAACAATGAGGACAACAAGATCTTGTCTAAATTGAGGAGGACAAAGGTATCTTCCAGAATGCACCCATTGTTTTAGATATTCAATCCTCAATTTTCCTTTTGCCATGGCAATACCCTCACATATCAAAGAGAATTGGCGGTGACGAAACTAAGTAATTAAGTAATTAACTTGCCAGTTTCGGCTCCTCATTGCCATGGCAAAGATCACAAAAGCGAAGAGCGTGCGTTATTGATCTCTTGTTTCGGTTGCACAGTCACGCAAAGAGCTGCCGAGTGCAACCAGTGTGTTGAAGCTGAATATGCTTGAAACATGTCACCGGTGTTTGGCAGCCACACGTGTCTAACAAAATATTATATAGTGGTCATGGTGTCATTCCTGAAATGCCACTGCTTGGGTCCCAGTGTCATCAATCCAACAGAGTGCACGGTGAAGGCTAGCAAGAGGCATCTTCCATGAAATAATCCTTGATACATCTTGATCCATGCATGGTCCAACATGGAGTGGCCATCAGAAAGAGCTTGCTCTTGTGTTAATTGGCAAATTTAGCACCAATTCAGCTGCATTGTGTGGATTGCTTGACAAACATGCAAAGAAAAGGTATGGTGGTTGTGCACATGGTACAATGTGCCCATTACATAGAAGTTGGCAACCAAAAAGGACATTTCCAACCCCAGGTCTGTATTGACGGTGCCAGCTGGCTGGAACCTAATTGGTGCAAGTAGGGGCCAGCTATCCTCCACTTGCTCAAAGGAAAGAACCCTGTACACTGTGGCAAAAAAGGCATGCAAAAGATTGGCCCTCGGCCAGGCAAAAGCAAAGGCTCGTTGCTCGTCGCGGAACACGACTGCCAACAGCCCCAAACTGCTTCGCTTGAATTTCTAAATGTCTTTCCACGTGGAGCCTTTCGTCCACTGCAGTTGTTTGAAATGCTCAACTGATCTCGTCAACGACTCTCACCGGGCTTAAGCCTCCAAGGTTTCCCACATTTTCCCACTAGCAAAAATAACATGAAACCCAATGTAAACGCATGACTCGTAACAGGCCCAACAAATTCTAAGCGAAAAAAAACATTTTAAGTAGGCAACAGTTGGTATGCGTATGTATGCGTTCATTCCACGCCTTGACTCTGCAGGCTTCAGCGGAAGATCTGCCTCCTGAAAAACGTCTTAAAGCCGGAGCGTCCTTGCTCCTAGTAGCGATGCCAAGCGCCCCTAATAGTTTCTTGCTCCTAGTAGCGATGCCCTTTGTTACTAGTAGTTTCTTGCTCCTAGTAGTAAGGCCAGGAACCCGTAGTAGCGTCCTTGCTCCTAGTGTTCCAGTTGCGGGGTGCAATGTGGTGCTTCGCGGTGCTTCGTGGTGCCTCCACAGGATGGCCAAGGCGCCAGCGACCGTAACACCTGGGTTGAAGGCATCGTGTAGAGCCGTCACAACACACACACACACACACTTGTCTGTCAATGAGTCAATCCAAGGGATTCCAAGGGCAATGACAAGACTTGCAAATGGATATGACAAGAAGATTCACATTCCACGTGATCTTGATTCCGTGCTTGTCAATAATATTGAATATATAATGTCCAAGTCGACCACCGATTCCCGTCTTGGGATCAATGTCGATCTCAACCTCACAGCACGGACCCTCCATCCACACAGAGTGTCTCGCACGCACAAACAATGGCGATGGTCAGGGGCCCCAGGCACGAAACCTGATAGCAAGTCCTTTAGATTCTTTTGGTGTCTGTAATATTCTATAACAATGGTTGTTATATGACCTGCCTAAACATCACTTTTGGATACCTGTGGTGTCTGCTGCATCGGCAAGCATCTTGCAATATCGCCTATGGCTATCCAACCTGGTTGGGCTGTAAAGAAAGCTCCTTGGACATCTTTCTCAACTTCAAAAAAGAATCCTTCGACTTCTCCAGCTGTTTCTCGGACGCCAGCCATATCCACTTTCCCTCACAATCATGCCCCCTACCCTAAGTCACCGAAATTAGTAAATTTACATTTTCATTGGATTTACGTAAATTGATGAATTTAGGTGGCAAAAAGTGTAAATGGGTTAGTAAATGTAAATTTGATTTAGGTACAACCTAAATTTATTTCGGTTGGTCTTCACTAAGGGTTTTCCTATTTTTTCATTACGTTTTGATTTGCAAATATTCAAAACTGCATCTAAAACACATCTTTTGAAGAAAGTAATTTGTAAAACATATAGCCACAAGTAGAGACACTTGGATAAAACCACAAGCACACACACTCAGGTATAAGCACGCAGGAAAGACAAGCACAAGAAAAATATCTTGGGTATAAGCACCATGAGCTTTCCATCCTTTGTCCTGTCCAGGACTTGGTTCACTATCTTGCGCTGTTCTTCTGTGCGTCCCTTCTTCATGCTCAAGGTCTTCTTCCAAGCCTGCGCAACATAGTCTGGCAGAGAGCCCTCAGACAACAAGGCCTTGAACTTGTTGTCCTTCGACCTGTCCTTCTTGGCCTCATCGCACTCGAAGAAGTCTGCATTGTCCTGCTCCTCCTCCTCCTCCTCCACATTCTCTTGGTTCATCCTCTTCAACTTCTGGTGCTTCCTCCTCCTGATCCTCCTGCAACCCTGCTGCCCAGCCATGAGCTGCTGGCTTCTTCTTTGGCTGTACGGTTTCTCCACTGGCAGCAGGCCTTTTTAAAGAGCCTGCCTTTGGCTTTGGCTTTGGCTTGCTCTTTCCTTTTGCTTTGGGCTTCTTCCCTTTAGGGCTCTTTGCTTTTGGGCTCTTGGATTTTGGGGTCTTTGCTTTGGAAGCTGGCCTTTGCTTCACAGGTGTACTGGGCTCTTCAACTACACCATCGTCCTTCTCCTCAGGAGTGACTTGGCCCATGGGGATCTCTTCCTCTGCCATGCCAATGCCAACAAGCTACTGCGCCTATCTTTCAAACCTTTCAAAGCTCTTTGAGATCAATCTAGCTGCAAAAGTAAACAACAACCAATAAGCCAACTGTGCAGTAAACTCTCAACAACTTCAATTTGAACAACATACAATGCTGATCAACTCTTTGTGCAAAAGCTTTACATTCTCAGGTAAAGGATAAACCAACTTCAAATTGAACAACATACAATGCTGATCAACTCTTTGTGCAAAAGCATTACATTCTCAGGTAAAGGATAAACCCACAAGAATGCTAGATATCTTTTTGCTGACAATATGATGCAGAATATCATAGCTTTTCATAAAATCTGTCAAAAAATTGTATGAATTTTTGATGCACTTTTGATACACTTCTGATGTACTTTTCAAAAGTGTATACACTTTTAACAAAAGTGTATACACTTTTGATCAAAAGTGTATACACTTTTGAAAAGTACATCAAAAGTACATCAGAAGTGCATCAAAAGTGCATCAAAAGTTCATCAAGAATTCATCAATATTTTCTCTTAAATTTCTAGTTTTTTGAACTAAATTTCATAAATACATATCAAATACACTTCAACTCACAACAAAACTAAACAAGACTAAGCACACAATTCCAAGTTGAATGGCGTCCTCATGTAAAGTATACTTACACAAAGTCTCAACCACTGAAGTAAAATACACTCAAGTAAAACCATCCTCAAGTAATGTCTGCCATGCTCAAGTAAAGTGTGCCATGCTCAAGTAAAGTCTGCCATGCTCAAGTAAAGTGTGCCATGCTCAAGTGAAATCACATCCTCAAGTAAAAGCTCAACAGGTAAAGTCACACCCTCATGTAAAAGCTTCTCAAGTAAAGTCAGATCTTCTTCATGTAACAGCTTCTCAACATCATGTCACAATGCGTGCCCTCAACTCTACCCCAAAGGCTGCTTGTGTCTTTTTCACTCCAAGGATTCCAGAGATGAACTGCTGTCATCTTGCAGCGTCCTCATCAAGTCCATCATGGCATTGATGCGGTCACGCCTCCTGACAATGGTTTCAAGCCAACATTGACATAACTCTTGTTCATTTGCTGCAGTTAATACAAACTTGAACAATTAATTTTCAACAAGCAAACTTGTTTAAAGTTCAGTCCAAGAATCTTGTCAGCTTTGCGCTTTCACTGCTTGTTTCCTTCTTGCTGAGGTGTCTCTTGTTCTTCTTCTTTTTCTTCTTCTCACAGAGCCAAAAGATCTCTCACATAAAACATGCACCCTCACACTGGCAAAAACCATCAGAGAATCAGAGAATGCTCTTCTTCCTAAAGTGAAGAAAAGTACATATCCTCAAGTAAATTTACTCCCTCAAGTAGACACCCTCAAGTAAAAAATGTTTTGTTCAAGTCAAGAAGGGTACACATGCTCAAGTAAATGCAATCCCTTCAAGTAAAGGCAAAGTCCACACCTCCTGGCATGCTCAGTCAACAAAAACAAAAATCCATAGCGCAAATATCCTCAAGTACATGTTGTCCTGTAGAAAACCTGCCTCTTTGGAGAAAGCCAACTCACATAAATAGAGACATTTTCTGCTTCAAAATCATGCTCGCAAAAATTTACTCATAACCTAAGAAATTTACTAATAACCTAAATTGGATTTGCTAATAACCTAAATTGGATTTACTCATAACCTAAATTGGATTTACTATTAAATTTACGTAAATTGTTACGTAAATTTTCCTTAGTAAAACCAAAAATTTACGTAAATTTTATGGTTAGTAAAACTACTAATTTGGGTGACTTAGGGTAGGCACTTCGCCCTTCGCGCTCTTTTTTACTGTCGGCCAGCAGCACAGCGTGGCGCCAGCCCAGCGTCGGCCAGCGCAGCAGCGCAGCAGCCGGCCAGCGCAACACCTCGGCAGCTGTGGAGGCTTGCAGCATTCGTATATGCGCCTGTATCATCGCAGACTCTGTGGGTTCGAGAAGGGGAAGTTAGGAAGCCCATGGAGCGGTGCCTTGCTACATCTTGCTACCTGAAGATGTTGAAGTGGAGAGAATGCCAGACCTGGTCAAAGCTTTGCGCATGATATCGATCAGGAGGGCAACCTACCAGTTGGGCCAGTTGGCCTCCACGTATATATTAGACCGCAACGTTCAATCTGTGCGAAGGCCACCCTGTAAAACAAGCGCCGCAAAGAAAGCTTAGGAAAACATTTCCCCAACCAAAAATGATGTGACAAGCAAATCTCCGTGGACCACGCAAGTTTTTTCACTCAGACGCCCAGAGTTTTTTTCTCTGGCCTCCCTCCACTCCTTCGCCTCAGGCGATTGGAGCCAATCTGCCAGCTTGGCAGCTAGCGCACTACAAGTCTGCCCTCTTCGGGCCTTCCGATCAACAAAAAGTGAAGCGCGGTGCCAAGTATCCTCGCTCAGTGATGGCTCCTTGGCTGGCTGGGCTGGGACTGGGGTTGTTTTTCCAACGATATGGAGATCCCAGTGACGTGGAAGGATCGCAGCGATGAACGCTTCGCCTCAAGGACCAGGCAGTTCGGAGAGCAGCCTACCTGACCTGTGGGCATATATAGGAGGATCTGAGGCTTTTTTACAAGTGCAACCACAGAGGCTTGCTTGCCGGAGGAGAGCCGGTAAGAAGAACTTGCAGGGGCTCCAGAGTTCAGGCGGCGGCGAACTTGACGGCGAGAAATCAGAGGCCGCATACCTCAAGGATAGAAGTTGGAAGTGATGGCTTTTTGCATTGTGGGGTGCAGAGATGTTCTGATGAAATCAACTCGAACTAGACATATTCACATGAAATTGGTGCTCATATATCATCGCTATCTCACCATTTTGCTCAAACATCGCAGGGTGATCTCACACTGTTTTGCCTGTCTATAGGAAATGGAAGTCGAGCTAAGTGCCCTTTTTGCATTCTGGACAAGGTCTGCAGGGACTACGAAAAAGGCACCCCTCTGTCTCTTCGTAGAGATTCTGATGAACTCACATGAAAGCTTTGGGCCCTAATACCGTCGCCATCTGGCTGGGACATCGCAAGGTGATCCCATTGGTTTGCCCATCAATCAAATAGAAGTGCCCTTTTTGCATTCTGGATAGGTTCTGCAGGGGCTATGAAAAGGGCACCCCTCCCTTCGCAGAGAATTTGTCAGAACTGGGCTCTCTCCGCAGTGGCCGGCGCAGTGTCCAGAGACTGCAGAAGGGGCTGCGGCGCGCGTGGTCGCCGCTGGGGGCCCGGCTCTCTCCGCAGTGGCCAGCGCAGTGTCCAGAGACTGCAGAAGGGGCTGCGGCGTGCGTGGTCGTTGTTGGGGGCCTGGCTCTCGTGCCCTCATACATCGTCACTCTCTCGTGGTCCTTTTGCCTTGTGGATAAGGCAATATTTGACAGCGCTCAAAGGGGCAAGGTTGAAAAACAAGCAAACTGATAGCCACAGGGAAGTCAAAACGGCTGAGACGAGGCTCTCTCGAAGGCATCATTGCCCCATCGCTATTGAATATATCGTGGAGCTGCGACCCAGTGCGCTCGCAATAGCTCCTCAGAAACTTGTCAACCGCAAGCCATTCAAAGCCAGTAGCTAAAACACACACACACACACACGCATCAATGAAATGCGCGATTGGCAACAGAGGGCTTGGATGGAACTCACCGCATTTCGACGCACAAGCCCCCATGCTAAAACTACTTTGAAGCGAAAATACACCAAAGCGCCCTTGAAAAAAGGCGCTGTGCAACCTGACGACCCAGCAGAATGTAAAATGACCTGCATGAGAACGATGTTTCACAGGACGAGAGAAAAACGTTGCAGCTAGGAAACTCGGCGCAGGCATGCGCTCTGCACATGTGGTGAACCAAGGCAGCGTGCCAGGCATAGCGCTCTGAAGGCCCTCCAGGACTCCAGAACATGGGGCGTGGATTTCGGGCACCGTGTCGATGCTGGCTGAGACAGAGCTGACATCAAGTCTTGAGGCGTAGATCCACGATAATGAGCCGCGGTCATGCTCCACCCACTTCGCTGCGACCGACAGAGCGCAAGCACTCGGGTCTGACGGCCCAAGGTTTGGCCTGCTCCACCAAACTAAAACTTTCCACCAAATGGCTTACACACAGCACTGTCAGCCTTGCCCACCCCAAACTGCGCAGGTGTGGTCCAAAGCCAGCAAGGAAACAACCGCGCAATCGCACAGGCGCGACCATGTACTCTGATACTTCCCACCATCTCGTTCGGAAGGGAGTGGTCTGGCTGAAGTCTACAACGTTGCGGACCAAGATCACGTATTGATCTCGTGATATCCAGACCTGTCCCACTTACGCTGGACATATAGGAACATGTATGGGTCCGGCCCACTCAGTCCTTGAAAGCACCCTCTCAAATCAAATCTCCGAAGAACGGCGTGGAAAGCTTGCACGTGTCTGGGCGAGGCTGGCGAACTTCAAGAAGCTCTTTCCAATCGAATGCCTTGAGCATGGCAGCCCTCAAATCTGCAGTTTCTGTTGAAATGCCGACAGGTCCAAAGTAATCTTCGTACTCTCTGAGAAGGGCTGCCAACAAAGATGCAATTGCGCGTAGAGCAGCGTCAACACAGGAGAAGATATGGGGGTCGCCAACTCCGACGACGCATCTTGGTGGACCCCCAGGCGTCTGTTTGTACAAATTCACCCCACGCATGCCAGGAGGTCCGGGGCGCAAAACGCGAGAGCCATATCTGGGAGGAACATCAATCACATCAGCTGGGCGAGCGCCTGCATCTTCAAAGTTGCCGGTAGGCCGTGCCACACACCCCGGACTTTGACTTGCTTTCTGCGCCCTCCCTTCCAACGAAGCCTCTTGGCAACAGCTGCAACAGTAGAGGGCGGCTTCCAAATCCATCTCTCGCATCCATCCTAGTGCATGGACGCCGCATAGGCTCGAAAATTGGCGTACAATCGACCTGGGGCGCCAGGCTCGGACACGGTTGGGCGGGTCCCACTCAGCGCAGGAACCGCCAATGCCTTGCAATCGATGTGGGCAGCAGTAGAGCGGAAAACGATGCGACCCTGACCCGTCCCATACAGCTGCGCCATGGGCAGCTGAAACGTCAAAGAGTTCAACGCAGAGTGGAACGGACCTGAAGGCCCTCGTTCGGAAAATGTCCTCCCTGTGAAACATGTCAACATGCCCCATATCAATCATTCGGCTCTCCTGCCCGAAAAGTTTGCCAAACCATGCTACCCGCCCGCGTGGACGAATGGCGGGATTCCGGTCCGCCTTGGGCGTCACCCCCTATGGCCATAAGGCGCCGACTGCACAAATCAGCGCAGAGCCGAGCAGGGTGGCTGGCCAGAGCCCCAACAACTTTGTCAGCCTGAGCCTGCCCACTGTGGGAAAGCCCGGCACTTGGCGCACCGATCAAAATCGACTGCAAATGGCCGGAATGATGCGAAACATGGGAAAGCCCAGTGACTAAGAGCGTCTCGTGCCTCGAAAAGGATGTTGACCCCAAACTGACACAATCAAAGATCACGGAGAACCTGGATGGTATACCAAGGCCACCCAAATCCGCCAGCAAGTCTTCACTGTCCATGAGCTGCTTCGCTTGTCCTGCCAAATACTGAATCAACTGGAAACGCTCGGTGGAGTGATACTTATCACCAAGGTCAGCGCCATGGGCTTCTAGCCTCTGCAGCCTTCACAAGAGTTCTAAGTCGCTGCCACCCTAATAGGCATGAGAGATGACTTCTTCAACCAAGTGGTTCATGATCCGGGTTGGGTTTCGTTGTTGGCTGGTGCTACATTCAACAACAGCCCAGCTTCGGGCACGCAACTTGGCAACCACTGCCCTGATAGTATTCGCAGCAACCCTGCTCAAACGGGCAGCCGCCTCAGCAGCCCATGGTTTTGCCTCGCAAAGCTGCTTCACCAAGCCCACTGGTAACCCACGCAGGCTAAAGTAAAGATTAGCGAGGACCATCTGACTTTGCCCACTGATATTTCCAAGTCCAACGCCAAGGCCAAGGCGGCCAACAGCGTCACCCACGTCAAGCCCAGGTTTCCATTGTTTCTCACACAACTGCGTTGAGAGGCCAGACCTCCAAGTCTTCCAAATCAAAGTAGTGCTCCGACGCATCACTCCGCGTGCACATGGATTGAACGTCCTCCGTGTCCAGGAAAAGACCATCTTCCTCCGAAGGCAACTGAAATGATGCAGCTGGAGGGTTTGGAGGGTCCTGGGAGGCGCTGTCATCCGCCAGATAAAAGCCTGACGATCCGTCCGTGTTCGGGGCGAAGAGCCCGGTAGCGTCAAGAAATTCCTGACTTACTTTAACATTGAAACCTGGCTGGTGGTGAACCTTCAAACTGGTTTGCAACACTGGACGACCTGGACAACACATGGGAAGTCATTCTGACGGCTTGAGGCTCGAGATAAAGATGTTATCAGAAAATAGAATGGAAGGACCTACGGAAAACCATGTGCTTCTTGACTCAATGAACCCACGAACCTCTTTTCAAACACATGAGTCTGGAGGCAAAGCGTGCTGTAAGCAAAGCAAGGTGGAAACCACTACCATGCCGCGGTTAGCAACATGAAACGAATTGCCCACCTGTGACGATGTAATATCAAGGCAAGACAAAGCACAACCTGCTTCGCGGGCCAAATTTGGGAAAACAGGGAAGCCCATGGCCGCTGCGCGCTCTCTATGGATTAGCCAACGGCTTAGCCGCGGGACCCACGATATGCCTTTGTTGCGCTTGAAGCACGGCAGCGGCCCGGGACGAGGCAAGGAGCGTTCTTGCAAAATTATCTACCAAATTAAACACCACACACCTGCTGTCAAATTTCGCAGTGACCCCATGTTTCCTTAGATCTCGCTCAAGATTGAACTCCAGCTTTCCACTTCCAACCAAAGAAGAAATCAACTAAAGGATTGCACTAAGTAGGCCGAAGCTCTGCAGCGTTTGGACTCTGCGGCGGCGCTGCAAGGTATCCTTGCTGCTTCTCGGTCAGAAGGATGGACCAGTGGACCAGTCGGGCGACACAACAGTAACAGTTGGGAGTCATTTCCGCCCTTCGACATGGCCTCGGGGCAGCTCACGGTTTGCCTGGCTTTGGTTGGGAACCATGGACATCTGGGATATGTACGCCTGCCTCCTGCCTGTTGGCTATTACTTCAAGAGTGTATGTCTGCCTGCCTTTGCCTGTTTGCTTTCTCAAGCTCGAAGGCACAAAGCAATTGAATGGCCGACCTTCGGCGACCTGAAAGGCCGCAGGTTTGTTTGGCAAGCGGCAAAACCTTCTTCGCCCCCATGCGCCGCGCGCGATCGTGACACGACCGCAGCCAGCGCGCTGCTTTGCTCAGAGCGGGCCCCTTCTGCGAGGCCTGAGCAGGGTGGTGATCCCTTCACAGCTCAATACATCATTGAGGTTGGCGTTGGCACCGTGCGAGCTTGGGGGA
Source organism: Durusdinium trenchii (assembly GCA_963970005.1). NCBI lineage: Eukaryota > Dinophyceae > Suessiales > Symbiodiniaceae > Durusdinium > Durusdinium trenchii. The sequence goes on from CAXAMN010004269.1 coordinate 336,637, forward strand.
CCCGGGCCCTTGCCCCGCTCGATCTTGAAGCACTTGGGAATTTAACTGTAGTTATGTTCTCGGGAATACAAGGTGTTTGGCCACCTGTCTGTAACCTTAGTATAATTCCAACTCTGGAGCCTATATACCAGTTGACAGCCATTGCTACTACGATGCATGGGGTGGACGCTGTCCAGAAACCATCGCCTCCAAAATCAACTGAACTCTCATATTCTTGACTTGACTATAACTCTGTGGGGCTGGCCATCGGACCCGTTAGCGTAATTCCGCCTTCCGACCGAGTTGCGTGCCAAGGGCAGGCCCGTTGGCCTATGCCAGACCTATGCCATTGGGACTTCGTCGCCATGACGAGCTCCTGGGAAGGGCGTCGTCAAATTGACGCGCGCACTGTCAACGACGTGCTCGCAAGCCTGTGAGATGAGCGGTTCTGAAGACTAGGAAATAGGAAGCTGAACGCAACAAAGGTCCTCCAAAGCACTGTCGCTGCAACGGCCCAAGGAGATTGCACCCAGAGGGACACCACGGACCTGCGCACATTCAGGCGTTACACGCAGCTGTCAGCCACATGCGCAGCGGCCAAGTCTTCAATTTTCACCCCTCCGCAATAATTCCGTGATGACAGTTTTAGACTGTTCAAACTACCCAATGAAAAACAACAGCCAGAACGCCCTCATGTGCTCTGCGTCGTTGCACAAAGCACGCAAAGTTATATGGTTGACATTAAGATGTCCGCTGGCTGCTGGCGCTGCACGAGGGTGTACAGCTGGAGTGTCGCACGGTCCAAGAAAGGGGCCGGTGCCCCATGTTTGGTCCTCTGTCAAAATCCGGGCGATGTTCGGTTGAAGCATATACGGGCATACGACGAAATCCTTCCCCTGTTAATGAACATACATACATACATACATACATACATGCATATGGCATAAAGTATATCTGTATAATATACGCCTCAGGATTTCAAAGCTCCAACCAGGAGGTTCACACTGCCTGACGAGCATCAGAGCGTGCTCCTGAAACTCGCCACCAGCCTGGAGCGCGTTGCGGCGCTCCACCAGCTCAGGCCGCTTCAGCGCGCGATCCTCCGGGAACAGCCGCTGAAGCACGGTCACAAAAGCCTTGGCTCCCAAGACCGTGAAACGACATGTTGCGAGCTGGCTTGAGCAAACCAATGGTTGTTCGGCTGGCAAAAGCTATTTGGTCAGTAGTGCCAGACTGTTGAGTGAGGTGTGCCAAAAAAGAAGACCACAATTGCCACATCGTATGCCCCTTTGGTCAGTATGTTCTATATTTCCCAGTTGAGGAAACGCACTCATTGGTTCAAGTCGGCTACCGCCTGCTACAGGAAAGCTTACTCCCACTACGTTGTGCTTGCAATTTCTATATTGACCACGTGGAGTTAATCACATGGGCCTAGCGCCGCACGGCGCCCAGTGCCGCACGGCGCCCAGCGCCGCCCGCAATTGCCACATCGTATGTCCCTTTGGTCAGTATGTTCTATATTTCCAAGTTAAGGGAACGCAGTCACCTGCTACAGGAAAGCGGAAAGCTTACTACTACTACTACGTTTTGCTGGCAAAACCTATTTTGAGCGCGTAGAGTTAATCACATGGGCCTAGCGCCGCACGGCGCCCAGCGCCACACGGCGCCCGGCCCAAACAAATGTACGTCAGTAGATGTTCTAATCTCCAAGCGTGGCTTGATCCTTTGTGAACAGGAATTGGCGCCGAGCGGCTCCTAAATAGATTCGAAAGAGTCAAGGGACAGAGACTGGAAACCAGATTGGCTGAGGTTCCCTTTTCTCTTTCTTGGGGGTAAAAAGGGCACTACTCGAGCATGGTGGCAACCACGGCACTCCGATCCAAACTGCCACGAACTCCACCACCCGCAGCGCTTTCGCCCGCCAGTGCGAGCAATGGCGGCAGAGGCGAGGTCGATCCGCTGTCGAATCGGCTCGCGCCACGCCCAAGTCAACGAGGACCTGATACCTGCAATGTAACAAGTTAACTTCATACACTTGAGATCTCAGGATGCAAGACCTCTTTACAAAAAAACTTGGGTCCGCAGGACGCAAGACACCTGTCCCAAAAAAACACTGGAAGAACCACTTGGCCATGATCCACGGTGTCCATCCGAAAAGCTAATCAGATGATCAGCAGCTCAGCGCTCAGGGTCGGCGAGCTGCCGCCAGGAATTGCCTCGCAAACCACGCACAGCCGCACCATCTACAGCCCCCTACAATCGTGCATTAGTGTGGTTGGACTTCGAGACCATTAAGGGAAGATACGTGGGCGACGTGCAAAACCTCTTATGTGTAGTGCGCACTCTTCCCAACGTTATTGCTTTCAGTGAACCTAACAACATGTGCTACTATAACCTTGCCGTTGTTTTGTGAACCTTATCGATCCTGAAGGGTTCCCTCATTTTACTATTATATACTTGTCTTCACTGTAGTGATGATGCCTTCATCGGAGGTTTTGGCAGTTGCTCACGTGGCATCTGAGCACCCATGCGTTGACAACGATGAGTTGATCGCTGCCATTGCTGCGATCCATCGGTATTTGGACATGTTGCGACCACAACCGTTGCGGCAGGAAAATGGTTTCGGCCATTGATTTGGAGGCCACTGCCCGGCATCCACTGACCCCACCAAATGCTGTAGATTTTTGAAGCAAATCCACTGTGATCTCCTATTCCCGTGAAACATTATTAAACCGTCCATCCGGACGGACACTTGTCCTGGAGAAACGCGGAGGGTGCTCCGATCCACTGGGGGAGACCGTGCTTTTTTGGACTCGAGGACCTGCAATAGATTGCATAGAAAGGTGATGTTTAATTCAGCCTAAAGCGGTCTTATAATGAGCCCTGTATAATGAAGTGCAAAGCGAGAAGGTGCTCTCTGTGTTCCCGACATCATGCAACTGAGCATAGCGTGCCATCCGGAGTTCCTGACATTGTGTTTTCAGATGTGTTCAGTTTTGGTGAGGTTAGTCATTGGAATCTTATGGACTCTTGGTGTTCCAAGCAAATGTCGCCAGAATGACTTTGAAACTGACAGCGGCTGCTGCCAAATGCTAAGTTAAGTTTCCCTGAAAATCTAGGAACCAAATCCTCAGTGACAGTGCTATCTTGCGTCCACAGATAGTAGCTTACTTAAGCTACCAGCGACCTCGTTCTCTATCCGCGGCCTAACCCCCCGCGGTCACAGGTTCGGTCGCAGCTTCGCCTCTTCCTTCGTATCTTCCGGGAGGGCCCTTACAAGTGGAATTGGGGGATTCATGCAAATTCGGTCAAATCTGCCACTCCTAAGATGCTGAGCTCTGCGAAAGGGAAAGATTATCATGATTGCGATGAGTGTATAGTGGCCTTGCTACTACTGAGGTCTATAGCTAGATAAAACATGACAAAACTAAGCCCCCTCCATGTGACAATCATCACAAAATCAACTGGCGATTCAGCCTTCCGACATCACAGTTTGATTGGCGGCTCGGGTTGGATGATGAGGCTATAGTGCTTGCCTCACCTTTGGGGTAAGGCCTTCGATAAAACTCAGAAGTCAGCAAAAAGTAGATCAAGAAGCGGTTGGGTGTGGGCGACAGAAAGCCACGTGACTCGTGACAGCAAACAAAAGCAGCACACCGTCAAACCATTTGTGACGGCCCGGAAGTTGAATCATGACTTCATGTGCGTGCCACAACTAGTCTGTCCAAGCTGCATGGATTTGATGTTGTCATCGCAACATTCTTGTCCCAAACCATTAGTAAACTAAAGCAAAATGAATGCACGTGTGCGAATTTGTGCGAATGCTGATTCATTGACACACCAAAGAGTCATTGGTGACATTCCAATCAGCTGCCACAGCAACCTGTGACGAGCAAATTTTGAGCTGCACACTCCTCTTCTTTCTCTGCCTCCTGCGCATTCAAGCTCTGTCACGGTTGATAAATGACATCAGCTGTGTTGTTACGACATAGCATGGTACGAGTAAAACGAGTCTAAAACATCCTCAACGAGGGTCGACGCAAAGCAATACACAATATCAACTATGATTTTGACAAACGAGAGCTTCTATGAGCCTCTAGGATCTGGAATGGGGACTCCTCTCATGCGGCAGCTGACCGAATTTCCAAATAAAATGCGTTCTTCAGATAGCCTCTTCAGCTCGGCGTTCTTCTTCTAAAGCTGCGGCTCGGCGCGCTTCGCTTTCCTGCTCCTATTCTGGGGGGCATACATTTATTTGAAATCATTTGAATGTATAAAGTTGCAAAAGTGTCAAGAATGTGTCAAGATATATATGTCTGGTCTGCAGTCTAATCAGCACTTTTTCTGTCAAGACATTGCTTCCAACAAGCCAGGTTGGCCTTTTGCTGGCTGACCTGCAAGTGTGGCAAAAAATAATGGCTCGCAGAACAAACTGCGCCCGCGCTATTTCAGCTGCTCGCCAATCGCCAATTCCACAAATTTATCTGTGAAATTGGTCCATCCCGCAATCTCCAAAAGAACTCACCACATGGTTCGAGCCTGTGGAAGGTGCCGCCAACAGCGTGGGTTCAACCATGGATTGCCTTCGTCAAGACGCAACTACAAAGATCTCCCGATTCTCCGATTCATCAGATTGGGACGTCACAGGCTGCATTCCTTTGTCGCGTGCGCACCTCCAGATGCCGCAAGCTGCGTGCATTCTGCAACATCTCCTGGCATGGCCAACATGGGCCAACTACACTAGGGACAAGAGGACGCTACTAGGAAAAAAGGGCATCGCTACTAGGAGCAAGGACGCTACTAGTAGCTCCTGGCCTTACTACTAGGAACAAGAAGCTGCTAGTAGTTCTTAAAGGGCCAACATGGGCCAACAGGGATTACTTCAATGTCTTGGCCTGGCCATCATTCAAAGCAATTCAAACAGGGGTTTGTCACTCCGGCACGCACGGCACTTTTCCGTTGAAGTCTGATTGGTGACTGTGTTTGATTTCTGGCCTGCCATGAAAATGGCCAACGCAGCCACTGCCAAAGTCAGAAGAGGTCCAATGCTGAGCGTGGCCAACCTGGAGCGCCTTGAGACGGGCGGCACGACGTTTCAGCTGCGATGCAGGCAATGCACGATGTATTTTAAGCAAAAAATCCTTGACAGTCCGCGGAATATGTCCCTCTATCTCAGCTGTCTAGACAGGTGATAATTTTTATCGCGGTTCCGTTCCCTAGACCAAGCCATTAAACCAATGTGACTGATAAAGCACGCCTCAAATCAAAGTGCGGTATAAAACCAAAAGCTGCTGGAAAGAGCTTACATGAGCTTCTATCTGAGCAGCTCTACTGCTCGTTCAAGTTAGCTCCGTACACCAGTCAGAGCGTGGATACAAGTCTAACTCACAAGAATGACTGCCGTAGGCAAGATTGATTGCACAAAACATTTAAAAACAACTGATGATGTTGCAAAACAGAAGCACATCAACGTGCCGGTCCAATGCAGTTAATATTTTTTTCGGAGGCAGCACTGGAACAAGGGAGAGTGACAGCAACGTCTTGATCCGTGATGCGATCCTTGCTCTTACTAGCGATGCCCTTGTTACTAGTAGATACTAGCAGCTTCTTGTTCCTACTAACGATGCCCTGTGTTCCTAGTAGCTTGTAAAATGATATATATATATATATTGCTTTCAACATTGGTACGCATGGCAGCTGACCAACCAATCCAAACAAGGCAACAGTTACAGCTGTTAAGTTAAACTGTGCACGACGGATCACACGTCACTATGGTTGTACATTGCTCCATAAATGAGCAATGCCTTGCCCGTGATCGAAGCAATCGGATGGTCACAATAGCCGGCGGCTTCTATATCCCTCAATTTGGCGGGGAAATCAAATTAACGGACGAGAATCGAATCACAAGCGTATTCCTGTAGAACAGTAGTAATTACACTCCTTTAAACGATGATCAACGCGGTGCTTGTCTGACTCACTCAAAGATCATAATACCATGTAAGCGGCCTCCGACGGAGCTCCATCTTGTTCACACTGCGCTTCTCCTTGAAAACATTTAACAAATAGATATGATACAACACAAAACATCATCGAGCTGTAATTATCTGCAAAACAATCAACATTAAGCCCTCGGGACATGCGGGAAATTGTTGAATCTCCTTCTACAATCCAAGTATAGTCCGATCCTGAGAACAGTGAGGCCAAGAAGACCGTCCTCCAGCAGGTCAAAAATGTGGCCACAAACGCCTTCGGCTGGGAGGCCGTTGGATGAATGTGGTGGACGCTCCGCTTCTGCGGAACATATTGGAACATATTGGAACATGCCAGAGTGTGAGCTGATGTCTAGCTTTTGCACAATTGAAATCAATTGAAGACTCCCAAGCAGAAATTCAGCAAATCATTGATGTGCTCAGGGATCTCAATATAACTTATGATCTCCCATGTAAGCAGTAAGGTGTTGAAACCAAACTCTTTGGAGAACTTCCAATATCAGCTCTCAGCCATTCTGGTTTTCCTGAAACCTAGCACTCCACGCAACCCACATCACTCCGCCTCTCTTGGTGAGCTCTGCGAGCTCCGGGGTCAACATCTCCAGGCCTCGGATCTTCCGAAGAAACCGAGGATGGCCTCCAACCTAGTAGCGTCCTTGCTCCTAGTAGTAAGGCCAGGAGCCCCTAGTAGCGTCCTTGCTCCTAGTAGCGATGCCCTTAGCTTCTTGCTTTTAGTGGCGATGGCCTCCAACCTACTAGAGATGACCTCCATCCTCGGATCTTCCGTCGACGCGACGCCGAAGAAGCCACAACACTCAGTCGATTCCGAGGCCGTCACTGTCATCCAGCGCTCCCAAGACCTCCTCCTGACTTTCGAACATCTATCTTGAACAGGTTTCGATGACTCGATCTGACTCTCGATCTGTTTTTCATGGTCTGAGTTCCTCTTAGTTTCTCTGCCAGCCAGCAATTCAGCTGAGGTCCTTGTGAAACGCCTCCTTTGTATGAACAAATATATCATCTTATATAAACATTTTACTGTACATATAATATGCTGCAAGAGTCTTAGCCAAACCACAGCAAAGCGGCGCCTTAGCCAAATCCAGCTTCGCTTCTAGATCGCGACTCGCCAACGGCAAGCAAATTGCCTTAAACCAAAGAAACATGTGCAGGAATTGTGATCAGCGGCAGCGGCAAACAGTTAAACTGTGAGGTCACTGCTCCAAACATCCTTTCCGCTTTGGTTCGCTCTTCTTTGAGTATCTGGCCAGTCGCAAGCCAAAGCAAACGCTATTCAATAGGTTACGACTACGATGCCAGGATAAACGGTCCAGAACCAAATGGGTCACAACTTCTGACGCAATTTCCGATGGCTCTCTTTTGTCACGTCTTCGCTCGTTTTCAGGCCTTGTCGGCCAGTTGGACCAGCAATTCCTGAGCTTGTCTTGCCGAAGGAAACAACTGCTTCGATGAGGCAAACGGATCTACCTAAATGAAACATGTCATCACGTATTCCTATATGATCCTATATGTACTATTAGTATTGTCCTTTCATTTCATTCCTTTCCAATTTGAAGCCTTCTTCCGTGGTCTGAATCCACGAATGAAATTTGCGGATGCCATGCTTTAGATGCCACGAACTGCATCAGGTTGTCCACGTGCAACTTAGAAGCAGTGTTCTTCAACTGAAGCGACTGGCAAAGAGTGTCAACCTGCGCACATTCACCGGAGGAACCCTTCTTGGAACCAAAGGGGATCCGAGCTTCTTCAACATCTTATGGAAGTTACCAAAAGGGTTCACTCTGCCTGCTTGGAAGGAATCTGTTTTTTCCCCGACACACCTGTACAGTATACAGTGCATCTGTCAACTCCTCAAAAGAATGGATGTGCGGGCGCAAAAATATTCTGTTGTCCCGACTGAAAGCTTGACATCTTTGTCAGCGCCTACTAGTTGTTTTAGTGCTTGTGGGTTCACTGGTTCATATCCGAAACCTCAAGAGTGAATCTGAATAATTTGGCGTCATGGCTTGTTTCAAAACACGCGAACCAGTATCAAAAGTCCAAATACAAAAAGACGCTACTAGGAGCAAGGATGCTACTAGGGGCTCCTGGCATCGCTACTAGGAGCAAGGGCGCTACTAGGGGCTCCTGGCATCGCTACTAGGAGCAAGGACGCTACTACGGGCTCCTGGCATCGCTACTAGGAGCAAGGACGCTACTAGGGGCTCCTGGCATCGCTACTAGGAGCAAGGACGCTACTAGAGGCTCCTGCGCTACTAGGGGATCCTGGCCTTACTACTAGGAGCAAGGACGCTACTAAGGAATAAGGGACATCGCTACTAGGAGCCCTTCAGAGATAATCTTCTGCCTTCTGCTTTAGCTCATCACTGGCTGCTTCTGCAGTACTGTCAGCCTGAGCGTAAGGCTGTGCTTTCACTGCCAAAGTTGAAGAGTCAAAGCCCTCTGGGCTCCGCACAGGTGCAAAAAAGGCTTTCAATCTGGAAGAAAACTCCAGACTTACATGACTTTGAAGCGCTGCCAGCTCCTGGAGTTCGTGGGATGAACCTCTTGATGAGAACAATCATGGCAGCTACTCTTATCGAACCGCCTCACAGGTGTCTTCAATGAATCTCTTGATTCATTTGACCACAATATGGGCCTTATTCCATTCTTTCCAATGGGGCTTCGGCTTCGTTCGGGGCAGATGCAACGTGCAAAGTATATGTTTCATGGTTCATGGTTCTTCCGCATTCCACTCCTTGTCCAGCTGCTGCGTGTGCATGGGCAGCTTAGTCAGAATCACCTCTGAGTCCTGAGGACAAGGTCAGGCGTGCCTGCAAAGCTCTTCGTATTTTCCATGATGATCGACGGGTCGACGACTGTGAAATATGCGATGCCCTTTGCTCCTAGTAGCGTCCTTGCTCCGTTTATATGCGGATGTTGGGCGGGCTCTTCTTTCCGTCGTTCCCAAGCACCCCGTTCCCCAGCATCATTGCCTTTTCCGGACTTCTGGTCATGGGGGGGGCGTGACCTCACACCATCTCGGCTCTCAGGCCCTACATACTTCAAAATTTGGAGTATGAGCTGCCGTTCAATTGTTGAACTTGCCGTACTCAGAACAAGTCTGATACAAGTCTGTACAGTAGCACCTGTCTGCATTCTTGTCACTTTGGAGTATCTACAATGCAAACTGAATTAACCTGTCATGCCAACATCGACATTTCAGGATATTGAATGCATGCTCGATACCTCGCAAATACCTTCAGCATTACGAGGAACAGTAACGATCAGCCAAAGGGCACATGTTCGTTTGACCTAAATGGTGATGGAGGAAGTAGCCTTAAACGGACAGACCCTTCCCTGCACACCTGCACACGCACAAGAGGCTTCAAAATGCCTTGCAGCAGGTTTTGAGTGGGCCCGAAGCAATGCAACTTGAGCAAAGCTTTGGAAGTCGTCTCTGCTGCAAGTATTTGGTGAAACTGACTGATGTCTCATGTCTGGTCCCAGGATCTGGTTTGTTCGGCAACTTGTCCTGAGATGAGAGCGGGCCACCAATGCTCAATCTTCGTTTGGTGAATGAACAAGCATGCTATCATCAGAAGAGTTGGATGAAGAAATAAACTTACACATATATTATTCAACACAGTGAATCAATATGTCTCAATCAAACAAGTGAAAGGAGCACCCCGTTCTAGTTACATAGCTTACGCTGCATCGCAAAGGGGTGCAAGCCAGAGTCGAGCAACCCTGAAGTGTTGCCGCCACTACATTCAACAACCAAGCCTAAGGCACTCTTGCATGCTAGTGCAGTCACGGTGCTCAAACATCTGGCGTGATCGGACTATTACCCATTTTGGAGCGCTTTGAGATGTTATGGACCTCAGTATTCAACGCCCCTCCGGGTGAAGAAGGTTTTGCCGCTCTGGCTCTCCACAACAAATTCAGGTGACCATTTGCGAATGTGTAACATGTGACTCTTCTCCTACACACTGGAGGGAAAATGTAAGTACCAATCAAAAATATTAAAATCTTAGCATACCTCACAATGGAGTGGAGTAGAACCATTGTCTTGGTCACGTCTTTACAAATTGGATGGCCTCCTCCTGAGCGTTGTATACCTCTTGCGATATGCGAAGCAAACATGAACACTGGACCTGTCTCTTGCCATAATCCAAGCTACCACCTCCATGTATGGTCTCTCTGACTCCTGGCAGTCCCGTTCGGTGGAGAAAGGAGGCAAAACCATTGGCCCTGTGAACGTCATGATATATGTGTTCTCCAACAACTTCGGACTTAAAAATGTGCAAGAAACATCTTAAAATTACCCTGTCCAGCTAGGTTTTTCAGATCTCTTCAGACTACGTTCCGATGAGAAACAGTGCTACAAAAGGTATATTTAAAAAAAATGTTTAAACTCCGAAGACATTTACACCCCCACAATCGCCACCACCCAAAATTCTTCCTTCTGAAGAGTGTGCAAAGGTTTGGAAGGACAAACACATCGATTTGTTGTATTCTTTTGAATGGCCGTGTGCGAAACAGCTCTCTGTGCATCACGGGATTGCCTGCATGTAAATGATTGCAAGTAACAAAATGTCTGTGTGATGGTTTGAGGTCGAAAGCACTTGCAGGGTGACCAATTGGATCAGAAACATGCTACAAATTCGAAGTCAACGGATAGCATCTTGCAAGTTCCTCAACATGATGTGGTAATGCAATCGGAACCCGGTACATGGATCCGTACATGGCACAAACCAAGACAGCACGGGCTTAAAGCCACCATGGCTCCTTTGCCAGCTCGTAGTTGGCACGGAAGACAGCCTAGGAGAAAGCGGCAGCACGAGGATAGGGAACCGCCCACGATCAGTTTCTGCTCTTGCAACCAACAATTTTGCAAAGCTTCTTGGTGCTTCAGGTGAATGTAGTGCATGATCAATCCTGTAAAAACATCTCAGCAGCAGCATGCTGAAAATAACCGGTTCATGGCTTTAACAGGACTCAGGAAAGAACACACAATTTCACAAAATGCATACATCTCATGTCTTTCATCAGTCAGTCCTCCGACCACAAAGCACCTTATGCACAAGTGTTCAGGTGAGGTGACAGGTTCAACCAAGGACCCCAAGTGTCTGAATAATGGTTTAGCATGGTTTTTAACAATTTAATAGATAATATATATAGTCGTAGTTGCTTAATCCGGAATTTGTTCAATAGGACCCAAGGTGGCCCAAGTGACAGGATATGTGCATACAGCATATATACATATGCATGATTACATATGATTACATATGCATATATTATGCTCGACAGAGCCCTGTTGTGGCAGTGTCCGGCTTCACTGACTTTGTGGATCCTTCTCAGCCGTAGTTGTTCAATTCCTCTCAATCTGACGAAGGTGACAGCCTTTTTCACCTCACCAAAGCTCAGATAAGCGGCGACAGAACAATCACACCCATCAAATGAGCTGCATGTGGTGAGATCTTGGGGATTTCCTCCAGGTCACGGTCAAGGGCGAGGCAAACTCAGGTCCATGAACATGTGCAAGTAGGGAAATGGGGAAATGAGACGAATGGCGATATCAAATCATAAGTGTAGATGAACGAAGCTGGATGAAAGCTATTGACTGAACATGATTGAACATGCCAGATTCTCATGATTGACACATCGGTAGGGTATGGTCGACTCTTTCACAAACTGCTCTCATGTCAACACCGCGAAAAAACCAAGGAGTGTGCAACGGATTCAGTCATGAGGTCCTGCATGGAAGACATGGAAACCACACCATACTCCACCATGACTGCGTTTGTGGGCTCAGGGGCACCTTTTCTCTAGCTCACGACCTGAGCTTGGTGCCGACAGATTCCGCCCACCATATCCCATCCTGGGATGGAAGTGCGAGGACGTGGAGGAAATACCATCGCGAAGTGAGCTGGTATGTCCGACCCCCGCCAACACACAAAAGGCAATACTGCGCTCATCGCCTTGTGGGACGCCTGACCGGCCCTGCAAGGTTGCTTGCAATGTCATGGACCTCCGTCAGCTTCGACCATGCATGCTGGCGGAACTCGAGATTTCTTGCGCAGGTTGGCATCCTCTCCACTGGTGTGGCAATCGCTGCCCAACGCAGCCGCGATCTGCCAGCAGTACTTCAGTTTCAAGAACAGTGGAGAGAGAACACGCAAAGCTTCCTTGTCAGAGAGGCTCTATGCTACGCCGAGTTCAGCGAGGCGATCATCCGCCTCTATGAGGAGAAGAATGGCATCCAGCAGCCCTGGGCCCTGGACTTCGACCTTCCTCCAGATGGTGATGAATGGGAACAAGAGGAATCTGGACGACCTCACTGGGTTGGCCCTGGCAGAGTTGCTTTTCAAGAAGTACTCCCTCACCAAGAAGAAGGTGATCCACGTCGACACATCCTCTGGGCGGTCATTGGAAGCCGCATCTACAGATGCTCAGTCCACAACGTCCGGCCAGTGACCAAGGTCAAACGCCTCCAGTATGAGATGACGGCTGATGAAGATCCCACAAAGTGGAAATCTCTGGCAAATATCCTGCCCAAGCGAGAGGTCAGTGACATTTTGGATGAGCTCCCCAAGCAGGATGAGATTGAAGTCCCGAACCCTCCGTTCTCTCCAGATCCTTCGACCAAGGCTCCAAAACGACGAGCTACTGGCAGTCCACACTGCAGCCCTCCGACTACCGGTCGAAACACCGCAGCAGCCCATTGGGACTACAACCTCCAGATCATGAAGTACAACACTTTAAACCTCCCGCTCACGCTTCGAGCTCGGCACGGCGGCCTTCCAACTCGGCCCTACCAGAGGCTGAGGAAACAGCCAATGACTATGACTATGAAGACTGCACACCTAGTCTACCTGATACCGCTGCTGATGAACCTCCTGAAGATGATCCACAGCCTTCAGAGAGAGATCCCAAAAGAGCTCGCAGTGAGTATGATCTGAAATGGGTGGAGGAGCTGAAATCTCACTCCGAAATTGATAACAATGAAGTCTTCAGCTACCTCACCGAATGTCAAGATGATTTGGACGTCTTGGTCATGGCACCCCTTCGGAACCCCGTCCTCTACATGGCCAAGAAACTGAACAACTCAGAAGTGCCCCTGCAGCGCTTGAGCAACCTTGAGGTCGTCCTCTTCCAGCGCGCCAAAATGAAGGAAGTCAACTCCTTCCCCAAGAACGGTGCTGTCCGCAAGTGCCTTGATGATGCGGAGATCCGCGAGGCCTATGGCAGTGGCAGAATCCTCAAGGCCAGATGGGTTCTCACTTGGAAGCCCATATAGCGCCCGATGAACGGGATGAAGCTTTGAGCGACAGTCGCAACAACCCCGAGACGGTGATCAATCCGCAGGGCACCAAGAAGGCAAAGGCCCGCTTAACAGACAGGAACTTCAAGACGGCTGCACCTGTCCAAAGCGGACTTGGGCGATCACTGCTCTACTTCCTCTCTGTCGTCAACCAATCCAGATCTGCGGCATTGACCTTGCAACCGCCTTCCTGCAAACTCAGCCAACCGAGGCCGATCAACGTCTCTGGAAATCAGGTGTTGCGAACTCAAGGAGGCCATGGGACTGCCTCAAGATGCTCTCCTTCGCATTCTGTGCAACCGCTTCGATCTGGTCGACGGCGGTCAGGCCAAGCTTCTTTTGTGGCCTCCACGAAGTTGGGATCGTAGGCGATCGTCCAGTGCCAAGTGGCCATGAACTTGAGGATCCCTTCGCGGCTGTCGCCCTTCTTCTTTGTCATCGAGTCGGCCAGGTCATAGTCAGACGCAAGCCATCGCAGCGTGCTTCCACACCTTCGCAAGTTCTCGCGAAGCTGGAAGGCTTGGAGCGCCGCCCTCATGTTGGTGAGGCCGAGAAGCGGGCTCTCGTTGGGTCTCTGTTGGTGCAGACCAACCCCTTGACCTTCATGGCCTGGAGCTCGGAGGATTCCACCAGATCACGTCGAAGATCTCTATGGTGAAGTCCAGCTCCATTGATCTCCGACCAGAGGAGGCGTGCTCTAAAGTTGTTGTCTTCTGACTCGAGCACAGCTTGGACCTCTGCGTCGTTGGAGGCAATGGCCTTTCGCTTCAACTTCCAGGTCTTCCATGTCAGAAGGACCATGGGCGTCACATCGCCTGACAGGCTGTCAGGTCCAGCAAGGAGCGTGATCATGCCTCCTGTGCTGTCACCCTTTGGCCGGTTGCTGTGGGCCTGGTCCCCATGGTGATGGCGATGACGCCGGACCAGTGCTTCATTTTGGGAGGGCGAAAGAAGCGAAGCCGTTGAGGTTGTACTCGAACTTCACTGATCATGTTTTGGATCTCTCTTGCATGAGTGGTGGTGCCTTCAACCAAGATCTCCGTCAGGAGGATGTTGCATCTTGAGCACAGTTGTTTGAGTTTGGATGGCCAACCACTGGAGCGATCCAAGTGCCGTTCGGCATGAGGCAATCTCTTGAGGCGTGAGTGCCTGATCAGGAGTTCGAAGGCGCTGCACTGACACTTCTAAGTCAGGGATGCCCTCAATGCAGGCATCCTGGTCAATTTCGATGCGGAAGGTGCCATCAGCCTGGTCGATGGTGTTGAGGTCTGTTCCAGCATGGTGACACGATCGTCGTTTGATCGTTCCCCATTGGTAAGCGCTGCGCTGTCGATCTTTTGGCAGATCTCAATCCATTCAGGCGACTTGTTGTTGCCGACCCTGTGGAAGTCACGTGACCGCCCATTGCACCGAGCAAGGCAGGTGTAGAGGTCACCGGGTCGATCTCATGCTTACTGAACAAAAGCCAGAGGCATCGCTCGCCAACTGCAGGAACTGCGCCAAGTCCAACCAGGTCAAGCCATAGACCCCTGGGACAGAGCTCTTCGGCAAGCTGATGCGCTGTGTTCGGCGACCGCTTTTGAGATGATGCCTGAGCCGCCTGAGCCTGTAGCTTCAGTGATCCCTGAGGACCGATCACTGATGTCCTCTTTTCCCCGTGCAACGGATTCAGTCATGAGGTCCTGCATGGAAGACATGGAAACCACACCATACTCCACCATGACTGTGTTTGTTGGCTCAGGGGGGCCCTTTTTTCTAGCTCACGACCTGAGCTTGGTGCCGACGGGCGCCTGCCATGAATCGGTGCTTTGTGTGCCGTGCCGCTTCGTACGATCGAGCCCAACCTTTTGTGTTTGACGCTCTTGCGCCGCTTTGCTGGAGAGTGTTTTTCTGCCTTTCACGTGCTCTTGCAGAGTCCGATTCTGGGTCTCAAGTCCCCTATGTAGTACCAGGTGTGCATACAAACATATTCACACATAAACATTTGTGGCGGGTGAATCGCCCACAGATTCGAAGTATCACAAAATCGTGAAACCTAAGGATGGTGATATATTCTGATATGTGCTTCCGGTGCTATTTACCAAGCACGCTTTCCTGCCGAATGCTGGTGCTTGAACGCCCCATGGATCCCCATGGTCATGACATGGTCTCCATCGTCTCCTCCTCCGACAGTTCCTCAAAGCTGACTGAAACGCCTCAGTGCACAGTCGTTTCAGTCTATGACGTCGTGTGTCCATTTTCGACCTGTGTCGAGCAGATGTGTCTCCTCTTTGCTGTGTTTACTGTAAATACACATTGGCTTTCGGATATGTTTGAAAAGGAGCGAAGACTGAAGCCGCAAAATGTGCAAATCAGAATGCATGTGTTCTTGGACTCGCGTACTCGGAGCACTTAGGCTTAGGAATCCTTCAAGGAGGTGACCAAAACCAACAGGTGCTTCTGAAGCACGTATGCCAGTCGAAATCAGGAAGATCGTCAGACCGTTCAGCAAGCACTTTACCTTGGTTCCGAAACATATCCTGCAGAGCAGAACATCCGTGATCCAGTAGCAGTCACCTCTCATAGCACAATAAGCTGTGTCACATCAGTGCAAAACATGACAAACCCTCCAATGTCCTGCAACTGAACAATGAAATTGCTGTTTCTATAGAAAATGAACTGCAAAAGGAAGTTCGCTCCGCAAAGACTCTGCCGTGCAGTTTCCCATTGCATCTGGGAGCAGCACTGCGAAGTGCCTCCATGCCTTCGGGGAAAAACCGGTGAGGTCTCCACATGTTTGCTTTTTGGTTTCTTTCTGGCCGTTTGTCTCTTTTTCCCACACACACACACACACTGATACGTTTCCTTTTCTACCCTTTATGGGTCTATAAACTGATTTTGTACACATCTTGTTCTGTCTATTATCTCAATGTGCATCAACTGAATATAGAGATGGATACCAATCAAGCACAAAGACTGCTAGATGTGCTTCGTAATCGGAGTGGGAATGTGCAGTTGTGACGGAATTGAGTCACGTTGCGTTGATGTTCATTACTTTATTTTGGTCTCTGCTCGAAAAAGGCAACAAAGACGTTTAGTTGTGGACGCACTGTGCCGGCCCATGCAGTCCAAGATGCCACAATGTTGGCATTCAAATAGTAGGATGTCGCCTGGTTTGCATAGGCTAGCTTCAACAACCAGAGTCACATAACCTGATTATCACACTTCACACCATTCAGAGTTCTGCAGGTTGGACCACTGTGCTTTTCGAGTCACAATCTCAAATCCCGTGGGGCCAGCAGTTTCCAGTCGGTACCTCCCACAGCACCAATGGTGTCTCTAAAGAGTTGCACAACAAATTGCTGAAATTGCTGGACATGGACAAAAGTCTGTCTTCTGTGACTCAAATAGGAAGGCCAAAGGATCCACTGGTTTTGGTTATGTACTGTCACTTCGACCCATGCGTGTTGGGGTGTGCAGCTTTTTTGAGCCATACGCCGTACGCATACGCGCATAATACTATTCAGGTGAGGTGCGCTCAACATTTAGTACATTCATCCTGCAAATGCAGCGGTTCCCAGGTCCTATCGCCATTTAAGCAAGCTTGAGGCACGTGTGGTAAGTCTGCGCAATTCCAACCTGAGAACAAACACTGCAAGACAGCAGTCACGACATTAGGGGAATGCTCGAATTCGCTCCATTAGGCCGAAGGCTTTGCTTTGATGGATGCAGTGTATAATAAGTGTTGCTGCGGTCGAGAAGCATAGACCGCAATAATGTTCAGGAACAGCACTGTGCTCCTGAGCGTTGTCTATGTGCTCATGGGACCCTTCTGTTTTGTTTGGACGACATGTCAAGAACTCATATCGCGTTTACAGTAAATACGTTATTCACAAGCTCTGAGCTCGGTGCATCAAGGCAAAACTCAGGCAGCGAAGCCACCCTGACAATCATGATGGTGGGCGTTTGAACCATCCCAAAATGTACCAAACATGCAAACGCATCTATGACTCCTACAAGCAAATATTAGAGTCAGTGACTGAGTGAAGCAATCAGCGAAAACGTGCAAGCTGTTTGGCTCAGCCAGTGGCCTTCCACAGTCACAAAATTTAGCTGCTTCCTTGGAGGGCTTGCAGGGGCAACTAGTTGGCTGAACACGGCAGGGAAGAAGCACATGTGCTGCTTTGTTGAATTCAATAGGTCTTAATCATGTATGAATTAGCTGAAGAATTGTGAGATATCAAATTCCCCACTGGTCACACCACTTATAGGCTGCTAGGCAATCTCATTTCAACTCGTTTCTATTGGCAACTTTTCTTTATCTGTTACTTCACATTTCAGGTGCATGCTTGACTTCCAACGAGCAAAAATGATTGCCAGCAATCAAACCAATTGTGCAAATAGGCGCAAATGTATATGCACTGACTTACAGTAATATTGGGTGCCAAAGCTCTTCATAGAGACCACATGAGTGCACGTGGCCACCTGAAATTGCAGCGTTAATTTATGCAATTCAAGAGCAACGTTATATTTAGGGCTTAAGTCGAAACTCTTGCAAGTGCAGTGCCTGACTAAAATAAACATTCTAATAATAATTATACTAAACTGGCCAAAGGGATCGAAATGGTCCAGGAATGTCCACGGATGTCCACGGTGATCAAAATGCACTTGCTTTAAAAAAAAGATCCAAGGTTCTTCCCAGGACGGTGGTGCTAAGGGGTCCATTCGCTAAGACCGATTCACGAAGTGTTCTGAAAGCGCTCTGAGAAAACCGGCCATCAGTGAGGAGACGACGCCAAGCTTGGAGAAAGCTGCAAGCCTCGCATCTAGTAGCTTCTTGTTACTAGTAGCGATGGCCTCCAACCTACTTGATACTAGTAGCTTTAGAAATTGCAATGTGCAAAGGATATTATGGAGATGTCTGCAGAATTACAGCAAAGACCAAAACATCATAAAACGTCCTGCCATGTCATGTCCTGCTTCCTAATCAGGCTAGACTTCGAGTTTGATCATCTTCAAGTGCTTTCATTCTGCAGCTCATGTCATGGGTGCCTCTTGTTCAAGACATTCGCTTGGAAGAACCGCGGATCGTTTTGTAGATCCATAGATTCGGACTGCACCAAGCCAAAGCTGTTTTCCATCCTTACAAAGGTCTCAAACACACACACACACTCAAAACAAGTGGTTGCCACAAATCAAGGGCAAATCAAATCTCTACAGGGTCAATACTAATACGCATACTTCCATGTTCAGATTCTTAGAGTACAAGGGAGCTGTTGCAAGCATTGACTCTGCGCTCCGAGGCAAGGAAAAGAACCAAGAATAAGAAAGCCTGTAAAATCGATTTTATCGTCTTCTTTTGGTGCTGACATCATGGCGGCAAGTCTCCATTCAAGAGTGCACGGAAGTGTGGATTGAGACATCCTTGGACGCAGGACTGTCCAAATCTTGTGAGCATAGCAAACATACTTAGCATGCCTTAGCAGTAGACATTGATGGCCTGAAGATCTACGGAAAAAAACATGTTGATTGACAAGGGGCATCTGCTTGTACCTGGCCCCGGATTGAAATACTGAAGATTGCGAGTCATCGCTGTGACCTGCGGCACCGCGCACGGATTGCCGCTTCCCCAATCATTAGTGCGAGCGCTTCTTCAAGGAAGCTAGCCCCACCATGCTTCTTTGAAGAAGCATGAACTATCCTGCGTCCATATGTAGTAGAGTTCTTTAGCTACTAGCTACCTCTCCCTAATTACTAGCTACCGACTCTCTACCTCTAGTATATACCCCCCGGGCAAAAAATAACGTTTGCCTCGCATAGCCATGGTGTTGCTTGGGTGTACCGAGGCGAGATGAGAACCTAGCAGCGACGACCGCCTAGAGCCAGAACTTTGCGACGAATCGATCCGCGTGGATCGATCTGGGCAGTCTGCTTTGCACTCACCACAGAGTTTTGAGCCGCGCAGCAAATTATGTTGGTACAATTCTACTGCAAGGGTCATCAAGCCCTCCAGGTCCTTGCCAGCCTTTTCAAACAGCTCCTCTGTTGTTCTTTGCACCTCGAATCAAGAAGCCACTGGCGGTAAAGCACACACGAGGGCAGTTTCTTGTTACTAATAGTAAGAATGCTCCTAGTAGCGATGCCAGGAACCCCTACTGTAGTAGCATCCTTGCTCCTGGTAGCGATGCCAGGAGCCCCTAGTCAGTCACGTCCTTGAAGAATGGACTGCCCTCGTCACCAGAATCTGTCTCTGCACATCTTCAGGGCATGGCTGCCCCCCCCGGGTCGCCTGTATGGCTGCCACGCGATCGACCAGGCTGGGAGGGTTCAGTGCAGGCTCATTGCTCCTGCGACCGCCCAAAGGTTTTGGAATAACATCTAACAAATCAGCGCCACCCCTGGTGCAAAACAACCGTTTTTGTTCAAAACAAGTTTTATACATGACAATCCAATTCTTCTGAAGGGGATGTTGTGACTTGAGGGTTTGTACAGTGGAACGCAACATGATTTGCAGCTGCCAGATGTCTTTCACCCAGCAGGTGAAGATGAACTACTTGTGGGTCGACCGCTAGTTAAGGCTAGCATAGTCTAGCTAAGCCTAAAGTAGCTAGGACTTAACTAAGGTAAACTTTGCGTGGACTTGCATTAGACTTAGGTTGAACTTAGGTTGGACTTACTAAGTCCGAGCTGAGTCCAACCTAAGTCCAAGCTAAGTCTAAGCCTGTCTAAGCTAGTCCCAGCTAAGTCTTGTGACAGTTGTTTTGTAAATTCTAAAGGGAATATGTGTCGGAAGATTGTCTGACAGTTTTTCTCTTTGCTTTAGTCATGAGGGAAATGTGTGTCAGGAAATTTTCTGACAGGTTTCCCTTTTACCTTTGTCTTAAAGGGACAACTATGTGTGACACTGTCAATCAATCATATGCCTGGACTCACCTTAGACATAGCTTGGACTATGTCGGACTTAGGTTCGGTCCGAGTTTGGCTTATTTGACTTAGTCAGACTAAGTGCTGAGAGACTTAAGACAAGGGTTACTAGTAGGTTAGTAAACGTACAACTGTAGGTTTCAAGTCCAAGTTGGCGATACTTACCCGGCACGTGAACAAAGGATGTAATTAAGACCTATAAAGGTTGTGATGATTCCTGTGCTTTGCTCGCAGGAGCAAATAGCCACTCTCAACAGCTGCTTCAGACATCGTTAATCAACAGCTAAGGAACAAACAAGTGCGAATACAACAAAATATTCCGTCACTTATCTAATCTACGAAGCCAATCTCGGAAGGCAGCTAACAGCACAAAGTTGCATTGATGGCTGTTTGCTATCCTCTACTGCACAATGAATTGAATGGCGCCGCCGCTTTCTCCCAATAATTATTGGGTCCATTACCGTGTAGAAAGGTGACCAGAGATGCAAAAACTCTGCTCTTTGGCGCATCATCTCCTCATTGCCTCTGCTAGCTCTGGCATCAGTGCCGCAATGACGCTTCCAGTCAACCTCAAAGGCAAAGCCTCTTGCATTCCGATGCTGGGAAACGTTTGAAACACCAAAAGCCAATATATATATAATGTTAAATATATATATATATAAAGTAAAAAAACATAGTTAAAAACAAAAAAACCTTAGTGCAGTTCGCACTTCTGGTCGTAGCAGGTGCTTGGATTTTTGGCCACGGAGGCGATAAGGGAGATCTGCCCAAACTGTGGAGCTTATGATAGCATATGATAGCTTATGGCTATGAAAAAAACATCGGGGCAGTACTGAGCTCATGGCGGCCTTCCGTTTAGAAGCTTCGGTTCCTTGGACACGTACAACGCAGGCCGTCACATTCTCAACGCTCTTAGACGCGCACCGAAAGCTGTTGAGCGACAGTGTTGCCTTAAGTGCGTGAGGACGCGCAAAAGCTGTTCTGCAAGTTGTCTGTTTTGGCTTCGTTTCGCTTGTATCTCATCCCATGCCATACAAACCCTAGATCTCACTCCCTTCATCCCTTGTGCATAACGGGGTGACCTTGGAAGCCCATTTGTAGATCATTTGAGGGAGGCCCACTTTGGCACGAAGTGAAAGCATCTCCAAGAAATGCATCTACAATGTGAAAAGTTATCTTTCAAAAGCATCCAAGCTTGAAGGGGTCCTTCTATATCTGACAGGCCCAGAGCCGGGCATTTTGAAGAGCTGCCCTAAAACTTGCCGTGTTGTAATTTCTGAGATAGTCAGAGGAGGCCATTTGTAGTCTGACGTTATCTTGGTGTATCGCTTGTGGTGCAGCAGTATCTCCTCAACCCCTTCCCTTCTGCTTGGCAAGGTGTCACAAAGTCACTTACTGTACAAAATGATGCTAGTTACTAGTACAAAATGCGTGGCCTTGGGCCTCTCAGTTACAGAAGGGCCCCTTCAAGGCAAACAACTGTGCTCACAGTGCCGGGATGGAAACCAAAGCTTCAATCTGCAGAATCCATCGGCAAACTCTCAATGATTTGCCCGACACCCTTCCCCCACATGTCCTGAGGTTCCAAGAAAAATGCAGCACTACACAATGGTTCTTGGATAGAGCATGCAGTTCTACAAGATGACTGACACCAAAAACCTGTGGCAGCTGACCACTTGTACAACTGTCCTTTTACGCAAAGCTGGTTTACCTCTTGCTTTGCACAAAACATCATTCCACCCAACATGACTACAATATAGTAAAAAAGACAAACAACAACAAAACAAAAAAGCTATAGTGGCCTCAAGGCCTGCCGTTTCGTAGTGGAATGCACACAAGGATGACCCTTCACACAATGCAAAAGTTATGTGAAAAAACAAAGGAATTTGTGTGCATGCGTGCTGTCCATCGCTGTACACTGTACACGTTCACTGACAGTTGGACAGTTGAGTGTAGCACGGATTTCATCGATCTTGTCAGGAAAGCCTTCCCTGTTGGCCTTCGTGTAGTCATCTGGAGCCACATCCTTGCGAGCACTAGTTGCACACATCCTGAAGAAAGCGCCTCAGAAAAAGCGAAAAGTTCTGCACAAATCTGCACAATGTGTTTATAGTAATCAATCACCAACAGCATACCCGGCTTTCTTACAGGATGGACTACCCTGGTTGCACAGTTGTGGAGACGGTCAAAGCCCCACTTCAGCTCCTCCGCTAGCTTGGGCACACACCACACCTGCACAGTTGGTCAATCGTTGGTCAATGGCGTGACTTGTGGATGATCAACAACTGCAAGATTGGTGTGTAGTCAACTGTGGTGATCTTTGTACCCAAATGGAAGAGAATGCATTTAAAGGCAAACATCACATCCAAGTGCAGTTGCCGCAAGGCTGGCCTTGGGCGCTGCCTGGCGCAGGTTGAACATGGTTTGATCTCTCAGTCACGAAGGGAACCAAATGGTACAAATATTGGACAAATTAAACATTGAATGTAATCGAAATTCTCTGCGGCATTCACATCATTACGATCATTGGAGGAACGGTCAACTCATGGTGTCCTGCCAATGGAGTCAGTGAACTGAGGAGATCTGAGGAGTGCGTCACAGCTTGGTGATCCAAGAGCTGCTTAACTCACAAATGGATACAAATTGAGCATCTGCTTTAGGCTCCCACCTCAAAGGAGATTTCGATGGACTTTCGGATGTCGTTGCGCTTTTGCATCGCCTCGCTTGGTTTTCGCATCAAAAACAAGTACAGTACAGTATGTATCATGTTGCCACCTGAGCCAACAAATTCTATCAGTGTTTTCGGCCAGCTCAAAAATGCACCGGCCTCGGCATGTTGATCTGTCTCAGCATTAACCTCATCCTGTTTGCCGGAAAAGAATATGTGGCTAGTCACTTGTCAACACGAACACATTGAAACCCCTAAATTCACCTGAAGGAATATATGTTTGCGTGACATCAGGCATGCCTCTTTGTCAAAAATAATGCTCCTGCACTCGGCCTGCCATGCGGCCGTAAACAGGCAAAGCTTCCAATCAAAAGTCTACAATATCTTCAGACGTTCCGTGTTTTCCGATACGCTTGGAATCTGTAGATTTTGTGTCCTTTCTTCAAACTCATCTTTCAACATCTTCCGATACTTTACCACCGCTCTTGATGAACTCTGCCGGCATCCCGACAGAGTAGGCCTCATCTTGTGCACAGTCGCGGAGAACGATGTGCAAACAGCCGAACAGGCCTCGCCGATCCTGGCCGAACAGATTTGCCGATGAGAGTTCAATGTTCGCTAAGTTCACCCATGGACCTGCTTGAAAATCGAACTAGTAACAAAGGGCATCGCTACTAGTAGCAAGGACGCTACTAGTAGCTCCTGGCCTTACTACTAGGAGCAAGGGCGCTACTAGGAACAATGGGCATCGCTACTAGCCGCTAGTTACAGCAACCAGAGAGGCCAGTGCGAAAATCGACCACGGTCTGAAGAGGTCGAGACAATGGAAATCAATGGAAGCACCTTGCGTTCAGCAATGCAATTGCCTGCCATCATCAACAGCTGCAGTGACCTTGGCTTACAAGCATTTTCACGGGAACAAGCAGCACTTGTCACTTGTCAAGTCCTCCCATAGATGTGATTTTCACCCAATAGATGTGATTTCACTAGTTGAGACTTCAACCCTTTATCAAATCTCTCAGAGCCCTGCTCTAGAATTGCTTCAGATGAAGGCCCACCGGGACAAACCTCCATCAGTAGCACTACCTGGACGTGGAAGACTTGTGTACGTTTAAACATGTGCGGGGGGAGACAGGATCGGAACATTGAATGTTCAAACATACTCTGCAAAAATCGGTAAACTTTGGTACGGAGACTGCAAAATATTACTGGATATAGTTACACACCAAAAAACCTGTTCTCTCTGTTGCGCCTTGGACACTATGAGCAAAGGCGTTGCAATTTTCAAGTCTTGCGCCAATCCTGACGAAAAACTACAAGGGAATGCTTCCATTGAAGAGAGGTGGAGATCATTGAAATGAACTCAAGCAGAAGACACAACGGCGTGGTTGGGTACTCTCTTGCTTTCATCAAGAGAGGAATCACACCAATTCTCACGAAGAATGGCAACCGAGGTGAGTTGAAGTCCTTTGTCGCCTTGCCCCTCAAGGTCCGCGAAAGCAACTCGCGGCCTCCCACAAGAACCGAAAATTCAATAGAAGGTCAAACAAAACAAGAAGGACACAAAATGCAAAGAATAAGAACACTTTTCACTGGCGACATCAACACTGGGTGCTGAGCCCGCCCTTCTTCCCACCCAGCTCTTCTACATCAACAAGCCTCGGCATGTTGCCAAAGCAATGAATCAGGCAACATTGCTACTACATTGATTAAGAAAACCCTCTCAGAATGGTTTTGCATCTCCATATATGGGGTGTTTTTAGTTATTCACCAACAGTCAACATAAACTAAAATATCTGGTCCAGCCTGGACGACAAATCCACACCCTTCGTAAAGCTGCGCGCCTGCCAGTTTGGCCCATCTTTTGATTTGTCTGATGACGACTGATGGAAAAATACCATGCACCACAAATAAGAACAATACATGCAGTGGCAGTGGCAGGACTTATCAATATGGGCTCTAGTAATACTAGTACTACCACCAAGACCACGACCACTACTACCACCACCACCACCACGACGACTACTACTACTATCCTTATATATCTACATCTACATCATTCTACATCTACATACTCAAACACTACTACTACTACTACTACTACCACCACCACCACCACCACCACCACCACCACTACCACTGCCACTGCCACTGCCACTGCCACTGCCACTACCACTACCACTACCACTACCACTACCACTACCACTACTACTACTACTACTACTACTACTACCACTACCATTACTACTACCACCACCACTACCACTACCACCACGACCACGACCACGACCGCTACTACTACGACTACTACTACTACTACGACTACTACTACTACGACTACTACAACAACTACTACTACGACTACTACTACTACTACTACTACTACTAAGACTACGACTAAAACGACGACGACGACTACTACTACTACTCTTGCTACTGCTACTGCTGCTAGTGCTATGGCTACTGCTACTGCTACGGCTACGGCTAACGGCTAATGCTACTGCTGCTGCTGCTACTACTACTAGTACTACTACTACCACTACTACAAGTACTACTCGTACTACTGCTACTACATATACTATCATATACTACTACAACTGCTACTACTACTACTGCTGCTGCTACTACCACCACGACGACTACTACTACTACGACTACTTCGACCACGACCACGACCACGACCACGACCACGACCACGACCACGACC
>CAXAMN010004280.1:14814-58512 GCA_963970005.1 Durusdinium trenchii
CCTAGAGAAAGCTATATCAGCTAATGAATCATAATCATTGGCCTCAGAAGGAATTCAAACCCTTATTAAATAGGTGTCCAATATAAAAAATTTAGGGCCCCCAAAAAAGTTAGCATTATTCAGGAACCATTTTTCAAACAGGGGGGTCTGAATAATTTTGGAAAATTTAGCATTATAGAGGGCCCATTTACTAATCAGGATCCAACATTACCCCCTAGAGGTTGTCCCTGGTGAGAATCCCTCCAATCTGTGCATCGCTTGGAATTTTGCTACATTTTGTTGGGTCCACCATCTGATGTAGAGACCATCCTATACAGATACTTCAAGCTCCAAATCCATCCTCTGAACAGTCCTTGAAAGAAGGGGTTCGCCATGTTCATTTGTTGGGTGGTAAGGGGAGTGATGTTGGACCCATAGCTACTGGACAAGGCACTGACGTTGTCATTGTATGAATTGTTGTCGTTTGTGTTCTGCTTTCCAAAACATCGCGACACTTGTTACTCTTTTTCAAGGTGTTGGAGTCAACCCTTTTGTTGGCATCCGTTTTTTGTGATCGTGAGTGTATCCACTATACAGCTTTATATATTCCCTACTTTGGACGTTTATGAAATGCGTCTCCTGGAGTACTATGAAATGAGATCCAAGTAGGATCAAGTAGGCATTTCGTAAACAGATCACTCTGGAAAACAATCATGGAAATATGTTAAGATTATGATATTTCTGATAAACATTCACAATCTCAAGAGCCAAAACAAAATCGCAGTCATGAATAAATATGTGCGGCTTGTTGTGATGCTGGAGCAGGTCACTTTATAAACCATATTGGTTCCAGACTAATCCCAGACACTCCATGCATGCCATATGTGCCTACATTGACCCCCCAAACCACCCCCAATGTAGGCATATATGGCATGCATGGAGTGTCTGGGATATGTTGGGTCCAGACCAATGTACAAATGTTCGATGAATGTTGGAGATGTCAATTTATGAACCTCATGGAGCCGGCACAGGTGATCATTTCATAAACAGGCATGCTGGGGAATGTCATTTCACAAATCAGTTTTGTTTATGAAATGAATGTCCGCGGCGGTTTCCAAGTAAGGGGTATACGGTATAATGTCTTGATGTTTCAATAATCACATGCTGTCAAGGCATCGGGCTGTCAAGGTTACTTGACACCGCGCTTCTGCCATTCAATAGCATGAGGTTGTACATCTAGAGGAACAATCGTTTCACACCTCAGAGAAGAAACATGAAGAAACCACACTGAGTGTTGGCAAACACTTTCCTCCTTTACTCATGAACACCGCCACACCGCCGAACCCTGAAAACGTGAGTTTCAGGCACCAGTTGAAACTGTACCGTGCCAGACTCTCGCGCGAAAGAGATGCTGGACCGCTGGGCCAAGGTGAGATCTCCCAAAGCGTGATGTTTACACTCCAACAAATCACATGGACGTTGAACACATTCTGATTGCTTCCAGTGCCCCTTTAGGTGCCCACTGCCAGATGTGAGCGACAAAAGAAGTGTGACCTATACCTTCATTTTCTTGAAGCCAGCACGCGGCTGGAGAAGATCGAGGTGAACTACCGCGGGGGTTCAGAAGACCATATGTTCATACAAAATCATATAATTTCATATTGATAGATATATATATATATATATTCCATTTGTGCATGTGGTCAGGTTGAACGATGCGACACGTTTGTTGGTTGAGTCGCCAAGTAATTGTTTTTTTTGTGGTCCTACGCTCAGCTAATTACATGCAAACATCTCCCTACACAAGGTCTTGGAAACCGCCTTGTTTCAACTGATTAGTTATTAGTTGATTAAGCTCATGACTCATACCCTTATATGTTTGGTCTTCTCCAATTCAGACCTACCCTGTCATTCTTGATAGCCAGTATCGAGTATCGAATATGTCTTCCATAAAGAGGACTCATGGCCTCCAATGTTTGGTTGTATACTTGTAGTACTTAGTTATAGTTACCCTGTGGTACACGCTCTTACATCCCATCATAACATTGCTTGTTCTATATGTCTGGCTTTAAACAACATGGTGCAATGTTTGGTATGAGTTTGCCGCTGAAAACGGACCAATGATCTCAAAATGATGCGAAGAACAACGGACGAACTTCACCGTCAGACCTTTCCAGTGCAAACGGTCTTTGGACTGAGTCGACGCAGGTAGTCGGACCATTTTTTCTCGGTATACCTCCAATCACATGTACATGTTGCGAAGATCCAGTTGCATCCAGGCTGCCAGTGTTGTCACGAAAGGTAGCTTTGGCTGCCAGCAACATGCTTCAGAATGATGTAGGGGCGGTGGACGTCTGGGTTGCATGCATCAGGGCTGTTTAGACGGAGGGACGGAGGACACGCGGTTTCGTCTTCACCTCCATACGCACGAGGTCAAGCTTTTGCGGGTCGGGTGATTGTATGTTTCCGAACTGTGTGAATGTTTGGGGCATGGAGAAAAGGTACTCGTTTTTTCGCTTCCGAAGAAGCAAGACCAATACAGACATGGACAAAAACTCCTTGAAACTCCCTGGTACTTGCCGGATTATTGTTTGTTTTTTCGATGTGTTTCGTTGTTTTTTTTAAAGAGCACATCCAGCACTTTGGGAAGCTTGCCCCCTATCGCCCGGCGACATGAAACAAGGGCTTGCCCTTGTCACTCTTTGCCGCGCGATCCGTGCGGGATGAAGGGTGGAAGGGGGTCGTGTGAGAACGGGGCGACCGCCCCGTGTGGTCCAGGTGCTGAGGGTGGTGAAACATGAAGAAACCTCTCAGAAAACGGTGTAGCTGCACATAGCTGCGTCCATGACGGTTCTCTTTGCCCAGCAAACTCCCAGATTTGGTTTTGAGAGTTCTCTCTGTGTTTCATGGGTGAGGACGGGCACAAAAGATGGCGCCGGGTCTAAGGGCGTTCTTTTTCTACCACACTACAGTACACATTTAAAGTCAGTAAGAGTTTGTTTGTCGAGTCTTCGGAAACAACTTGACATGTTGCCAAGGACTCATTCCCATGTTGCCTAGTCTGGACTGGTTAGGTTTGGACTTGGATACAACGCCGCATCATTTGATCTTCCATGGTTTGCACACCTGCAACCATGGTTCTGATTTTTGCATCCCAGGCACAGCTAGTAAGCGCACAATACACCTACACCCAGGAAGATTAACAGAATATGTCGCAACAAAAAACGAGGTTCACCGACGGTGGGGTAAAAATCCCACGCGCGAGTTCGCGTGTTTCAAGCTTCGCGAAGGTCCCGGCCTGGGTAAAAGATTAAGGAATTTTGAAGAACCCACATGGAACCTCAAAATTGCACCTTTGGAGGACGATTTGTTTTCGGGTTCCATGTGGGTCTCTTCCAGGGCGTTTTCAGGGCCCAGGCGCCCTGCCGCCCTGCCGAGGATGAACGTCGGCCCCTAAAACTGGGACTCAAAGCCCCTGCATCGGTGAGGAGTTGTTGTTGTTGTTGTTGGTGGTGGTGGTGGTGGTGCGTGGGTGTGTGTGTGTGTGTGCGTGTGTCCCATTAAAGCGGAAATTAAGAGTCGATCGGGCGGAGAAAAAATCCATCATTTTTCAGGTTCAGGCCTGCAACTGAAGCATCATCCACTGGGCCCTGGTAATGGGATATACCCAAGCGAGGGCTCACAAATTCACCTTCAGACACCCTTTGATGATTGTTCACCAAATCGGTTTAAGCTCCGCCCCCTGGTCGTTTTTGTTTGCTGGTGAGTTGCAGAATCCAAAGAGGTCTGACGGTGGTTTCGGGTGCAGACTGTCCCAGGTCGGTCACCATCCTCGCCTGAGATTCGGTCGATGGTCAGTCGGACTGAAAGACACCACCCTGAAGCACCTGGTCCTCAGCTCGATCATTGAAGCGCACCAGCGCAGACCGGTGATGATCCATGGTGTATCTTGTTATAACCCATGGTGTGCTGTGGTGTGTGTGTGTGTCACCCACTCGGTACCAACAGCCATCTCTCATACTGCTCAGATGTTGGACGTTTTTCATGTTTTGTGTTATTTTGTTCGACTTAAGCAAGTTGTATTGTATAGCAGCAAGGGGGATGACCCACGGACTTGACTGGTTTCCTCCAATGAGTGTTGGGTCAATCTTCCTGTACTGGTATTTGATTTGACCAGCCAGACGTACCTGCACTTTGCATGCGTGTTTTTTCTTTTAAATAATGCTGGAAACAGTTTGATGTTTTCCCTGCCGTTGCACCTTTAAAATTTGTTGTGGTACTCGGAGGTCTGCAGACATGTACTCAGACTCTCCGCTTGCAATCTTGTGGACAATAAATCGTAGTGAGCTAGTCTTACACACACACGACACTGCAGGCTGATTCAAGGATTTGTTTGTTTGATGACAGACTGTCGTCCAAGTAAGACCCTGCAGAATGGGTTTCGGAAGGCTCAGGTTCAATGATAGAACGGAAACAATGGCAAACGGTTCTTTTCGATCGAGCAGCTTCCGTTTTCCTCCATTGCTGCTCTTCAAGTTGCATGTGCATCCAGGCTTTCAGCTCTGCATGTGCTTGCTTGCCTCTAGGAAAGGGTGACAATGCCGGGTTTTCTATAAAGTGTATGTTGCCACAGGACTGGAGCCAGTCGGTGATCAAGTCTTCCTTCGGCTGGAAAGATTTGTATACTTTCATTTGTTCATTTCGTGTGAACTCGGTCGCTGGGCTGGAAAGAAAGCGTTCGAGCACGTCTTTCGACCAGAGAGGGGCAGGCAAGAAGCCACATGCTCTGTCAAAAAACAGTCTGTAAAGACCATTAGCTGGGGCATCTGAAGACACGGAGAGACCTTCTTCTGCAAGGATTACTGGATGATAATTAGAGTGTATGTCTCAAAATCAATGGCCACTTGGTTTAAAGACCCGGTGACTATGTATGTTCCATCATCAAACAACCACTCTTTCTTTGGTGCTGGTGGTATGTTTTTAGATGTGTTTGATGTTTTTTCTCCATTCTTGTCCATCTCATGTAACAGCAAGAACACTAGTTTTCAGGTCTTCCACAGGTGCAACTCTCCGAGGAGTTTCTGTGCTAAAACATTTTTTTGTGGATGGGCTTCCCCAACCACAGAAAAAGGTCGACCTGAATTATCCAGAGAAACTGAGAGTCAGAAGTGTTACTTTGTGCAAGCATATGCAAGCAGTGTATTGGAATGCATGACTTAGCTAGACAAGACAGGGTCATGGTGAAAGGTACAGCTTCTGAGGGCCCTACAACCCCCACACTTCTGCATACCCTATACAAGGAAATTCCTTTTCGGATCACCTAATCAGACCATTTTTAAAACTGCTATTGGACACCCATGTTTTATGTAAGTGACTCTTAAAACTTGTGTGTTTTTGAATAAACCAACGGCTTTTCCGTGCATGTTTGCTTAAACTGGCACCAGCTGCGGGTCCACGATCGGTCACTCGAGTCGAGTCCAAGGCCCAGACTGGTCACTCGCTTCGAATTCCAGACTCTTAGACTCTTGATTGAGAATAATAACCCCCCCAACAAAATCCAAGTTGGAGTATTTTTTGGTGAATCAATCATCTATTTGGATCATGTTAGTTTTCATGTGCAGGAGAAACAACCGATGAGAGTTCCTCAAAGCGTTAAACGCAGCACTGCGAAACAGTGGTATCCCTCGTTGTGCAGAGCATGGCAACGCTTCAAAGGTGGCACCCGCTAACTGTGTTTTCACGATGTGTTTCCCTTCCTCAAAACTGAAGAAAGGTTCATTGGAATCAAGGATCGATCTCGCGTAAAGGACATGCCTGCAGGTTGTGTGCAGGTTAAGCAATGAAGATAATCCAACTTGATGCAGCTTGATTCGTATGATGTCCAGCAGAAAAGGTTTCAGCGCACCCAGAGTGGTTTACAGTTAGTCGGCATTTGGAAATTCCGATCACATGAGGCTCGTGAACAAAGAACAAAAACACCATGAGCGTCACGTCTATCGCGGATTCGGATCGAATCGTTTTGCCCTGTTTTGCCTTGGGGTCCACATGATTCAACTCGTAAGGGCTCGTTTTGACCATCCATGTATGGAATTGTTATATTTACCTACATGGGGTGGTTTGAGGGGTCAATGTAGGCATATATGGCATACATGGAGTGTCTGGGTCAGGGTTCCATGGATGGCCAAAACGAGAACATCAGCCAAAACCGTCGACGGAACTGTTGGCTCACTGGCACTACCTTGGAGAGAACGCTGCGGCAGAAGTGTGCCGTTGCCGGGGGATGATTTCTTATGATGCGTTGGAGACCATGCCAATGATCTTGGGGCTTTACTGGGTCTCTCGATCGAACACCTCACTTCAGAACCCAAGCGCCAAGCTTGAAGAGACTCTTTCCTCGGCTGTTGGTGCTTGGGTGGTGGTTTTCTTGGGTTAACCATTATGGTTTCTTGGTTTCCACGTACTTTCCGCTTAGAATCTGGCTAGCCATTAAACACCCCCCCAGAATGGGGGAGGTGATGTTTCAGCGCTGGACGGGTTTTCACATCGACGGAGGAGGCTGGTTCAGAAGTGCAGCTGGTTCAAGAGCCAGCGGATCAGCCAGTTCTGATGCTTGAAGGTCCAAAGTGTAGGATGAGGGAGGGTCCATGCTTATACTTGGATCTTCAGGGATGATGCTTGACCCATTTCGTCGGAGGACCATCGTGCGCGTAGTGCTCAGGACCATTGACCCTTCGACTCCAGTGATTTTGCTGGTTCAAGGCAGTGCCTTCTTGCGTGATGTTGAAGTCGAAGTCATCCAGAACGAACGAACGAACGAACGAACCTGAACACAAGAGACGAAACACAGGACGTCCTGTCCAATCATCGCATGATGTTACATGAAAATGCTCAACAGAATCAAAAAGTTATATATGCTCTTATTAGATGTTGCTTTTACCCGAGACCGCAGGTTTCATGGTTTAGATGGCTTTGTTGAACAGGTTCTCGATTATTCGACCTTGAAAAGGTTATAGGTCATATTGCACACATATGTCATCCTGTTGAGAAGAGGCAAAAAATTGACGGATCTTCAAAAAAGCATTGAACTAGCCTGTTCAAAATCTCTTCGACATGGGCTAAACATCACTAGCCTGCTCTAAATCTGGTAGCTTAGCAAGAAACGTTTAGCATAACATCGGCATCGGTACATTCGTACATTCATGACCGTGACCTCCTACCCGTGAAACAAAGAACCGAGACTGGAGATCCAGGATGAAATTCCCAGAACCTCGGCTCGAATCAAGAAATCCATCAAGAAATCTGCCATTTGCAAGGGAGACATGTCATATATCCTCATTCATGCCGGGCAAAACAAGGGTTCCGTTGCTTGCGCCCCCGACACGGCGCACCGCACCGAACGGCCGAGACCATTGCTCTCGTTTGGTCTCGCATGCAATGGAGGTGGCTCTCTTAGTCCCAGGCACCGGTGGGGTGGAGGCCATTCCAAGTGGGCGAAGAGATGGGCGAACGACATCCAAAACACTGAGTGGGTCGCAGCTTTCAGAGCTTCATATGATGGAAAACCGATGGAAAAGGTATGAAAAACCATTGAAAACCATGTGGTGGTTTCATGTCCGGTCGCAGCTCAAAGACTGCTCTCGGATCCCGAAGCGCGCGTCCCTGACACTGACAGCCACACAACGGCCAGACGGTTCCGGTTGAGACGTTTCAACCTGAATCCCTGAAACTAAGAGTTACCTACAAAAGGGTGACATAGTTGTTCATTGTTTTTGCTTAGGGTATCTTATAGTTGTTTTTTTGTATTTGTTGTTCTTGTTTTTTCCTATGGATGAATCCTCTTCTTGTCCGAAAGAGTCTTGAGATCCCCAGTCGGAGCCGTTCTTTCTTGTGCTAGCATGCTGCTTGCGGTGGACGGGCAGCCTGGTCACGCGAGACGGGTGAAGACTGAGACCGGTTGTGCTGTGAGTGGGAGAGGGAAGGGAGGAAAGAGGAAGGGCGAATGACAACACATGAAAGGAATCGGAATTGAATGGAATTGACGTGAAAACCAGAAAGGATACAAAATTGACATGATAGTGCAAAAATGGAAGCAAACCATAACATACCAACATGAAGGCCAAGTATAAGGCCAAGCATCTTTCAATGGAGTCCTTGGCCAGGCGATTTGTGTTCCCGGATCAAAACGAAATGAGCAAGCGGCCTGAAGAGGAAAGAAGACGAGGAGAAGCAAGGCAGCAAAGGAAGAGGAAGGCCAGGAAGGCGAAGAGAAATCTGAGAAGGAAGAAGAGGACAACACATGACAACACATGACAACACGGCATGTTTTTCAGCAACATCCAAGACGCATCCACAAGGTCCGCGCTGCTTGGTTGGCGCTTAAGAAACAGCCGGGCGCTCTTCGTCTCAGAAACGGCGAGACGTGTCGACTTGAGGGGTGCTCTTTTTCCTATATATGCTCTACATATTCTCATCCAATGGGTGTCCAATAGACTACCCTACCTTACTTACATGCCTCCATTGGGCACCCATTGGAAGTGCTAGGTACACTTTTTACATGGAAAAAACCGCATTCTGCCAAATCCACCAGGCTCCTCTTCACCCTCTCGCTCACCACGTGTGGGGAAGGGGCTCTTCACCTGCAGAGCGCTGCGTGGGCACTCGGACTTCTGGACGTAGAATGGTCCATGAATGGTTCATACATGGATTCATTTCTTGTAAACTCTGCTAGTAGCAGGATGGAGCAGGCAGGGCCACCGGGCAACCAAATTAGAGTTCCAAGTGCACAGGACACTCAACACGTCTCCGTGGTCCATTTCGGCTAGAAAGATCATAGGTACAGCATGTCTTCAGCTCCTTTTTTGATCCACCCACAAACGATCAGCGGTCCTTCCTGAGCTTACAAGTGGTGGAACCACTACCGTGGTTTCAGTGGTTCCAGTGGTTCCAGTGGTTCCAGTACCGCCAAATACATCAGAATTGGCCCGGAGAACGCGGTGAGCGCGCCGGTGAACGCGCGAGGGTTCCTTGGTGCCCGGTGAGGTGATCCACATGACTTGGACGTTGTCCTTGGACCGAGCTGTAGTTGCGCAGAACAAGGAACATGTTTCGCACCGCCACCCCCCCGGTGCCCGTTGTGTGTGTGTGTGTGCCCCTTGTAGTCACCGGGATTCTTTTTGAATTGTATTGAGCAGGGGAGTGCGGCGTGATTGTGGGACCGCACTCAACGAAGCTACCACAATCACGGGATAACGAGTCTGATCAACTCGGCGTACCTGGAAGTTTTTAACCTTTGGTAAAGGGCTAATGCATCTGCAGATGTGAGCGGCCGTCGTCACCCTGTCGTTTCGACTACGACTTGCGCGTTTGGCCCCACTTCCTTTTGAAGACCCCCAGGCCCTTTAGGATTGTCCTGGACCTTTCAGGATTTGGGTTCTTAGGCCGGCGTGTGGCACCGCATTCGTATCAGTACGCATTTCTATAAGTGTGCACATGTGTGTTTTTTCTTCGCGCCGGTCAATCCGAAAAGTCGTGCAATCGATGTGTTCTTCGTAGAACAGCATCTTCCACATCTTCCACCTGCCGCTCACGGAGATGTGCGATGATCCGGCAATGGCAGAGTATGGCAGATTCAGATCCTCTCGCCTCGTGCCTGTTCATTGGTTTCCTGTAAATCTGTGATGTGATCGTGGACCCCAAATCTTCGATGTCCAAGACCTATATCGTAAGGGGAAAAAGGGGGAAGAAACGAATTTGAGACCCACACATCTGCCATCTGCCTCGTCCCCGAGGCCGGGCGAAGCGCGCACGCCGGGCGCGGCGCTCCGCAGCTTCGCCGCACTTGGCACGGCCTGGGCATCTGCGTGGGTCGGGCGCCCAGGGCATCGGCACGTCGGCGCTCTTCCATTCCCGAGACAACGATCTGTTTGGGAGTGACATCAGAAATGTAGGTGCTTTGACACATCGCACTTGATTTCTTGCCATATTTCACTGTGGTTTCGTGCTCTTGAAGAAAAAAAACAAGTTGTCCAAGTACAACATGGATTAACATGTTACATGGACTCGAGTCCCATGGACTCTTTGGGATCCACTGCCACCCACTCTTTGGACTCTTCGGTGCCACTGGCCTCACTGGACCCTCACATCAAAGTGTATACGAAACACATCGCCGTTTTTTTTTCCGATCGGAGGGTGGCAGTGGATTCATACCCAGGAACTCCATGGTATGTATTATATGATCTTATATATTACCCGACATCGTTCGTACCTTAGAAAATGGGACATGACCCCATGTACAAAAAACAGGTACGAAGACGACCCTTTTTCCAAGGTACGAGTTCCGGGTCGACTCCAGGTATATAATACATAGATATTGACGCCAAAGGGGTCGAATCCAACCTGTCTCTCTGTGGCACAGCCCCAAGAGACGACGGTCGCCTGTCGACGGTCTCCGTCGTCGGCCACATGGCGTCAGCCGTCAGCCGTCAGCCGTCAGACGTGCGTTCAACGACTGCCTCACTCCCTGAGAAGCAAATGGCAAGTGTGTTTGCTTCCAGACGTGAGGAAAAGAAACTGGACTACACCCCCATCCCATTTTCTTTATACCCAACAAACTCTTTGAATAGGATTCACTATAGGTCTTCAAATGCCAAGTTCAACTTATTGCTACTACGCAACTACTATGGTTTACTGCACTTGAGGTGAGTTCCTCCTTGCGTTGCTCAAAGTGCACATGTTCTTATGAATTGGATGCGTGCCAAAATAATCAATTGTGTAATATGTGTTTATCATTGTTTATCTTATCATGTTTGTTGGACGCTGGCCGATTTTCTAGCCACGCCCGGTCGCATCAAAAAGCAGTTACCGTGAGGAGGGATTGCTCTATAGCGGGCTCTTTCAGGTCGGTTTATGTTTGGCGCCGCACATTTTAGATATGTGTCTTTAGTTTGGTATTTTTTTACTTTATGCATATATATACGATATATATATATATATATATATTGTGTCTTTTGGGTCTTTTTGTTCTTTAGTTTTTTTTTACTTGTCCGGATGGAAGTCAATGTGAGTCACCATGAGTTGTCGCAAAAAAAAGCTCCTACCAAGTGCTTACACTCACAAGAGTCTACAGGCAGATAAAGGCAGATATGTTTGATTAGGGTAGTATGTTTTCCATTAGGCATTGGCTTTGCTTTCTCGTGCGAGACAGGTCGTATGGGTATAATGTTGAGAGTCCCAACGGCTTTGTGGCAGGGCTTTCTGTGCCCTTTATGCGTTCGCAGGCGCGGCGCCGAAGCAAGGCGGGAGACGGGCAGTTGCTCAACGAAGCATCATGGAGCGTTTGCAGGTGAAGGTGTCTTTCGGATCCCTGCTGTTCAGCAGGCAGCAGGTAGAACAACCCGAAGGTGTCACCAGTAAGGTGTCACCAGCAGATGCGGAACGGGCATGGGGGGTGGGATTTCAGGTCAGAAACGCCCATGAAGAAACGCCACCCGTGTCTCATGGGTCAGAACGACTGCTTGGCAGACCAAAGGCTACGAAGGCCTCGCTTGGCCTCGCTTGGCGCAGGTGGCCGTTGTGCAACGATTTTTTTTGTTGGAATGATTGCTTGCCGGAGGGTGATCTTTGGTGTACCAGCATCGTTCCAAACTTTCTGTCCATGTTTTCGTGAGATGAAACTTCCAACATAATATGGATCCTTACATGTTAATTGTTTAAATAACAACACATTCAACCTATTCCACGCCAGCGGCAAAATCACCATCCAACCATGGACTTTTGTGTAAACATACCAGCACCTTCAAAGGGGTCACCTGGCTGGAAGCCCCTACACTACCATCCGAGATCTCCAGACAGGACACCCCTTTGAAGGTACGTGGCCCAATGATGAAAACAAGCACCTTCAGGACCTCGCTCGGACCTCCAGGACCTCGCTCGGGCTTTGTGTCTCTTCTCCACCCACAACCCGTCTTCGCCAAAAACCTCGATGGACCTCGTCCCCGAGGAGAAAGAAACCCGTCGCCCGCACCAGGCGGTGATCCGTTTCGTGGAGCATCCGGATCAGGCGGATCACGAGGATCGTCACGGATCGCTCGGCCTCGAGGCCGTGCCGTTCTCTGCGCGTGCGAATCAGATCAGTGGGGTGTTTGGGGGGGAACATGACATGAATTAGATTGAATTAGGTGTTGGGGTTCGAGGAAGTTGGATTGGAGATTCAGCACCTGGCTAATCAAAGAGGGGTGAGAGATGGTGGGATCAAAGCAGTTGGCTCCAACGTTTGTGCCAGTTTGGGTCAAATCCATGTTTGACTCGCCTAGATCATCCGCTGTGAGGTGGCCTTTTGTCCTCCGAGCGCCTATGCTCCAGAGGCGCGAACAAAGCTGAGAAAAACGAGGTTTGGAAAAACATGCAAAGAAAAGAACATATCTTAGATGTCTTGAAGTCAGTGAAGTGAAGAATAAATTTGGTGATGGGAAGATCTTGATGTCATATTTTGCCAACATCCGAATCCAGGGCAGAACCAGGGGTCATTTGCGCGTTGTTTTTTTTGTTCACGGTTTTCTTTGGAACTACTGCGGCTAGTAAGCATAGTGGCAACATGTGGCCGTATGTTCTAGAATTTGCGAACAACCTACTCTATCTTTTGTGGGGTGATGAAGAAGCTGCTTTGGTTCGATCTGCAGGGGTGTAGGCACCCCACTTCCTGTCATACAGGTGCTGGGACTGCCAACCAGCAGTGTTAACCCCAAACCCAAGGACATTTTGGAGGGATTGGAGCTTAGCTTCTTGGAAGCTTACATGGAAGCTGAACGAAGCTGAGTATTCCACTCACTTGGGCTGGGTCGTTCAACTTGTAGCCCTGGTACACCATGCCGCGAAAGACCTTCCAGCCACTGCCAAATGAGTCTGTGAATGATGTTATTTTGTAATTATACAATCCCTCCCCAACTGTTCCACTGCCGCAGTCTTCCGACCTCTGAAAGCAGCTCTCAGCCAAATGTCAGCCACTCTTCAGGGTTTTTGAGGCCAAGCAGACCAATTGCTGGCGGAGATCATGACCGACACGACTTGGCCAAAAGGTCATGCAACACACGCTAACATGTTACCCAGCTTCTTCGTCATCAAGCACTCCCTCCATCACAGCTTTGCCACCCGAAACTCCAGCTTTCCCACTTCCACTTCCGCCCTGGTCGACCCCACATATCCTCGACTCGATGTGAACGGTGGCTCGTCCTAGTGGCCAGGCTGAAGATCTGGACTATTGGCCCTACCCCGAGCACGGGGTCCTAGGCACTGTCCACACATCATCGATCCTTGCATCCTCCATGCTGCCTTGCTGGTGTTTCGACAAGGCGACAGCGGCGCAGCACCTGCGAAACAGGGGTTTCCGCGAGGACCACCGTGGTCCTCCCGTGGTCTTTGGGGTTGGAACGGCTGTCCTGGACCATCATTGGAGAGGAAGTGGTTCCGGACGTTGGGTCGCACAATGGACGTTTTGGCCATGGTTTGTGTTTTTCTCCCAGAAGATAGT
The DNA here is from genome assembly GCA_963970005.1 of Durusdinium trenchii. Lineage (NCBI taxonomy): Eukaryota > Dinophyceae > Suessiales > Symbiodiniaceae > Durusdinium > Durusdinium trenchii. Next base: position 28,319 of record CAXAMN010004280.1, read on the forward strand.
GTTCTTGGTTTGCTGTAGGTGCGACCTGAAGAGACCTGAAGTTTCTCATACGAATCAGGCGCATGGCAACACCAAAGAAGCAACGTCGGGCGGTTGCATCTCGCTACTTTCCAAACTGGAGCAGCTCGACAAGGAGTACATGTTGGACACACGTTTGACATGAACTTCTTGAACGCAGGTGTTTCACGGCTGGACTACGCGTCTAGCTTGGAAGTACCCAGTCACGTACAAAAAACATGGTCTAACTTTTTCATGTGGTCACACCCCCCAGCAAGAACAGGACATATTTATTAGGAAACGTTGGTTTCATAGCAGTACCTGCTGTGTGGTGTCAAATTTGGGTGTCCACCGCAAAAAAATGCTTGCACAAACCTTGAATTTGGACATTCAGCAGCGGCATCGACCAAGGTATGACTTTAACTATGAAGCCTGGGACATGGATGGCTATCTTGCGCCAGACTCAGTGATGCCTCAAAGATGTCTCCTGGACATCCCACTAACCACCGGTGGCAACAGTAATTGGAGTCATGCATGAACATACCAATGCAAGAGCTTTGAGGTTATGTTTCAAGCTTTGCAGCGCATGGGAGGAGCGTTTGTGTTATACAAAGACAAGTCAAAGCTTGAAACTGTTGGTCAAAGTCATGGTTTTCTTCTTGTGGTTGTCGCTGCGGATTTTGCTCCATGTGGCAACATGTTCTGAATCAATTGGAGATTGGAATGTGCCGCCCTTGTCCTTACGAACATACAACAAAATCTAATTAACTATCCCAAACCTATGTCATGTCCAAGATAGTTCAGATTGAACATTTCGGATCCGGCTTTAAATAACTCTAATTGGAATCGGAAGTTCTCTTACATTCTCTTGCCCTTGTCTTGTCTTGGTCACAGGGTGTCAGCAAATCACAAGACCATGTCTTTGGGGGACCATGCATTGGATTTGGTGTGTCCAAACACCCAGACAGTCTGACATGCGTGGACAAATCGATACACATCGTCAAATCTGTTTTTTCGAGGCTGCAATGCCACCATGAAAACCGATCTATTCGTATTGCACAACCTGCGGTACCCTCACCGGCCTGCTATTGCATCTCCTGAGAAGAAGGTACGACTGGATCCTGACAAAATGGGACTTGCATTTTGTTTGCTGACATTTGCCAGTTGGAAAAGTCTTGCAGAACCTCTCGTGGAGTGCTTGGGTTGTTGATTTCACGTCCTGCATTTCCTTCTGTGGAGGACCATGAACATCCTGTTGAACGGATGTTTTTTTTTCTCCTTCGACACGCTTCGCGCTTCGCGGCGACATGCGCTGGGCGGATGCCGTGAGGAACTTTTAAAGGAAGCAAGCCTGTGTGGGGACTGGCAGCATGCAGCCTCTTTGCTGGAGGAGATGCTGGCTTGCTGCCCTGTGGAGTTTCCAAGCTTTGCAGCCTCACGTAAAGTCAATTGAGTCAGGCCCAAACGCTTTTTCAAGACATTGCGAAAACGCCAATGTCTTCAAATCAAAAAAAAGCACGCAACCAACATTGAAGCCCGAAGCCCAGAAGATGGACTCTCCAAACACCAACCACAACTCCTGCTTCTTCGCACGTCGTGAAAGACACTATATCAAAAAGCCTCCCAAACCCCACCTGGCCGGTCCCCAGGCCGAGCGAGGACTTCACCATTTCGGGTCGCCATCGCGGCTTCGGGCGCCACACCGGCGGCGTCGGTTTAACGCCTAAAGCCGGTGACCGGATCCCCAGGAGATGCGTTCCCATGGTCTGGTTCCAGATGTCTCCTCCTACGCCTTGGTGCTGCGCGCTTGCCGCCGAGGTGTCGACTCGAAAAGAGGGAGGGAGGGGACGGTAGGACTCTGAACCATGAGCTGAAGCAGACGAAAGCAAGCCACTCAGTGGATCGTTTGCCAAGGCCTTTTTTAGGGGGGGGATTGGGGGGAATACCCCACTGAAAGTAACTGTAAACAGGTGAAGCTAGCGCTTAAATATTCCTGAGACACTGAAGAAGGTTGGAAATGGAGTCTGAGAATCCCCAGGTGTTCAAGTAGAGATTCATGAAGATTCTGCTTTGGCAAGAGGATTTGACCTCTTGGGTGGCTTGTGTGGCATCCCTCTTCTATAAGAAATGGATCTAGAATCTAGACTTCCCTTTGGAGGTTGGCAGTCTAGTACCAGGGCCCCTTCTGAATGACCAGGAGACATCTCCTGGTATGATCTGCAGTTTGTTTGCGGCTATCCAGTCTGCCAAACATATGTGTGCCATTGTGTGCCAGTGTGAGCGGCTCGCCCTACTGAGCCACCATCAACAACACTGGCTGCTTTACTGCTGTCATGTTTGCTTTGTCCCGCCAATCTAGCTGAAGCGGGTCGCCCCTACTGAGAGCGCCTCGCGCGCTCGCGCGGGTCCGAGGTGTTGCAGGAAGCAAGGCATCGGAGGTGTTGGAAGAGATGTGGAAAAAGGAGCTCGGGAATCCCAGGGCCCCAGGGCAACCCCTCCAAACCCCCGTTTCGGAGGGGACGGAGAAGCGCCTCGCTCGGTTCACGAGGTTCGCGGGAGCGGTTCACGAGGTTCGCCGTTCGGTGAGCCGTTGGTTCCACCGAGTTGGTAGAGCGACCGAACTCGGGAGTTCAACTCCGAGAGCTAGGAATCCTCTTCCCTATGGCAATGGGTTTCAGAGGTGAAACGAATGCGAGTCCTAAACGGGACTGGGGCATCTATGGCCATCTAATACACTCTCAATATGATCTCTCAATCTTAAATATATATATATATATTGTCTTGTGGTTGGTTCAGTGGAGGGTGTAATTCTTATTCAATCTACAGGTACAAATGTGACTGGAGATGGAGAATCCTCTTGGAGATGGAGAATCCAGAATCCTCTCTTGAGTGCTCTTGTTCTTGGTGTGCTCCATCACCAGCCAGCGGCCAGCCATACAGTGAAACGACGAAACGGATCGTTTTAAAACTCATATATATTCCCACCCGTTCACTGCTTCGCACCAATGGTAGTCTTCACTCCCCATCTTCCAATAACCTGGCACTGCTGCGAGCGCGCTTAGCATCGCCATCGCCATCCAGCACCCTCCCATTGCGGGCGTTTTCGTTTGGAACGCGACGCCTGCCGAGGCTCCTGCCCACGTGTCAGTGTTATGCAGATGCCATTGCTGCCTGCCACCAGGAGCGCTCTTGGACTCCTTGGACCGGGACCTAGGGACTACGTGGAGATGACCTGCAGGTCACCGAACTTTTGGAGAAAAATATGGGGACACCCCACAGGGACCTTTCCTGACGTCATCTGAAAGACATCCACCCCGGACGCTTCGGTGTTTCCGATCTTCGCTTCGGGATCTCCCGCGAAGCACGGATGCGCGGACGGGATCTCCAGCGATGTGCGGCGAGCTCGTTGACGGGGGGGAGACTCAGTGCTTGGCCCCCAAAACAATCCAGGCCCGAACCAACAACATAGTAGTATTGGTTTCGGGTGCAAGAGCGAAAGATAGTCATCATGTCCGACAGCTTGAATGGCCAAACCTGATGGCTTACTTGGATGGTGGCCGCATTAAAAAGGCGCGCAGCATGGAAGTGCGCCATTTGATTACGAAGAGAAGGTACCTTTTGGAGTTGCTGCCAGGAAAGGTTTCGCCTGCGGGGTAGCTAATGAGTGTTCCATGAAAATGACCAACACAAGCAGCGGAAGCACTTGAGGTGAGACAAGTGGATTAAGCACTGCTAGAGGGAAGCACGTTGAAAGTATGGGACCAAACAATTTTCTTGAAGGGGAACACCTCAAACTGACACCTGGACCCGTCCATGGCCTCGCTCACTCGCTGGACACCTTGGCTCGCTCACTCGAGACTTGTTCGACTCGAACTTGAGACTTGTTCAGACCACCTATTGGGAGGTGGTTTGCAGAGCCCAACAGACTGACTGGTGCGATGGTGCGACTTCAGATCCTCATAAGGTCGATCTATAAGCTCCTAAGGGGTGTCATTCCCTTAGCCTTGCTATAAAAGAGTCCATTAGTTTAACCATCGAACCCATCGCATAGGTTTAACCATGTTTGGGCAGCTCAGAGCTCACCTCGCTCGTCTCAGGAAGGCCGAGAGGACTTGGTGGAGTACTTGTGGGTGACCCTGGACTTGACGGTCGGGTCGACCGCTGCTCCAGACGTTGGGGTGAAACCCCCAACGTCTGGACCGACTCGACTTCCAGTGAAAAATCGGGTTTGACCGGTCATCTTTCTCTTCTCATTGTTTTTGTTTGATCTTTTACAATCTTTTTTTTTAACACTCCTCCACCTGCCTCAAGAATTCCCAAGCAATCATTCACAAATGCATGTTCCACAATAGCAGACAATGGCAGTTTAGGTGTATATGCACATCAAATATATCATGATAACGATAACTCATGATATATCTGATTATCTGATAAGCATATTCTAAAACACAAGTAATGTAATTAATCTATAATCCGTGCCCTTCAAACACAGTTTGTTTCAACAGTTGTTCGAGCAAAGCCCTATGTTCAAAAAAGTCGATGAGTTAAACATAGTCGATGGATGTCAATGGCTGTAGGGTTCATATCATCCCTGTGCAATCCTTTCGAAGAGTCCATTCCAAGTACTTTGCCCTCCCAAGAGAGCAACTCTTTTTCAAGCCCTTCACGCATGCACTCACGTACAGAGCGGTTCAACCTTGGCCACAGCTCTGGCTCCACACACAAGTTCTTTCACAAATTGCAACAGGTTTGTTTGGATTTGAGTGCTTCAAGATAGGCTGGTCATCCATGCATTCACTCTTGCACACAAGACATTTGCGACTTCAATCTGCATTAGAATGAAGTACACAGGGTTTAATATGCATATCATCATTGAGACAAGGAACGCATCCACCTTAAGTTTGGTGGCCCAAATCCTCAGGTAGGGAACGGATGCCACTACTACAAACATATACACACATCATGGGGTATGTGGCAAACTGGAAACACACCTGCCCGAGCACTTGTTCCCTTGATAGATGGGCAATGTATTTTCGACGCCTTTGTTTTGGGATCTTTCCGCAACGCATGACCCAAGCGGTTCTTTTGTGTGCATGCCCTTGGAGATAGGTGATAGGTGGGAAAACCAAAATTACGCCAATGAATCGTGTTGGGAAAACTGTTCGTGTGCAAGCATGTTCCTGTGGATGTGCTACATGGCAGCTGTGAGTGATATCTTCCATGATGACCAGGCCAGAACAGATCTGCCCCAAAAATGCAACTCAGCCAGTTGAGCAAAAGTGAGAACAAATCAACAACTGTCGACATTCATGCATGTGCAAAAAGCTGCACAGCACATGTGCTCTTACAATGATTCATCGCACAACTGCATTCCAAGAAAACACATACTGCACCCTGCAACTGTCCCCGTCACAGGCAGGCAGGTCATAGTCATCAGCGCTGAAGTTGCTGTCCAGATCAAAATCCAGAGCACATAGAGCGAATCTTACAAGGCTGGTTCTTGTGTGTATGGCATTTTCCATCGTCAAGACAATATACAAAGCAGTGTACTCATATTGACTGACATTATTCATGGCATACCATGACCAAACAACAAGCCTTAACTGCCCCAACCAAGCCCCGCACGCTTTGACAAAGCACTTCGGATTGAAGGCATTGAAGAGCATGCACAGCTCCGTGCGGTGCATGCTCAAGTCTTTTAACTTTTGTGCCCATGGAATATCGCCTTTGCACATCAAAACCCATTACAACACTCGAGAAAGGAAACCAACCTGTCCACATCTTGAGGATTAGCATGACTGCACTGCAACCACCCGAAAACGAAGATCCAAACTCTTCAAATCATTTTTCCTCTCCAGGACAAACCTTCATGTCCTTGAGTCCACACCAAGGCAACCAAAGGATGCACAAGGCCTGTGACAAAGCCCTGAAACCTCTTTGGCATGGCCTAAATAGTCGCAAGCAGGAATATAATGTGCTGTGACTCAAGCCTATTTGTATAATTGTCGCCGATGGTCAGGGTAACTTAAAATATATAATCTATATGTATATATATATGTATGAATTACAGCAATAGTACTGCAACTATAGCACAAACAAATACTAATACAACGTATGCGCTATGTTATACTATTCAATTCCAATATGCTTGATTTCCGACTGGCTTGATTTGCTCTTAGGACTCAAAAAAAAACACACATTCCTCGCACTACTCCGAGGCGTTCGGAGCTGCGTGCCCTGGGCCCCGCGCCAGAGGCGCGTGAGGGAAGCGGCGCGGGGAATCATCATGGCACCTTGAGACCCAAAGATGAGCATCATTTCACAGCACCACGGGTGGTTGATAGAACTTATCCTGATCAGGTTGTCTTTACTCCAACAATCACCCTGCTCGGGTGGTGTTTAAGCTGCATACCCAGTGCTTTGATTTGTTTCGGAGTCACACTGAGTGCCTCGAGCGCAGGCACGAAGGAATGGGAATCAGTCGAACCATTGCAATAGAACGAAGGACTGAATGACACTACCCTTGGATCTATTTCCCTGATTTTGCGCCACGAAACTGGCGAATCCCCGGGATCTTTGCGCGATCTTTGGACCATGTTTTTGGTTGTGTAAGGTTCTTTAACGAGAAGGATATGTTTTTGTGACGTCGGTGGATCTCACATAGATCCAAGACTGAACTGTAGTGATGAGTGGCTATGAGACAAAGGATGTTTGGATCGGTCAATTGCTGTATCTAGTAGTTCTGACCGATTCTGACTTCTGATGCGCTTTGATGGCGACACATGCAGTGGACGCTGACGATTGGTAGGATATGTTTGTAGCTTTGCATCATGTGTTGCATCATGTGTGGCTTGAACAAAAAGACTAATGTAGACGCTTGATGATATTTCCCCTGCATATGAACAGGTTTTGCCACTGCAGTTTGAGTGGAAAAGAAAATCACAGCGGATGGGCAGTTTGCTCAGCTCCAGGCAGCTTAAAATGAGTTGTTTTAGACACTAGATGACACTAGGCACATCTAGGCATCGTTCACAACCATGTTGGGCCGTTGGGTCGTCCAGATTCTTCGGCTCTTCGTGCGAACCAACGCATGAAGCCCCCACTCGGTTTGGGGATTGAAGTTGATAACGACCTGGTCATGCGTTGCGTCGCTAAAACCAGGAACAGATGCAGCAGTGTCCCACAGATACAAGGCCCGTTTCGCTCCTCCCAAGGGGTTAAAACTGCGAAGTCAGTTCCTCCGATCGTGCAGTTCCAGATGCTTTCAGCCTGGCGACGACTGAGGAGTCGTCTTGGATCTGGAACCCCACGGCCGAGCCGTCGTCAGGTGCAGCGCTTCCAGTTGGTGCCGAAGCCCGCGGACCTAGCACGGTCTGCACCGGCAGGGCCTGGGTCCGCCCGGGGGTTCGAGGCATCTCTTCGTTCTCAGCGGTGACCTAGGCCGTTTTTGGGGACGCCAGCTGTCTCAAGCTTCATAGTGGGGTTGTCTTCCCATACTCAGCATCGCAAGTCGGGTTGAAAAAGGCGATCCAATCCACTCCAGATTCGTTTCGCTTCGTGGAAACACACCTATCGCGAGTTCGACGACTTCAGGATCGGCTGGGGCAAAGAACTTGCACTCATGGGTCGGCCCCTCAGGGTGGGATTCGTCTCAGAAGGGCGCCAAGGGATGCCATTTGGGTCATAAAGCTGATTTGGGTTCCTGTCATTTCCCTAGGGATCCAGTCGTACCTGACCTTCTCAGGTCGTTCGTAGGTGATGTGTTCGACACTCTGTGGGGTGACTGGAAGGTCCAGTCGTTTTTTCGGGATGGATTGCCGACTGGATCCCTAGGGATGTCTCAGGAGGTGGTTCAACTTCGGATCGAGCTGGCTTGCCGGAAGGATCAGGGGTTCAAGTAGCTCGGTCGTCCTTCCACACCTCAATGGTCCGCGTGGTCCGCGTTTGACGTGCTCCGCCGCGTGACGTTTCCGCGTGGATGATGGCTCGAGCAGGGGAAACATGCTCAGCAGTGGGTTTTGGATGGTTTTGGTGATTTCATCATCCATCATCATCCCCCATGTCTTGAAATACTTGGAATCCTAGTGATTTCTGCCGTTCTTTTTCATTGATCGTGTCCTTGTTCTTCATTCATCTCAAGATGTTGCAGAGGGATGTCGAGTCGATCCGTCCGTCTTCAGGTTGTGGTGCTCACAACTCGATCGCTTGGGACGGCAAGGGCGCCTTACCGTCCCCTCGGCCCGACGAGAACGCCGCGCCGCGGCGCGAGGGGTCGCAAGCGGCGCATGCGGGCCGATCCTCAACGAGACAAAGCTATAAGACCTGTGAAGCAAAGGGTCCACTGGAGTAGATCAACCTCTTAAGGCTTTATGCCGTTCATTCTAGGATTGGTCCAAGGGGTGCCCAAACCAATACTCGAAGTGGTCCAGGCTCTATACTCAGCGTACTCAGGTGTACCGAACCATGAACATGGAACCATGACGATCCATGAGCTATGTGAGCCGCGTCCTGCTTTATGTTTATTGACTTTTCCGAATGGTGACAAGCCTTTTTGGGGCCGAATGATGGCTTGCGGATCGGGTGGTGTCCTTCTCCGCAGGGTTCCCCTCCCCGTTGGGTGTTTCATCCCCGCAGGTCTGACACGACGCCACGCAACCTGGGACCCTTCTCCACCGAAACGATCCGAAACGCGTGACGTCGGGAGGGTTCCGAATTCGACCCGAACGATTCACCCATTCCATTGAAGGTTTGAGGCCCGGATTCAGGCAGCTCGCCCGTGGCTTGCTCAGCGTTTTTGCTCAGGGTGGCCCGGGAACAGCTCCAGTGGCTTGCAATGTTCCCACTCATGTTGTTCTGTGTGGAAGACTCACAACAGTTGAAGGACCCGATACCCACCCAGTTGTTGTTCTCCAAATACCACTAAAATATCCCAGACACTCCATGTATGGCATATTTACATACATTGACCCCTGAAACCACCCCAATGTAGCGGTAAATATGCCATACATGGAGTGCCTGGGATATGGTTGATTTGGTTATCGTCCTTCAAGTCACATTCGATATGGGACTGGTGCCGACCAGTTGGGGTCGTGTCTGAGCATGGGACACCCACGTGACCAGGGCCTTCGACGTGTCCGAGCGGCTGATGGAAACTGAGGTTCCCGAGCAATGCATCGTGCTGGCCAGACGAGCTCAGCTGTGCCGTTACGAGTTGGGGTCATGTGTCGCGAGCAGTGTGCTGGCTTTGGTTTGTTTTCATACCGTTTTGCAAGGTGCAAGAAGACAAGACCATGGACTGCTGGAGTGGAAGGAAACCTCAAAATGTGTTTCTTGGGGATGGACCCTCCAAGACCGTCCCAAATCCAAAAACCTTCTCAGGTACGATGTGTTCGACACTGTTAAGTAGCCGAGGTTTGAGGAGTGACACGTGACCGGTCGCAGCTTTTTCGGTCAGAAGACCTGAGGATGAAAATGAAGGATCCCCCCTGAAAGGGTCATGTTGGGCCTTTCCAAGCCACCCTGTTGCTGAACGCCACGCCACGGGTCCACCGGGGAGGATGTGTGGAACTCGGAGATGGGACGGGAACTGAGGGGCGAAGCAAAGCTGCGAGGAACCGGCTTTTCATGGATCTTCCAGGTTTTTCCAGGTCCAGGTCCAGCCGGAGGCTTTCACCAGATGCGACGGGTCATCCTTGATAGTAAGAGAATGAAGAAAAAACGAGGTTCTAGAAGAATGGGTGGATTGTCCTTGTCCATGGGTTTTCCTGGTTTGTACATGTTTGTACACATGAGATGTTGGACGGCATGTCCATGTCCTCGTGTAAGACGTGTCTGAGGCTTGTTCCTTCTCAAGATGAAGCAGCTGTGGCCATTGCAACTTGGCCAAGAGATGGAGCCGCCAATACTTCACAGCAGAGCAACCAAGGTCTGATGGATCATTGGAGCTTTCGTACATACTGTATATATTAGAGCCCATTTGACCTCCTTTTTGATTGGAAAAGACAGTTGTTTGACTTTTTGGTGATCCAAAATAGAGGTGTGTTCTAGGTTTGTATACTTTTCATAGCACCAGACCTTTCTTGTGACGTGCAGCAGTTCTGCAGCTTTTTTTTGCTCTTGTGGCCGCGTCATCCTGCCATTGGCACAAGAGATATGCAAGCGAGATGCTGCATAAAGATGGTCAACCTCGGACACAGACAGGCTGACACAGGATGGGAACTCACCGGAACCAGGCGCTGAAGCCAAGTCAGTGGAAATGAACCTGCTGGGCCATCCGATTTGGACTAGATTAGACCGATTAGACCTGAATTCGACCGATGACATCCGCACCTCACCACACATGGCACTCCCAGACCTCCCCCAAGTCCAGTCCAGCTTGCTTTGACTCTCTAAGAACCCGTCGCAGTATGCAGTGACTCCATCAACGCATCACTTGTTCCCCCCCTCCAGCCACCCCACATGTTTCCACCGGATCCACGCGCCGGACGATGACACTATGGCGGAGCTGGCCGAACTGCTGGAGGGTCACGTCTCCGTGGCTCTGGCGCACCGCGGCCTTCAGCCCTGGCGCCTGCGCCGCGAAGCCGAAGGGAAGCCGGGGCGTGATGTGGTGAGTGAGGTGTCGCATGGTAGAGTGTGATGACTCCTTGTGTGGTACAATGTTCGCTACTAGGAACAAGTGCATCGCTACTAGTAACAAGTGCCTTACTATTAGTAACAAGAAGCTAGTAGAAACAAGATTCTAATTTATATACAGTAAATATATAGAATTTACCTCGACCCTTGTCAAGCACCCAAGTGTAGGCACCTATTCCATGCATGGACATCCTTGGGTCATGTGCTATCATGGGTATGTGTTCGCCATCAATGAAAGGTGAGTTCTGTTTCCACGGTTTCGCGAGACAAGCTACCGTGAAACAGGTTCAACAGATCAGCGGCAGGTCCAACCACGAGACCTGAAGTCCTGTATCACAGAGCACAGCACAATCGCAGCAGAACAATGTCACAGAAGAGGAATGCATTTTCACCCAGACGCAACCCTGGACGCGAATCCTCTGGAGGGGTCTGGGGGTTCTCACCAATCCCCATCGGTTTTGAGGGACCTGTCGGGCTGTTTTCACGGAGCGTCTGGGTGGGTAAGATGATCAAACAGCTAACAACATGACCGCTCGACTCTATCCATCTTGGGCAGAGTTGATGTTTCATTAATCATGCCATTCGGATCATCCGTCTCATTTCCTGGAACCTTCAGCTCAAGCAGCTTCAATGAAGTTGCCACCAGGGCTGATTCGAGCAGTGATTCACCCGAGTCCCTGCAGAAACTGTATAGTTTGTCCCCATCATTTCTGCTCCAATTGTGGAGCTCTCTTGAGCTGAATAATTTTCTTTCTCAGGACCGTTTCCTTCTTTGGGCCTTGGATCGAATCAACCCAGGAGATAACCTCTTGCTGCCACCGGTATTTTTCTGAAGACCTGTCCGACTAGTGTGTGCACAACAAATCATAGAGAAAACACGAGAAGTCAGATGAACTTGTACCCAGATGCCAGATGACCCAGATTTGGTGGAAATTAGGCATCATATATGGGGATCATCTCCAAGTTTTTGAAGTCATTGGTGTGCCATGCAGCCCTTCCCCCCCCCGCGGTCCTTCAAAAAGGCGGTCCCCAAAGGACCGCAGGGGTTCCTCCGTGTGACGCCACTGGGGGGGCACTTTCTTCAAGGATTTGGACATGAATCTTTCCCTATACACTCCATGTATGGCCTACATTGACCCATATTGACCTCCGAAACCACCACCCCTGGCCTGATCGGCAGTCCTATGGCAGTCCCATGGGTCGCGTCTGGGTTGGACCACCAAATCCTCACCCTTTAGGGATTGGGGGCGGAAAGCAGCAGCAGCAGCCTCTTTCGTGATTTTCGGGTTTTCTGATGCTCCAAACCTCGGGGGTCACCCCCAATAGCGCCACCGGTGTGAGACCGACCGACCGCTTCGCTTTGGAACAAGGTCGACCTTCGGTTCGGGGATGATGTGCTTCGACACTGCTATGGTGCCAGGAGGGACCAGTCGTACCGAACCTTGAGGTTCGGTACGACTGGATGCCTACTGGATTCCAAGACCAACCCCATCTCTCACCGAGCTGGTGATGGTCTTCTCGACTTCGCGACCCGTCGCCATCGAAGAAAGGCCAAGAAGAAAGGCCGGGAGCTCGGTACGGTGCGTGGAGGCCATCACTACTAGGAGCAAAGACGCTAGTGTAGCTCCTGGCATTACTAGGAGCAAGGAAGGGCTACTAGGGGCTCCTGGCCTTACTACTAGGAGCAAGAAGCTACTAGGAACAAAGGGCATCGCTACGAACGGAGCAAGGACGCTGACGCTACTAGCTCCTGGCATCGCTACGAACGGGTGGAGCTGCGAACCACCGACTCCATTCGACCCCACTTCTTAGCCAGGAAGCGGGGTCCCGAAACTCGACCGCCATCCGCACGGAAGCAGCTGGAAGCGGGGTCCCATACTGCAGTCTCCCTCTTGAAATACCTGGAATGAATACTGAATGTGAGATTAGCATGTTTATACCTTTTCACATGACCCTAATCCAGGCCCCAACCAGCAAATATACTATTCCAGCTTTATGGAGGGTCTCTTCAAGTGAGGCCTGAAACCAAAAAGGCCACCTGATTGCTTTCAAAGGCGTGAAGCACTCATAGCCCATCATAGCCTCCAAATCCTTGCGGCGGTTGAGGTATGTTGAGATGAAATCAGAGGCTTGACATGTCGCTCTACCCGTTGGATAGACATCATATTGCTCTACCCGTTTGGAATCCGCGCCCTTCTCCAATAGTACTTTGGGGTTGCTGACTGGGTCGGCGTTCCCCCCCGTGCCGCCGACGCGTGAACGCCGCCGACGCGTGACGCGTATGTGGGCTCAAGATTGAGTGAAGCACTCCACTCGCCCTACCGAACCGGAGTCTCGGCTGTGGAAGGCGTCCACTTTTTTCTATAGGCGCCTCAAAGCATCTATAGATGAGCTTCATGTCAAGAATCCCTCTTTGTATCGGACATACTGTGACCTGTGACATACCTAAGAAGCCCTCAAGTCCCTGAAGCAAAACCAAGGGAACGATCAAGAGGGATTTTCAGGGATTTCTTGAGGAATCATGCCCAGACGCTCCATGGGACTGCCAGATATGCCTACATTGACCCCTCAAACCACCCCAATGCCAATGTAGGTATATGCCATACATGGACATGGAGTGTCTGGGATGGAGATTGCTTGGGGCTTTGCGAATTTGTGATCATGATTACGAAGGGCCGAAGGGGAACTTCAAATGCATGAGAGTTTGATCAAGTCTTCTTGAACTTTGCAAAGCTCTTGTTGAGCAGCGTCTGGGGGGCACTGACATACACAATCTGTCCATGGCAAACTTTCCATGGGTGAGGTTGGCAGATTTCTCATGTACAGGTTTTCAGGTCTTGAATATTCTTGAATGGATTGGGGAGTCGATTTCGACGATTTCTTGACACAGGTTGCCATTTGGTGCACCTGTTTTTTCACACGACCAGGCTCACGCTCAAATCGGAAGGCCCGCTACGCGGCCGAGGAAAGATGTCTGGCATCGAGATCTGCGAGGTGCACATGGCAGGAACCGGGAAGATCTCTGACAGTCGACATTTCTTCCCGTTTATGTGGGTAGAACATGGTATCACTGCATATTGCCAGGAAGGCGGAGATTCAAGCTGTTTTTTCTCTTCGGAATTGGTTTCCCCACTCAAGATGGAACAGGTGGAAGGGAGCCACACAGGGCAGATCCGAACTCCCCGTCGTGTGGCGAAACGCGAAACCCGTCGTGTGGTCGGAATTTCTGAAACCGAAAGGCAAACACGTGCAGGCAAACTGCTGTGGTTTGCCGGTGTTTTTCCTCCCTTTGCCAAGAGGTTCACCAGGTTCACAGCCTGTTTGTGCTGCTTCAGGGGGAGGAGTCACTGACATCTATACTGTTCTAGCATGTTCTACCTGATAGGCACATAGCCAAGTCTCCGTTGCTCTGACAGTGTTCGAACAGTTGCCGTTCGCCAGTCACATGTCGATGGATACGGAGCGCAGACGGACGCGGTGCAAACGGAGGCGTAGACCGGGGGGCTGAACCTAGGGTAGACACTGGACCAGGCTGCAGGCGAACGGACAGTTCTCCGAACCCTGGGGGTGCATAGGATGTTCCAGAAAGAACCCTGTCCCCCAAAAGACCATGGGGTGCCATCCTATTTCCATCTATATACTCTCCATCTACTCCACAACCACCTCCACATGGCTCAGGCAGAAGCCTGCTGGGCTGAGGGTTGGCTGCAGAAAACCGTCACGTGCCGCGGCCCAGGAACGGGAGGAGGAAGAAAGACTTCCCACTGACTGAGGTGTTTTTTTTCAATGATACGCATCATATTTTATGTCAACATAAATCAAACTCCCAACAAAGTCTTGGTTTCTGCCAGAGGTTTATCTGGAAATTGGTGCCAAGTCACATCCCTCGGGGTCGGCTTTAATCCCTTAGTGGAGACTGAGTCGGAGACCTCCAGCCGGAAGATCAGCTTGGAGTTCGCCATTCACCCTAATGGTCTTGATGTGCAAAATGGTGCAAATGTGAAACAAGAAGACACACACACACACACACACACATTCCTAGCACTTCCAATGGGTGCCCAATGGAGGCCTGTAAGTAAAGTAGGGTAGTCTAGCCAGGACACCCATGTCCAGGATGACCCTGTTGATGACCCTTGATGAATTGGTGCCTTCTCCAGCCATGAGCCTGTCAACTTGCTACTGGTCCACAGCATCTTCCAGCGACGGACCGATTCGGAGTCGCTTGGGTGTGGGACCGTCAAATTGGGATACATCCAGCAGCCGCGACATTGATACATCGATGGTGGAGTGTTTGGGCGAATAGAAGCTCGCAACACCGGGGTAGAAGCATGAATTGACGCTCGCAACACGTGGTGATTTTTTGGGTGGACATGTGTTTGTTCTCTTGGGGGGAGGGGAAGGGGGGGGGAGGGGGACAATTGAACTTGGAGATTTGATTTGCGCTGTAAACCGGCTAAGGATCGCAACCTTGGAACGAAGCTTGACCACAGATGGGTTCCATCAGATGGTGGTGATCCATGCAGTCCTATGGCCGGTCGGTGACTGGTGGTTTTGGGTGGTGTTCATGTAGATCATATTTACTTACATGGATCGTTTTGGTTATGGATGCTTATGGGAAGAAAGATCCGTCCAATCACCCTGGATGCTCCTCAAAACAAGCACAGCCTGTGAGGCTTGCCTCACTGGCCTGGATGGTTTCCCTAACAATCCATGGCACTGGAATATGTTGACTATTGGGGTGATTTGAAGATGTAAGTTACAGGTACATAATTTATGGATGGTCTGGGTTTGGTCTGTTTCAGATCCATTCTTCTTTAAAGTTGGTAACACTCAGATGGATTTCAGCTGCTTGACCCATACTGTACCAGATCAATTGATCAAAGGAAATCATGCCGTTGTTCTTTGGTGGAACCCTCAGGCTTGTCATGGTTGATTTGCAAAAAGACACAAACCATTTGCCACCGCTTCATCCGTTTTCTATCCATTCAGTTTTTGGTACATGCTTAACCTCTCCAAACCTCGGATGTCAGAACAACTCAAACCTCTCATTCCTTCGTGCTGCAAACGTCCGGGATGTGAAGGGAATTGAATCAACTTGGGGCCTCTGAGCGCCATGGTTCATGTGTCAATGCTTGCTTTTGATCTTTTGTTTGATCCTTCAATCAGTGTCGGTGTCTTCTTTTTGTGGTGCATGGAGAAGACCGGCTTCCAGCTATATACATGACATCACTGACATAACATTATATACGTATATATATATAATATTACCCTAAGAATCCTTGCACCCTCCATAGCAGGGTCCAGAACCCCCTGAAGACCAATCAAAAAAAATCTGGGCGGGCACAACTCATGCAGAGCGCAGTGGTTCATCATGGTTCTATCCGTAGAACTCACTATAACTTCAGGGCGGCTCACTATCCGTAAACCCCAACAGTTCACGTGCACTTGCCCCACTATGCTGCCGAACGATCACGCTGATTACAAACCGCGTTCACCCAAATGACAGTTCTACTTTAACTGATTGACCACAGTCACTTGTGACAGTCTGACAGCGGGTCAATTCAACTAAGGAGTGCAAGGACCCTTGACCAAGGACCTTACACCTGACAGCTTCTCCACTCGTGACTTGGTCATGTCAGATGGGCAAAGGATCTGTAAAATTGTTAACATTGCAAAAGGATGTGGCATTAATCTATGTGGATCAAACTTAGTTGAGTACCGGTATCGTAGTGTTCAGACGTGGAGTCACAGGATGGTTCAGACCGAGCCTTCTTGGGGGGGGGGCTGCTAGGAAGGGTATGGATGCTAAGTGAGTGAAGATTGGGTGTCAGCAGAGACGTTCATGAAGTGAGCCAAGAAGCAGCCATTCCTCTCGGTGATGAAGGACTGCATGTGTTTCGATGTTGAAGGACTGCCGTCCCAGGAAAAGTGGAGGACTGCTCCAAACCATGTTTGGAGGACATGGACACCCCAATCCAAGAGGCGGAGAAAGGCCTTGCAGGTCGGACGAACGTATGGAGAGTACCGATTTCACTCACCGTCGCACTTGACTTGGTCGGTCTAGACACACGAAAACGACCGTTGCAGGGCCTGCCCGCGGATTCGACCATGGCCCGCGGTGTTCTTCTCGAACTGGAAACAGATATGGCGTCAACAAAAAAAACGATTGCAGGTGAAGAAGAACTCACACCCTCCCAATCCCTCCTACATTTACAGAGACTCTCGTCTATGTCTTAGCCAGCGAAAAAGCACGACCAAACACGGAGAACAAGCTCAACGTGGTTCTTCCCTCGGGTACCCAAACGCGGAGCCGATCCATGGTGCTTCATATGACCTACCTCCACCAGCTTTCAAGCTATCAAACTAACGGCAATACTTGCGCTACCCTGGATCGGGTGCCCATATTAGGACCCCCCGGGAAACGACGTGATATGTGGCTCATCTCGTGGTCGACGACGACCGTGTGATGTCTTGAGATCCGTGGTGTTTGTCCACGTGGGTGTGGGTGTGTATGTAGAAGTAGGGAGAAAGACGTCCTGGAAGAACAGACGTGAACTAGAACAAAGGTCTCTCCCTATCAAAATACATTGTCCACTCTTTGTCCTGGAGGAGGTTTCTAGATCTTGTGCCTATGCATGAACGTGCCACGTGCATCCAGTGTGGGTCAAAGTACTCCTTTCTGTGGTAAGGAAAAAGATCACTTCCGGTCGCCTGCATCCTGCCGCATGTTCCTCCCTCTGAAAAAGGCGTGGTGGAGTTGGATTCATTCGCCTATGGTATTATCGCCCTGCAGATTGCCGTGGCTTGGGCAGCATTTGGCCATCATTGGTCCCCCAATCATACCCCATCACACCTAGACACTCCAGTATATATATATATATATGAGCAATATATAGCAAAAAGTCCCAAACCGTGGTAGGGCAAAACACCCGCATATGCATATAGGTTACCATATAATACCATATATATATATATATCCTCCATGCAGCCCCTTTTCAACCCGTTTTGGGCGTCACATGGCCAACCAGTCTGAAATGGACAAAAGAAACTCCTATATAGTAGCTACTTGCTCCTAGTAGTAGGGCCAGGAGCCCCGTTCGTAGCGTCCTTGCTCCTAGCAGCGATGCCAGGAGCCCCTAGTAGCTTCTTCCTAGTTGAACAAGCTGACCACCTTTGACAACGAAGGTCATTTCCCTTTGGAGGTTTTGATTGGTCCCCACCCAAAGGCTTCCGGTTTTGTGGGGCCACGATATTGCCGCTATAGTTGTTTGACCGGCATATGAAGCAAGGTCCGGGGCCATGACATATCATGGTTTAAAGCTTCACCTCAACACAGGATTCTATAGATTCGTTCCGCCAAACTGCCAATTTTGCCTCAGGAAAACCGACACTGGTATTTCCCATATAGGGAGCTTTATAAAATCACGTTGCCCACCTTGAGTTGTAGTACAGACGGGATAATTTACAATTATGTTGTGTTTGTTCCTTTTTGTTGGTATTTTTTTCCTATACCTATTTCTTCTGTGTGGGTTTTTGTGGCGTCTAGTTAGACTTGTTTGAATTGTTTTGGCGTGGCTTCTGCGGCTTTCTGTTGCTGGCTTGTATGGCTTTGGCTTCTCGTGGATTTCGTTGGATTTTGATGGCTAGGTTCTTATAGCTTCGTTTGTTGGCTATTGGTTGCTTTTTGGTGAATGTTGATGTTTGTTGCTTTTGGCTTTTGGTGGCTTGTGTGTGCACCCTCCTCAGAGGCACCTGGACTACACTGCTTGGAACCTTCCTAAAACCCCATCGGTAGCAAGCTAAAAGAACTAAATAAAACACAATCACAAAAAACTAACATTGCCGCCTTGGGTACTATTATACAATGCAACGCATATCTATCTACTCAGAGTATCCGACCGATCAACCAACTTGGTATTTTTGCAGGTTGTCACGATGGTTCACTGGCCAAAACTCAGGTGGTCTTGATCCACGAGCTCTATGCTTTGAACAAGAAACCGCTCCTCGCAAACCACGAGAAGGTGCATGCGATTGGAACTACGATTCAGCGCTTTCTAATAGAAACAGCCCAGAGGTTTGGCTGGCCTGATAACTCAACCATACTCAACCTATTGTTTGACAACACGCCTCAAGCTGGCATATACTATCAACCTGTTTGATGGGTTTAACGTATGCTTAATAAACTCCACTGTTTGGATTGGAAATCCTTTTCATATTTATGAATATAGAGGGGTTGAACATGGTTGAACTATCATCAAAAACCAACTTTCGTTTGTCAGACTGTGTTTCTTTGTCCCCATGTGCTCCCAGCGCGACAAAAGCCGCCATTGCCCTCCAAGCTCCGCAGAGCTCGGCCGGTTGGTTGTTCCACAGAGACAATTTCCTTGGTACATGGCTCCAAGTACTTCCTCAAAGGGTATTTGGATTTGGACCCTTCGAACCCACCGCAACACCTTCTCAGAAAATACTTGGAGCCCTAGTGACTTGTGGTCATCGACCATGTTCATCGACCTAGCAAGTCTTCTTTGTGCTGGAATATTCCGGTGGCCTACGGACGGCAGGGGTGGTTGGTATGATTTCAGGGTTTTCTGCTGGGGCGGCGGCATGCCAGTCGTGTGGATCCTATGGGCGGCGGCATGCCAGTCGTGTGGATCGATGGACATAGGATCATCGGTCTGAATGATCAATGACCAGTGGCTTCGCCGGGTCTTTCTGTTCCCTAATCAGAGGCAAACGGAAGGGTAGTGCACAGAAAGGGTTTTGCAAAAACCTATTCTACTAACATCGTGGAAGGCGTGGGACATTCGTAGAACCCAAGGCTATTCGTGGACAGTTCGTGGAATGGTGGGCCAGTAGGAGAACTGACTGCAACGAAATTCCAGAAACCTTCGCAGAACTTCGTGGAATGTATTTTTGATGCACTAACTTCGTATAAGCGATTTTTGCTGACCCCCTTTCTCCACACCCCCTCCATTTAGCCTATACCTAAGACTCCTGGGCTCAAACCCGGAGTTTGCTTTCGGGCCCACTTCCCCCCCCCCTGCGTTCCGCTGGTTTTGGAGAACGTCCGACCCCCTGCCTTTCGAGGTGGCCCCTCCGGTCGTTTCACCCCTAGGGGGACACCGACGGACCCGACGGACTGGTGCCGCCGACGAGGCCAGCAGCAACTGGGTGCAGTTGACGCCGGGGAGACTCAGAGGGGCGAACGCGTGCCGTTCGGTCGACCGAAGAGCGAGCCACACGGAGCGAGCACAGCGAGCTCAGCTGGTGGCCCAGCTGGTGGTGTGGCCCAGCGGTTTTGGGCGTTGGAGAGAAGCCCCTAACAGTAAACTGTTTGGAGAATGGGTGGTTGAGAAAGACCTCCGAGATGTGACATCGGACGAACGCGGAACACGTCGACATCAAAGTTGGGCTATGGTTGTTGGGGGAACTATGAGGCGAATCCTTCCCCATGGATCCACAGGCATCCATGCACCCTTTAGTGAGGCGATTTTGTGGGGTGTTTCATGGCGAAAGACTTTCGAGACCCATCCGGACGAGTCCGGTCCTGACCACATGGTTGAACGAAAACGACCCGTTTCCGTGAACATCAAGGTGCCGTCCCGGGTGTTTCCTACCGGTAGGTGTGGTTTGTTTCCCGTTCATCTTGAATCCCATCGCATCGCCAAGATGACATGGGAACGGGTGATTGGTAACCCCAAAAGCCACTACATCCCGCACCCCGCACAATTCAGGAGTCCCACGGTGCCGTTCAAGTGCCGGGCTCCGGTCGTCAAACGTGCCGAAGTTCGTCGGATGGGACGAGGCACACCACACAGATGTCTCCCCATTCCCACATCCAGTCCCATGCAGCCTCAGTCAAGTGTGTGCTTCGACACTTGGCACCTGGGATCAGAAAACAGGTATACGTTTTCTTGATCTTTTTTTGGCTGGGATGAAACACTAGTGCCGTGGACACCTGTTTTTCTTGGAACATGTTGTTTTTGTTTTAATGTTCATTTCGCACATCCCATTTTACATACTCCACAGTGATAACTCCTGTTTGCTAGGTCCGGTAATTTGACGTCAAGCCCAGGCAAATCTGCCTCGGCACGCACTCCCGAATTCTTTGAACTCGGCACGAGCGTTCTCCGTTTCAGGTATCTCTTCAACTGGTTCCAGATGTTCTTCGTGACTGCCATGACCGTTACCATGCCTGCGTTTGACGTGGGAACTCGAAGAATGCGGAGAAAGCATCGATTCTTTGTGTTCAAACATGGCTCTCGAAGACGAAAAAGGTCAAATCCTGAGTCGTGTTTTTCAATTCAAGAGGGGGTCCCAGTGCGAAGAAGGCAGTCCTAAGTCTAGACAGAACCTGGGGCAACCTGGTCTACGAGGTCTACAAGATCATCGAGCAACACATCGCAGAAGAAATGAGCCACGGATAGCTACATGCGAAGACCACTTTAGTAAACAGGGCGGTTTGTTGAAGAAGAAGGAGTTTTGACATGTCTTAACCGTCCCTCACATCATCCGAACAGTTGGGGCACCGGGCACCGACTGGCGGCTCAGTCCTTTTGGCGCCAGTGCTGACCGGGTCATGTGGGACCCCTGGCGGCTCATGTTATTCAACTACAACCTCACCGGCATGGAGTCGTGTGTTGTTCGGAAATGGCCGAGACCCACTGGCAACACGACTGGGGTCGTCTTCTTATGAGCTTTTTGCATCTTCTCCGGTCCGAAGGCCTAGGGCTAGGGGTTCCGAACTGGACCTATGAGACAGACTTAAGCGGGCGGAAGCGACTGTCATCAATTCCCAGACGCTCCATGGGACTGCCATATATGCAGATCAATTGACCCCCAAAACCACCCCAATTGATCGGCAAATATGGCAGTCCCATGGAGTGTTTGGGATTCGTATGAAACCAGACTTACGCGGACTTAAGCGTATGAAACCCACGTGGAGCCAGGTGAAAACGCCAGAATCTGTCCAGGTGAACAGCAGATGAAGTCGCCAATGCATTCATGGCATAGACGTGGCACGGGTTACACTTGCAAATCAGGTCAGGTTAATCCGAGGATAGTGAATCTGCTCAGACTGCGACTGCACCAAAGGTTCTGGCCTTTACTGTTACTTCTCAAATTTGACAATTCTTGCCGCTGATTGTTTGGTTCAACCTGTTTCGACTGTTTTGACGCGCTGAATTCCCGCCCCAGGTTCCTGTGTCGCTGGACTTCTGTATGCAACTTGTCCAACGCACATCGCCAGTCGGTCAGGGAAGACTTCTTCCACCGCTTCGGCGCATAGAAGTGGGCGGGAGAGAGTCCTTGGATGCTCCCAAGCTTTTTCACCTAAATGTTGTGCGATGGTGGATGCCATCGCTCTTAGGTTGGAGGCCCTTGCTATTAGGTTGGAGGCCATCGCTCGTAGGCTGGAGGCCATCGCTAATAGGTTGAATCACTTCTAGGTTGGAGGCCATCGCTTGAATCAAGACTCTGGAGGTCTGTCATATGTCCCTTCCAGCTTAACTAAAAACAGGCCCCCCCGTGAGTGTCCCTAAGACCCTAAGAGAGCGATTATTGTTTCTGACCAGAAACTCCAGAAATGTGTGAGCTTCAGTGGGTGTGTATTAACTTGTGTATTTTAAGATATTTTTAATAGGGAGACCGGGAGACCTTGACAAGAGGATTGTTTCATGTGTAAGTGGTCTCCACTGCTGTCCCCATGGCTCCGCAACAGCTCACAATAGGTTTGTGTACCCAGGCCATATCAATTAATCAGTCAGTCATTGAAACAAGACATATACCTAGCACTTCCTGTCTGGGTGTCCTGTCTGGAGACCCATAAGTTAGTAGAGTAGCGTAGTCTGGACACCCATGTCCAGGATGATCCTGGTACTTAATAATGAGGGATGGGTTGTTGAACCTAGAGACCAACCAGCCCACCTACCTGCCATGACCCACAGCGCTCCACTGCCGCCCTGTGATGTGGTGGGTGGGACCCTCGGTGCCTGGAGGCTCCGAACGAACGAACGTGTGGGTTAATAGAGACTCGAGACCAGGGCTGCCACGTCCACCCATTCGGACGCAGGGTCCTAACCCGGACCTTTTCAGGTTCATATGTTCGTCATGTGTTCACTCTTAGAATAAACTGAGGTCCAACTGACCATTTTCCCGCTGGCTGCCACTGGCGTTTGACTTCTGCACTCTTCCTAAGAATCCAGGGTCTCCAAGGATGCGTTCTTTGCGCTGCGCGGGTGCCTGGTTTTGTTGGTCCCCATTGGAGAGCGAAGCATAGCGAAGCCCGTGAATCAGTTAGTCTATATAGGATTATATAATATGTAGGTACTCTCATTCAGCAGCAATGATTGAACTATATATGGAGAAAGAATGGATCACTATATTGGATAGGATCGAACAATTATACAATACTGTAAGGAATCTGTAAGGATCTTATAAAGGGAAAACATCATAAAGAAGACAAACTCCACATGCTGAGCACCATTACTTTTGCTTGCTGATAGTGGAGGTGCTCGGGCCACGTCGGAGGAGAGTTTTTGCTTCCTTTTCGCGTGCAGCGTTTGGAACTGGCAATCACTATGTATGATGCAAAGATTCCCTCCGCTGCTCAGTGTTGAGCTGTGACAGATGAGCCGCCGTCGGCGCGGGACCGACACAGCGGTGCGCTCCGCCGTCTGAGGCAACTGGGCCAAAGCGCCGCCATGTCCGGCTTCTATTTGAGTTCACCGATCCTGGGCTCCATCGTGGCTCGGAGCAGTCCTGCCCGGTCGGTCGGTCTATCGGGGTCTTTCAGAGTTGAACTCGACGGGTGTTTTTGGGGGGTTCCGATGGGATTGGAGGTTCAGCTTGGAGTGGCTTCAGCTGGTGTTCCGGTGCAAACATCGGAAGGTCATCCGGTAACACCTTCCATGCGCAGGTGCTGGTATACCACATCGTCACCGAAAGGGAAGCTTCTTAGTGCCCAACGTTCACTAGAGGCTGGCATGACAAATCACCTAGGTTTTGTTGCATTTATTTATCTAGACAGGTTATGACAGGCGGTTCGGCCGTTCCCAATCTGAGCCCTGGTGTTGAGTTCTGGAATCTCCAAAGTGCAACACCTGGTACAGGTCACTTAAACACTCCCAACATGGTCACTTTGAAGAAGCTGGATCAATCGTTGTGTGCCAGAAACAACCAATTAAACGCCACTCTCATGCTTTCTTGTTGTGGCCTCTCCAAACTTGGATCACGCCGGGTATGCGGCCATATTTGCCATGGCGTTTGATCAGGAGAAAGCTAGTGAAGATGAGCCGCGGATCAGAGTTTGTGCATCAAACAGCACAGGTTGGCATCGTGATTGGGAAGATGATGACTAGCGAGGTGGGAGACTGCTGTTTCTTTGGGTGAATGGCCACCGAGTGGGTCACTGAACCCAGGACCATTGATTGGAAGGGTCCAGGACCATCCTGAGAATGTCCCCAGTTCGACCATTCTCTGGAAGTACGAACTCACCTCCAAGACCATCCTCAAGGGGTACCTGGACCCAGTGACTTAGAGGTCCTTCATTTGCCAAGTCAAACCCGTGAAACCGAGCGGGATTGCTGCACCATCTTCGACCTTGGAACCTGAATGACCTCTGGATCACCAAGATCCAACAAGCCAACAGAAGGATTCCTACCAAAAAGGAAGAAAAAGGAGGTCAAATGGGCTCTAGATATGCATATTTAGTCCTGATCTCCCAGTCACAGGTTCGTACGAACGGCCTTTGGACGGTCCGCACCGACGTCCGTCGTCCGCGACGTCCCGCGGGCCGCGACGCGCGGGGGGGGGCGATCTCGGATCAAGTCCGCCCCACGTGGCCAGACGGCGACGAAGTCCCAGAACGACTCTTTAAGAGATGGGTGTTTTTTTTTTGGCTTTTCTTCGCCAGGTGGAGTGGAACCAGCCCTTGGCCCGGAGATTGATGATCTTTGCGGGCCTGATTCAGACCGTTTGTCACATGGCCAGGACAAGTTTCTTCATGATGACGTCATCTCGGACGCGAAAACGAGCGAAAAACCTTGGTCGTGAGACTATTTGGCGGTCGTGAGACTATTTGACGTCGTGAGACCCTAGCGAAGGAAGTCGAACAAATGTAGTGTTTGTTGTTCTCAAGATGCGGTACCAAGAGCATTATGTTGCTTCACTTATAATTCTTTAATTATATGATATTATGATATTATAGTATCATTGCTTTCAACACTAAACCCAAGAAGAAGCGGCTTGGCGTTCATGTAAGTGCCCACCCTTTTTACGAGTGCTTTCTCCTCTTCTGTAAGTTCTGCAAAGTCCTCTGGACGAGTTAAAGTGATGTCTCGGGTATATAATATGGTTGTGAATTCAGAGGACTGACTGAACCCGGGATTGATCAATATCAACCCAAATCTGAAGGCGGTATCTATCTTGAGCAGAAAGTGCCGCAACTATTGCGTGGCAATAGGTTCGAAAGGTGCAGTGCGAAGAGCGGGTGAACTTGGTCCATTGGTGGTGCGACATTTGCACAAGAACCTCTTCGAGGATCCATCATTAACAATCATTAATATATATTAAGATGGTGAGTCAAAGAAGTGGCAAGCAGACTGGCGACTAGTTGAGAACTGCCTACTTGGTGATACACCGATGATGTACCTTATTCCACTGTTGTATGCCACGATGTTGAAAGATGCCAACCTGGATGAGGATCCCAAGTTCCTGCTTTGCTTGAGTGTCCCAAACAACATGACCACGTGACCTCGTCCGGGAGAGCCCCCGCCCGGGCTAGCCGGACTCCCCCCAAAGACCTCGTCTCCGTCTCCGTCTCTGTTCGGGTCGCCGACGTCCGGACGTCCGCCGATATGTCACACACACACACACAGGTTTTCTATCCCAGGCACTCCATGGGACTGCCAGTCCGGACTGCCGAGAAACGGCCAGGGGTGGTGCCAGGGGGGTCTGGCTTGATCGGCATAGTCCCATGGAGTGTCTGGGTTGTGGCCTGGGGCCCCGGCCCAAACATCACGACCTCGTGACGCCAAGCCATGGGACTTATTGCGGAGAAATGCCGAGACAAGTTGGGGTGACGTGGAGACATCTTTAAGGGTCAATGCAGGGGAAAAAAACGTGGGGTCATGAGCAATGTAGAAAGACACATTTAAAAAAAATAAGACCTTAGAATTCCAGTCCCATCGATGGTCTGGCTGCAAGCTCGAAAGACCTCATGCGAGTCATGCGGCCGCACCTCTCGCACTTGGGAATGACCCTATATTAAACCCTGAACAAAAACCCTATAAACCCATTTAAAAACAAAAAAATACCTTTAAACACCTAAAAGCCCTTGGCAGGAATTTTGTGCTTTCCTTCGGTCCCCTCCTTTGCTTCCCAACAGTGGGGCCACTGGTGCTCAGGTGGCGTGGGCCTTGTGGCTTGGTGAAGAGTTGGGGCTTTCATCCTCCAGGGTCACGAGGACCTTCCCACAAAGAGTGACCCTTCAACTGCCCATGCTTTCGTGGAGTGGACTAGTAGCGATGCACTTATTATTGTTATATACACCACCCCCCCAAGTTACGTTTCGTGGAGCTCAGCATCAGTTTGATTCTGCCTTTCTCTTGATCGTCCTCCGGAAAGAATCAGGCGTTTCCATGTACGTTGGCCCATGAGACGTACGGGAGATGTACGGGACACCTTTAAAGAGCGAAGGTTGGCTCGCTGGCGCGGACTTTGGTCGGAGAACTTCCACAGTTGAGGCATCCCAGTAGGCTCCAACTTGGTCCATGGGGGGTAACTAGAGGTCACTCAGAAAAAGACTCAAGTTCGAGGTAGTTTCCCCAGCTGCTTCGGATGCACTCGCTATTAGGATGGAGGCCAAGCGCGAGTAGGATGGAGGCCATCCCGTGGTTTGGGAACGATATGCCCGAAATCTTGGCCCGGTCCTCATGTACTGGACAAGGAGCACTTTTTTCCACAGGGCCAGGATGTTTAGTTTCTCCTGACCGGTCGTGACGATTTGCAAAGACCAGTCTATGTGTTACAACGTGATTTTGTTCTGCATGAGGCCAGGCAACTAAACTAACATAAACTAACTATAGCATGACTTGGTGTTTTATACATGAACAGTTAAAGACGGTGCGCAGTGCTTTCCCAAGAACTGGTGCGCAGTGCTTGGACAAACGAACTCCATGTGCCTGGACCACCGTTCGCCTGTGGAACCAGGTGAAGCCACCGTTCTCCAGCTCTTGCTTCGACTCTTAAGTCATTAAAAAGGTCGGGGAGTGAGTGAGTTGATCCACACCCTAAGTCCCAAGTGCTTGATCATGTGGTTTGGATGATGCTGCGATACTTGATGTTCAGAATCGGTGCACTGAGACCTTTTGCAGAAAATAAGGCTGCGGTGGTCAACGATGCCGCCCACTACGGAATAGGGACGCGAAGAACCATCTTTTGGATCGTGATCCTTCTGATGCAGGCGACCGGTCCCTTCATCGCTTACCGGCTGTCGGCTCGGTCTGGTCGGGCTTCGTTCTGGGTCCGGTCCGAAAGGGACTTGGCCGACAGCGAAGTTCCACATGCATCAGACATGCATTGGACATTTAGATTCATTCATTAGGTGTGATTAGCCCTTAGTTGATTTGATTGGTGGACAAAAAATTGCTGTGAAAGAACCGGTCGATGGTCCATGTACCACGCGCTGGAAAAAAAAGACAAAGTATTGTCTTAATTTAATTAAGAAGACCTTTTCCGATAGGAAAAGGTCAAAGGTTGAATCAATAGTAAATCCAGCCATTTGATAGCCATTTAGCAATGCCATTTTGACCAGATCAGTTCCGGTGCATCCGGGGTTCACTTGCCCAGTGCATTCCCGGTGTGTTTCACCAGTGGTTCGACCAATACCATCGACCAAAGGACAGGGTTATACTTAAGTACAAGCTTATACCTCAGCACCAAAGGACATGATTACTTGTCTAGCTGGTTCTCAGGAAGGAGCTGGGGGTCTCCAGTTTCTCCCCATGTTTCAAAAAAAAGCAGCTCGAAGCTACAGGTTCTTCCTAACCCAGCACCTAACCATTAAACATGGGAGACCAACACCGTTCCGACATCCTGGAAGAAGGGAAATAGACCAGGTAACACCATCCAGTCTACCCAGCCAGGGCCAGGGGACGTCGGGGCCTTCCTATTCATACACACCTTGGGTGTATCCCATACAGAGTCAAGTTCGGACAAACCCAATACACCCAATGACTTTGGGACTCAACACACACTCAAAGGCTCCCCGAAATGGCACGCACGGTTTGCTGCACGCGCCACAGGTCAGCACGGTGGCGACGTGGCAGCGGTGGGACGGCAGTCGTGTAGGAAAATGGAAGCGAATACGGCGATCAATTGATGTTTATCCACTTGTTGTTCCTTTTGGTCTTTACTCGATGACTATCGTGAATGGACAGTTGCAGCGAAGAAGAAACTAGAAGCAGCTCCCTCGCCTCCAACAAAGCAAGGGCAGTCCAGTCCAGGTGGGTGGCGTTCGATACCAGGTATGGTCCAGGACCTTTAGTTTGAACCCCCCCTCAGTATGAATTCCGAATTCGGGTATCTCAAGTACACTCAGGTCCTGAAGGTCCTGAGCGGTTCCTTTTGGTGTTCTTCCCGGTCGCACCAGAATCTGCACCTTACGTCAACAAGTTGATCCAAAAAACACTTACATAGGTTGGATTGCTCTTAGGTTGGAGGCCATCGCACTTAGCTTTGAGGCCATTGTTATTAGGTTAACTGGTATTTGTGGAGTGGCTTTCCGGATGTTTTCTATAGCTTCTCTCCACTCGGTGGTACACCAGCACGGTACGTACGCCATCCGTTTGGCACGCCACGCGTACGCCAGAGCCAGCCAGCCACTCCCTGCCGAGCCACATGGACGCTGCCTTGACCCTGAAAGAGTGTTGGGTTTTTGGGTGATTGTTATCCCCTATAGGGCTCCGACCATATCCCCAGAAGGTGGTTAGTTCCCCCTGGCACCCAACCCAACCACCGAACCTCAGGATGCGGTTGGAGCCCCAGGGATCATGTTCTTCCCGGCTGGGTGAAGCCCCTTCCTGCAAGTATAGATGGAATCTGTTGGAAGTCACGGCTCCTGGGAGCCAGTCCCGGCGAGTCGTTTTGATAGATGTCACGGCTCTCGCCTCACATCACCGAGATCGGTTCAATTCCCTGCGTTCCAATGCTGGTCATGCAAGCGAAGCTCACACCCACCAGTGAGAAGACCTTTTGGATGATCCTGGCTCAATGCAGCTTTCACGCAAGTGGGAGTGGGAAATTGTGCGGGTTCCGCAGCCAGAAAAAAGGAGCAGTTCCGTCCCTGAAGCAACCTTTTGAACCTTTAAGGCAGGCCCCCAGACGGCAGTTTCTGGTGAAACAGCGAGCAGATCCGCGCTTTTCAGTCAAGCGATCCGCGCAGTCAAGCGATCCGAGACTGCAGAGACCCCAACATCCGAGTGGTTTTGGAGAACCACCTCCACCGTTCACATCTCTCTCCCCTTTTCGGCCCGTCCATCTCCTCCACCACTTGGGATCCGCCATGTCCACCTGTGATGGGAGTCTTCGTGTAGGTGGTCGGGCGTCCGTGGACGGTCTGTTGGAGGTCGTCCGCGGGTCGTCCTGTCTGTCGGCGATGCATTTCGTTCGGAGGTGGATCGGAATGGAATGACATCAATTGCATAGAGAAATACATTGAACGATAGAGAAATACATATCATGCAATACATAGAGAAATGGTTGAACCTATGCAATACATAGAGAAATACATCATATACTGCATACTGTCATAGTATATATGATAGCAGTATATGTTTGTATGTATGTGTGGAATGATGTGGAATGCAGTTGGTTATGGCCAATACCAACTATCCCTAGACTAGAGCTCCAACCATATCCTCAGGTGGTTCGACCGCTACACCCAGAGGAGATACCATTGCCCTAGGGATCCATGTATATACCCTCTGAGAAGGTGATTTAAGACACTGTTACGTCAATGTTATGTAGGTTTGGAGAGTCCAAGTACTTTCTGAGAAGGTATGGGGAGGGCGGTTTTTTGCACGCGTTCGAACAATCGTTTTTGCACGCTATGGGGATCCCTATAGATGAATTAGTTGGATGCAGGCGTTGTCCATCCGCTTTGACAAATTTGATTCTGCACGGAGGATCCTTGTTCCAGCCGTTGTAATTATATTGTAAGAGGACTCAGAAAAAATGAGGGACCCAACATGACTTTGTTAGGTTTTGACCCAAGTGTAAATTTGTTCATGCTTGCGGCACTCCTTGTGGAGAAAATGCATCCTGCTTCTGGTGTTTGCCATGTATCGTGGGGTTCCATAAGAAACGCCTCACGAACTTATTTCAGGGGGACGAGGCTTATGCTTCGTTATCCGCGCTTGGGGTTGGTTGGGTGGTTTAGTGCTAGGGCCGGTTATCACTTCAGTGCCAAACGTCGCTCACCAAAGTGCCTGCCAAGATCTGCCAAGATTGTCTATGAGCTCTTAGGTTGGAGGCCATTGCTACTGTGTTGGAGGCCAACGCTA
>CAXAMN010004280.1:58522-138116 GCA_963970005.1 Durusdinium trenchii
AGGTTCCTGTTGCTCTTAGGTTGGAGGCCATTGCTACTGTGTTGGAGACCATCGCTATAGCTTCCTCTTGCTCTTAGGTTGGAGGCCATTGCTACTTGCCTGTCTCTCTTGGACTATCCAACTACGGTCTCCAATCCGACTCCACTGGACCAGTTGAAGGGGTGTTGTCTAGCCCCAGGAGTGCATTCCGAATAGGCACCACCGGTCGTACCATGTCTATTTGGGCGGTCAGAATATTTTTGTGACCTCTCATCCTTCAACCTTTACTACTGACTGACCCCTCATCCTTCATCCTTTCCTTGGGATTGATGGATCCAACTAACTGACTTCAAGTGAGTTGAAACCACCATGGCTCATCGAGAACCTGTGGCTTTTTTTTGGGGGGGGGTTGTGGGGGGTGCGGCGGGTGGAAGAATCCCATCGCAAGGGCGAGGCATTCTGCTGCATGCAAGCATTTGAATGGTAGAAGTACCAACAGAGGTTGAAGGACCTTATAGACTATCCCATAGGTACCCCAGTAAGGTCCTATAGGGTCACTTAACCTCTCTTGGTAAGGCTACTGTGCCACGTTTTGGATGTCCAACCCCTCAACGTTGCAATCCCGACTGTCGTGAGGGTCGCCTTCCTTGTCTGTGACCGCTCGGGTGCCAATGCATTTCTGCGGAAGTTATATAGTCTTGTGCAGTCAGAGTAAGAATCAGTAGCTTTTCGTATCAGTTGAAATGCTAGGTGGGTGGACAACCTTAAAGTGATCGACTGTATTCCTTTTGGGGAGTGCCAAACACTTCTTTTCGCAGGTGAGCGTCATGATGGGTTGAAGTTCGACTTTCCATTCTTTTTGAGTGTCTCCAGGCATGCATATTGAACCAATGCCAATACATGTGATGCCTCCATCCCAGTTCCTCAAAATCCACTCAGGCGCCCGCAACGCTGGGATGCTCGTGGGTCCAGGCTTCTTTGCAGTGGTTGCCTTCGCGGTCAAGCAAGGGCAGGACGTCTCCCCAGCCACTAGGCGTGGTGTGTGGCAAACTGACCTGTGCTCTTGGCACAAACTACAGATGATTTTCAAGTGGCGAGTTCTTTGCAGTTGGAATCAGGTGGATGAGCCTGACACACACTGAACTAGCATTTTGTTGGGTTTTGGAGTGTTGCAACATTTATTCAAGTGACGCTTGGTTGCAAAGTACTACATTGCCCACATTGCACAGTCTTCCCAACTGCAGTGCCTTATTGGTTTCAACGCCCAAGCCCCTTTTGGGGATGTAGTACGCGTCCAACTTAAAACACATTGGAAGTGATAGGAGTAAGACGTAAAGGTCTCCGCACCGAAACCACAAAGATCAAATCGTGTTTCGTTCGCAGAAAGGGTGGTTTTTCTTCGGAAGACTCCAAGACTCTACTTGAAGTGTCCATCTTCTTTTGGATTGAGGATGACCTTCACGGGGTGAATAGCCGGCTCCGTACCCTATGTACCCACCCAGCCTATGTACCTTCAGCCTATGTACGTTACACATGTTGGGTGGGTACGTACATAGGCTTCGTTGTTCGCCGGAATCCCCTCTCATCCGGGTGACGACGGAGCCAGTCATCCGGGGCTCCGGCACAGCTGGAACATTCAAAGAGTTCGGTTGACCTCGGTTTGGGAATTTAAAATGATTTTAACAATGGGGTTGTTGGGTGAAAACCCATTGAATCAGTTGGAATCCTACGGCGATCCTTAACTTTCACAGCTGGTTCACGTGATGCCATGTGTTCGCGAAGGAGTGTATGGTATCCATGGTATCCACACCTTTGACTAGCTCAAGAGCTCGCTTTGACTCCCCCCATGACCCCATGATGTTTCAGATGTTCCATGTCCGCGGATGTCTCCCGGTCCCTCCATGGGGTGCGAACACGAGTGCCCCGGGAAAAGAGCCATACGGAAATCTGCTGGGAAAGCATGGTGTTTTTAGGCGGATCGGGAGTGAGTATCGTTGGATGTTTTTTTCTGACCTGGACCGCCCGATTCCCCCCCCAAAAGCAGTTGTTGTCCAAGCATGCATGGGCATTCTTGGGACCCTATCTACCCTGTCGTAATTGGCATGCTCCAGGCGTGGGCTTCGGGGGGGGGGGCATCTGTTCGATTTATTCCCAGCTTCCGAAGAAGCAAATCCCCCCAAAGAAGACGAAGACCTCCCTGGTACTTTCGGCAGGGCCGGCTGTCGGTGACTTGAAACGTGGCACCGCACCTGAAAAAGCAGTACATAATCGCAGGTTTGGCGGATTTGGGCGGACATCAGATATTGCTTGGTTCATGAATAGCAGATAACTATAGCTGGGGTCTATCCTATTACCTGTAACAGTCAGTAGGACAAGGCCTGTACTAACCATCATCATCCACTGTTACAGGTAATAGGACCATCAGGATAGACCCAAACCAAAAAGCCTTTCTTCCAGATGTGCATCGCAGGGTTCCGGCCCTTCGCGAGACTTCGCGACTTCGTCGTCGGATCTGTTGCGCGACGACTCAGGGCTCGCTCTTGGCATGGGTCTACATCAGTGCCCTGGGATTTGGACATGGAGTGGGATGGACATCCGACCCCAACCGACAACAGGTGGCAGTCCAAACGCCAGTCCAAGAAGCAGCGTTGAAAAAAGGTGGGAACCGGGAACTCTGTTGAGCCGCTCTAAAAACCTGCCTTTACATCTTAAGTAAGGACCTTGTCATATCGAATTCCGCGTAAGCAAAACCCTGGGTTGCGTAAGACTGCGTAAGCATTTCGCGTAAGCATTTCGGAAGTTTGCTCTGCGTAAGCAAAAGTGAGGGCCGCGTAAGCAGCGCGTAAGGCCTCGCGCAAGGAAAGTGATACGACATAGGGAGTGGCTGCAGGTTTTTAGAGTGGCTCTGTTGGAACATCCTTTTTCCCGGTTCCGGGGTCAATCGAATGGGATTTGGGAATTTGGGGAATATGCTTTCCAAGTTTCAGAGAACATCAACATGGCCTCCTCGCCCACGAAACAGCATCGGGCCTTCTCCCTCCGCACGGTGGAAAACAGGCCCGAAACCAAACCCTGACCCTTTGTTGCAACATGTTGCAACCAGCAGAGGTTGAAGAACCCGATAGACTATTCTATAGGTACCACTGTAGGGTCCTATAAGGTCACTTAACCTTTGTTGGTTGCGAAACGGGCCCGGATTCGGGTACGAAACGGGCATCGCGAACGACCACGCCATACCAAGTCTCAAACCGACGGAGACCCACGGCGGAACCGCCACGTTCGCACCGCTCCAGAACCGCCCGGCTGAGGAGAGCACCTTCAAGGGCTCCCCAGACACTCCATGGGACTGCCATATATGCCGATCAATTGACCCCCAAAAGCATATATGGCAGTCCCATGGAGTGTCTGGGTACTAGTAGCTATAAAATCTACTATGGTAACAAGGGCATCGGTACTAGTAACAAGGGCATTACTAGATATTGCTTACTAATCATAGTATATACAGTTGCTAGAAACCGACAGGAACTTCCGGTGCTTCATTTAGGGAACCTAAAACTCTCAGATCCAAGCCTTGCAGGTTGGCGACGCGGTTTTTGGTGTCAAAAGATACAAGGCTCGCAAGGCTGTACGTAAGTGTTGTCATATTTAAACGTATTTAGATATTTTATACCTAGCCCTTCCAATGGGTGCCCAATGGAGACCCACAAGTAGGGTAGGGTAGTTTATTGGACACCCAGACAGGATGATCGTGGTGTATACATGTTTGATCATGTTTGATTCAATCAACCAGCACAAAAACTCATCCGACAAAAACTCAATCCTTCCAGATCCAACTCATCCGTTGTTTGCGTCTTGTTTCTTTTTTTGTGATGCTCCGAAGTCACAGGTGGCCATCGCATTCCAGCAACATACCCCCACAATAAGGAACGTTCGTGATCTCTGGGCTTAACCAGGAACCAGATGACAAATTCCAAGATGAGGGTTGTGTACTTACGGATTCTGACTTAGGCCCAACACATTTTTAAGTAGCATTGCCTGGAGCATTCTCCCATCCATGGACTTACCCCCGGGTACCCAGATGCAGCGCAGTGTGGGAGGTTTCTGATGGATCTATATACGTTCACATGAGCTGCACTTGCAGTATGCTTTCACCATACCTTCAATCGAGTTATTTCTTCATATTCGGTACTTCTGGGCTAAGTGCAGCTGAGTCTGAGTCTTCATGAGGATTGGTGTTTCTGTGATTCATTACCTACAGGTCCAGTCTGATGTGGTTCCAGTCACACCTCGTGTGTTTGGTTCTCCTCGTGTTGTTCAAATCCAGGTCAAGGTCTGTTACCAGAGGCACAAAGCCAGACCCTGTAGGCGAAATGATGGTGGGCATGACCTTCTGCATGTACAGCGCGATGGCTTTGCCCACGTACATAGCTCCGATGCCACGTGGTTGATTTGCTGTGAAGGGAGTGCTGGGGGTTGCTGGGGATCCTGCAGTGCACACTCTTTCCTCTTATAATTTTGGTTACGTGGATGGCACATGATGGCACTTCGGCCCAGATTTTGGATGACCATGTTCGATCCTCATACAAAACAGCTGCGGGCGCCATCCACTTCCACCATGGATACCATGGATTCTTTCAGTGATGGGGTGTAAGCTCAAAAAGAGATGAAACGAGAAAAGCATACAGTCAGAGGTGCCCTGGCTGGATTTGAGACTTCCATGTTCTATCTTCAACAGGTTCTTCTGTCAGCGCCCGAGCGTGACCACATCGGAAATGTCCGTTGAAACCTTTGGTGAGCACCGTGTTTCTTGGGAGAAGTCCCGATGTTTTCTCCTGGGAACATTCTCAGAATTGTTTTTTTTCCAATCAATTTGGGGCACCCGCTTGCATGGACTCGTTCCTACCACTAGTTCTTACATCAACCCCCTGAAAAGGTCACAAGTTTGGACGGTCAATGGGTCGGTTTGTGTGGTCTCAAGTACGTACCGCACCAACCGAGGTGAAGAGGGGTTTTTTCGCGTCTGAACGCTTCGGTGAGAACGAGGTCAGAACCAAGTAGGAGTGAGAGACCTTAAAGATCTTTAAAGACTTTGAGCCATCTGTAGAAATGCATTTTCCGGAAAGATCTTCTTCCTTGCCACTTTTGTGCTGTGCTATTGGGCCACTTGATTGACACCCTTCTTCTTGTGGAGTGGGGAAAACATGTTGCTCAACTGCTCAAGCAGCAAAACTAACATCGGAAATCAACATGAAGTCATAGGGCATCAACCTGAAGTCATTACGCCACGGTTTACACAACGCAAATTAGATGCCTGCACATGGACATCAACAGGAGCCGAAGAGTCAAGAGGACATCAACAAACCAAAATGATCTGGCCGAGATGCGACGTGATTCTTTTAAGGCCGATGAGGTGCTCCTGAAGCCATTAAACCCATTCACTCCTGCACATATAGTTGTTTTTTTTTTTACGGAAACCAAAAACACCGGCCATATGAAACAGTGGTTTGAATTTTATAACTCCGGGTTGTTTCTTTCCTTGAACCCTAGGTGACGATTGGACTGAATCGGTACTTGCCAATCGCTAGAACAGTTCTTCGGGATTTGTCAAGCTTGGTTTGGAATCCATCTTTTCTTGGGTGCAGGTGTTGGCCGACCATGATCGTCCCTTCACGAAATTTGATGTGATGTGGATCAAACAGGTCTCGACCTCGGAGTTCGTGTGGCAACGACCCGGAAGAAGGGCAGGAGTGGCAATGGGCTGTAGTCTGCCCAGCCAGGGCTAGAGGGTTGTTGATGTGCCCCCACACAGGACAGAAGACGAGGTGGTGGCACCGGAGACAGAGGTTTGCGTGAGTGTGCTGGAACCTCCACTACGGGAGAGGTGGGAGTTCGGCTGGATCGTGGCCAGGTTGTTGAATCGGGTTGGGGTGGATGTGGATGTGACCCATGATTGAGTTTGATTCTTGAACTTGTTTATACTATATAATATAAATAATCAATACCCAGACGCTCCATGGGACTGCCATATATGCCTACATTGACCCCTCAAACCACCCATATATACCAGTCCCATGGAGCGTCTGGGATATATATATATATATCCCTCACTTTTGTGAAATCTTAATTCGAGCAAAATCATGCTGGTTGTCCAGCCTGCATTTCAACAATACAGGTTGACTCTCATATATCTCACCCTCGCATCGAGCGGTGGCGCATGCCGCGTCGATGGCAATGGCATGCGTCGATCATCTCTGATCCAAACATGCACAAAACCCCAATGTAATGTACAGACCCCAAAAAACGCAGAAAAGGGACAGAGTACAATCATCAAAAAAGGGGGTAGCATTCAAAATGGTGCTTTGCGGGAGGAGTAACTAAAGAGTCCTCGAAGGATTAGTATACAACTTTGAAAAGAAAAAAGCAAAAACACATCTTTCACTTATAGGATTAAGTATAGAAATCCAAACCTTTAGAAGACCTGGGAGACAGCCTAGCAAAAGCATGGGAGACAGTTACCTGCATGAGTCACTGACTCTTCATGATGTTGGCTTCCAGGTTGCAAGTCTTTGACGAAAGCTGGTCAAAACTTGCCCGCAACGTGTTTGTGTCGATCATACTCGCCCTCCTCCCCAAACAGACGCCCCGGCGGCTCGCCGAACGCGAACACTTGCGGTTCGCTGTGCAGGGTGGTGAAGAACATGGTCTTGTACTCCTTGGAGCGGCCCTTCTCCATTGCTGCCATCGAGGTGGAGGGGAAGAAGGGCCGATCGTGAACGAGGATGAACGCCAGACAGGTCCAGGCTTATGCGGTTTCCATCCGTGGGGTGTCTTAGATTCCGCGATTCCGCGACAACTCTGAGATTCTACGACCTGTGGTCGGCTGTGATTGGTTGATGTTGGTTGAACTCATCAAGTTATATTCATTAGGGACATGATTTGAGAAATTGTGGGAAACATCTCATAATGAAGGACAGGATTGAACCAACAAAAACACCAAGTGCACTGAAGCACGCTTGCATGCACACGCAATATCATGCAATATCGCATATGTTTCACCGAAAGGAGTGTCACTCGGAGTGGATGTTCCGTATGGCAGCAGCAAATGGAGCTGGATCAGCACCCTAGGCTAAAGCGCAGGCCAAAACCGCCATCGGTGCGCTTTTCAAATTTAACAGTTATAGTCATATGGTCATGGTCACCAACCCACGGAGCTCTTGAACGAATAAAGATTGACTTTCAATTGGCGAGTGCTTCTCTAGCAGCCATGTCAGGGCTGGAGGTGGTCAAAGGATGTCAAAGGCAGTTTAGGGGAAAATGGGATCAAGTCCAGTGTACTCTGGCGCTCGCTTCACCCCAAGCGGATCCCTGTTCCCGAGACCTTCGGCCTTCGGCAGACCTTTTTTTTGTAGCGAGCGACTCGGACGGTCTTTGTCGGGCTTCCCAAGAGCGTACGGATCCCTTTTTCGGAGGAGGAGACCGTACGGATCTTTGGAAAGAACTGGCAGGCACTTGGAAGATCGTCGCTTACAAAGAGAATGGAGACTTTATGACCAGGAGGTTTTAGGGCAAGACTTGCACTATGTCGTGTCAGGTGGCACGAAGAAGGGCTTCGTACAGAAAGCAGAAAGGGTCTGACCGAAGAGATCTTCAGGAAGCACAAGTGCCCAACCAACCCTGCAAAGAGCTCTTCCATTTCTTCAGAGGCCCGACCAGGAAATCTACATTGACTACACCGGAAGCATGTTCAAGAAGCTACTAGCTTGGAGGCCATCGCTACTAGGGTGGAGCTTGATGTGCCGGGTGGCAAACTGGAGATGGAGACAGTCGACTGGCATCTTTGGTCTTGCAGTGCCCCTGGAAGAAGGATGGCCTCCCTCCAAATGCTGGAAATGATCATTCCAGACCCACCAGATGCCCACGCAGCAGGCGACCACGCCCGGGCGCAAAGCGGAGGCACCGATGGTTGTACAAAGCAATGACCGAGCTCGATCGGAGTCGCGCAGAGGACTCGACTTGTCTTCAGTGGGGGAAGGCCTTTAGGGGTCTCAGTTCAGCCTGGGTCTCAGGATGAGGATTCGACACATAAATCTCGTTCAGTCCTTATACCAAGACGCTGGGGAGATGAGTGAAGCCCGGATCGTGAAGGAAATCCATACTGGAGAGATCCAATCAAGTCATGAAGCTCCTTCAATCATTCATCCAAAAACACACCCGGGTCGCCGGCAAGATGACATAGAAAACATACACATCAGGCATCATCAGGCTGTATCAGGCTATTTGTTCTTTTTCATACCTATGGAACCCCAAACCTACGAATTGGTCGTGTCTGATGGAACACATCGTGTTTTGCCTTCACTTGACTATACTGCTAGGTATGCCGCTATGCGATCTATTGCCTATTTGCTGTTCCAACCACCCAGGCTAGCCCGGCGCGCCACGTCGAATCGATCGAATCGGATCGATCGCGGCCAGGTGGGAACCATCATGCTTTTGGAGGTCTCCTATGGCTGGTCCACCGAGCTCTGCGGCACAGCGTTCACCGTGGCACCGTGGCGAGTGAACTCGGCACCCGGTGCCAACGGCACCGTGGCACCCGGGTGCCACGGTGCAGTTCGCAGACGAAACAAAGGAACCCCGCCGTGATGCACTGCACTTGATATGTTCTGCAGGTGCGGACTAGAGAAGTGTTTGTTGTTAAGATCATGTTTGGCGCGTTGGTGAGTATTTGCTTTGGCCCTTGGGTTTCATTTGTGAACATCGCGCACGATCGTCAGAGTCTAGAGCACCAATCAACAAAAAGAGAGAGAGAGAGAGAAACAAACAAAAGCAGAGAAACGCATTGGTTTTCTATAACTGGGCAGTTTAAAGGCAAACGTGGTAAGGGCAAACAAGAACATGTAGAATGCCACCAATCCCTTGTGGCACCCCCAAAATCTGGCTGCACACATACAAAGTGAGCTTGGATGAGATCGGGGACTGGACTCCACGCGACTGCTATAGTGACTGCCATGCCATACCGTTTCATGGACTCCCCTGGCACCCAATGGATCGGCTGCTAGTCAGTGGCAAAGTCGTGACACTGACACCGTTTCAACTTAAAGAGGAAAGCGAATGACAATGCAAAAGAATGCAGAAGATCCGAGATGTTCTCAGAAGTTGAGCTGCGAGCTGCGAGACGACTCGTATCCGTATTCCAACCCGCTTTTGGTCTCCGGTGACCGTTCTATTTGGAGCACAGACACGGGACCTGCAGGAAAAGTCCCTTAGGGTGACCGTAGATCCCCTTCACAATGCTGCTAATTGGCTGGATTCAGTCGGGTAGGCCAGATTTGCGCAGATCTACCTCTTAAAATGAAAGTCCAAAATGAAAGTCAGAGGTGATGACTCGACGAATGGCTTTCAAACTCCCCAGGGCAGGATTCAACTTATCTCTGAATCCTGAAAACCTCCCTATTGTTCCGGAAGCGGGCAACAGATCAGGATCCCCAAAAGCCTTTAAATTGGTTTATTTTTCACACGACCCTGAAAGGGCACCAGCAGCTGTGCTTGAGAAGCAGCAGGGTACAATGGCATGAGAGTTGCATGCTATTGATATGGACACAGTGACACTGCCTGAACATGGCCCTTGTTATAGGTTATAAGCCTTTTGGGCTCCAACCACCCCACCCACCTCCTCCTGAGGTTCGGTGGTTGGGGTGGGTGCCAGCGGGTCTAACCACCTGAGGATATGGTTGGAGCTCTATAGGGGTAAGTTGTGTTCCACTTCTGACGGAGTATCATACATCTTCGAACTTCTGAGAGGACTTCGTTGGGTGAAGAACGAACGCTTCCCACGGTTCTGGGGCGGGAAACTCTCCTCTCCATCTTTCTCCTTCCCATCTGGCCCACTGCAGTGGCCGGTTGCGAAGGTGGCAGGCGCAAGTCTGGTCTTTTCGGCGCCTTGGCTCCGAACGGAACGGTCTCCACTGTGACCGTTCGTTCGTCAGGTCTGAACTCGTCTCGATCCGAACTCGGATCAACGCCTGCGAACTGCTGTTGAACGATGAAAGTCGACGGTTGAAGCTGACATTTGTTGAGTTCAGCATCGTCAACATAAACGGTTCGAATGTGAGTAAAAACCGTTCAATAGTTTTATTGTTTTACTAACAGTCTGAAAAACCGTTCAATAGTTGAACATAGTTGAACTGTTTAGTGAAAAACCTCAACAAATTCAACAGTTTGACTGTCGACGTTTGTTTCGGCGCCGGGACGTGGAACGGCTCGGTGCCGGGGGTACCAGGGGCCCCTGTTAACCATCAAAAACCCGGTGTTCCCAAGCAAGAAACATGGTTTTGATATGTTTTGAGGTTTTTCGGGCCCCTGGTAGAATGTGAGAGCAACATCCCAGTGTTTTTGGTTGTGATCCGGTTTTCAAGGGAGGGGCAAAGTCATGGCAGGACACCAGTTTGGCGCCAGATATGCATACGTTATACCAACGGCAAAAAGGCTCCAAACGCGTGTTGATCCATGCTTTTGTCGCTGGTGATGGAACTCTCAAATAAAGCTTACAACATGTCCGAAAGCGACCATGTTCCATCTGTGTTTTATGACCACTCATGGGCTCGTGGGCCCGTGGAGAGAGGACCTAAGAGGACCACCTCGATGGGCGCCCATCGCCACCAGAGCCGGCGTGGAGTGAAGCAGCGTCGAGCGGTCGAGCTAGCTCGAGCTAGCTCCTAAGTGTCAAGAAGACGGAAGAACCCACTGGCATTCCCCTTCTTCAAAGTGACCGTATGACTAAGGTTTCTTCAAGTAACCGACCAACAAAATGCGGACCTTTTCCTGACATTGCCCTTAAAACAGGAGATCTAGTTCTAGTTCGGTCACTTTGAAGAACCATCCACAGGGATCTGGTTTCTTGATCTGAAGGCCGGCCTTCAATAGCCATTGTTTTACATGTGAAAGAGGGCACATCCTCCAGCCTTTTTAAGGTAATTGGTGACAGTCTCAACTAAGACCGTCCACAAGCTTCGGTGAAGAAGATGTTCGATCTCGATGTGAACGTTTCGGAACATCTTCGGACTGACGTCAGAGTCCTTCATCCTTCCTTCCACACACCCCAGACACGACTAATGGGACTGCCATATATGCCGATCAATTGACCCCCCCAATTGATCGGCAGTCCGGACTGGCAGTCCCATGGAGTGCCTGGGCACGTTCCGTCTCTATAGGCCATCTCGAGTGTGCTGTTGAGCCGGAAAGTGATGACGGAGTCCTTTGTCTTCTTCGCCGCGAACATGTGCGGCCTTCTGGGAGTCTCTCGGATAGACGCCGATCGGCATCTGCCGATGTCGATGTCGACCGGTCGCGGTGAGGTGACAAGGGGTGACGCGGTCAGCCTGCTGCCTCCCCAACTGGAGAAGTTGTTTTTGGAGGGAGAGCTGGCCCAGCTGGCCTTCTGAAACAGTTTCTGGTGGCTCAGGTTGGCTTGAAGTTGCATGGGATTTGAGGTGGGTGTGTCGGTAGCATCAAAATAGTATGCAAACTAGCAGCTATGCAGATGACCTAGTGGTTCCGGACCCTCTGGATGAAACACATACCTGCAACTTCGTGGTTGCCTTTTTGGGGTCGGTAATTCAACTTACCTTGATCTAGGTTTGTGAACCACAGAAACATCCGCAACCAACATAAGCATCCACTGAAACAGCACATTCGGGCAGAGACGCCCGTGGTTCCCCAAGATACGCCGTGTACAAACGCCTGCGGAACAATAGAAAACTAGAGGAACATCCGCAGACTATAAAACAACTCGAAGATTTGTTACAATGACTTCAAAAGGACGGTTTCACGCTGCAAACAAGAATAATTCTATAGACCATTCCAGGTATGACATCTATGCAGTCAATCAGGCTTTGGTGGAAGTCGGGGTCTGTCTGGGGCGGTACATCTTCCAGTCCGCATGGGGGCCTAAGACAATTCCAGGTATCACGCACGGTAGGTTCTCAGATCTCCAAGCTCGAACCGCTGCCTGCACGTTGGCACCGCTGCGCTGCCCATTCGTTGCTCCACCGAAGCCGCCACGGTGCGAACTCGCACCGAACCGAGACGCAGCTGCAGGTTCTGTTTCTCTTCGACTTCGGCACAGGAGCTCGGCACAGCACAGTGGCTCTGGAGTGTCCTAAAACAAGCGCTTGAAGCACCAAGAATCGCACCCTCTTGCCAGAAGTTTGGCTGGTTTGTTTGGGGGAGTCGATTTTGAAAAGGTTCCGGCGTTGCCTTTCAGTTGGAAGTCGATTGAATAGACGCGATTCGGTGAGTGACCAGGTGAGTTGTCGCATGGTGAGTTGTCGCATGGGGCCAGGAAGCGATTCTTGTTGCCTCTGAAAGCCACAACCAGGGCCTTCTCAGCTGTTTCAAGCTTCTTTTGGGATCCAGCAGACGAGTGTTTTTCTGTCTTCGCCGGACTCCCTGGACCCTATGATCAGCGAGGCCGGCCGCACAGCTTGCTGAATCCAGACGATCCAAACGGTGGCGCAATGCGCCATGGCCGGTCAGTGACTGGTGGTTTGGGGTGTTTTTCACGTAGATCATATATCCTTTTTATGCCACCATGGATCGTTTGGTTTCCCCGTCAACGTCCCGTCAACCGTCTATAGTCTATAAGACTGAATTTATAATTCTCTTCGAGTCTATGACCAGCCTCCCCCCCCAATGTAACTGCACGTCTTGTGTTTTGTGTGTCGAATGAAGAGGTTTTAGTATAGCTAATCGTCCACTGGGACAGTGGGTGGACACGTATGATGCTAGTCCAGACGACGGACACCCAGACAGTCGTCCTGGTAGCGTTGGTCAGTTTCTTGTCAAAGTTTTGTCGGTTTGCCGGCGCAGCATTGCGCTTCCAGGAGCTGCGGGGCTTTTGATTGCTGATGGCTTGGTCTATGGCATGGCCAGCGCTGCTAGTCCGCAGAGAAGATCTGAAAGGGACGCCTTATCAAAAAAATGACCTTCGCAAGAAGCAACATCAATTGATAGAAGAAGCACGCCACGGTCGAAAGCAACATGAGTCTCCTTTAAGTGTACCAGGACCTTCAAAGTGAGTGACCTCATTGTGTTGTACCTCCCCCCAAGAGACAGGCCACACTTCGCGGCCCAGCTAGTTGGGCCCTTGTGACCCGGCAG
This sequence comes from Durusdinium trenchii, assembly GCA_963970005.1. Classification (NCBI taxonomy): domain Eukaryota; class Dinophyceae; order Suessiales; family Symbiodiniaceae; genus Durusdinium; species Durusdinium trenchii. The sequence continues at coordinate 71,660 of CAXAMN010004280.1, forward strand.
ACTGAGCTGTGCACAGCTTGGCATTGTTGGAAGATAGATCTGTGATCTGCGTGTGTAGGTCAATTAGGGAAACCGTCCCAGGCATTGGCGTTCCGACCCCCCCCTCAGTCGGGAAACGGGTCGGAGAAGAGAAGTTGGATCAGTCTACCCAGCCGACGCGATCAGGAATCCCACACACCCATCTCCCAGACCAGGTGGCCAATGGGATCGCAGAGGGTTGGGGCACCAAAGCAGCCATGCCGGGCACCGGCTTCAGTGTGGCAGCTCGGCGATAGTCTCGGCGATTCGGCGTGGCGTGGCCTGGCGATTCGGGATCCCCTGAAGTCGATTGGGATGGGTTTGACGGTGGCGTTGGTTGGCCAAATAGGACTACTGTCCTTAGAAGAAGGGCCATTCAACCCTTGAAGATCTTCATATGAGTTCTTATTTGTGTAGCCACCTGCTTTCGATGCTTTTTGTGACCAATGAAATCAGACTTTCGAGCGTATATGTTGATTGATGTGGATTGTCCTAGTATGTTTTTGTGTTTGTTTTTGCGTTTTCAGTTGCTAATGTTGTTGTTGTTGTGGTGGTGGTGGTGATGCCCAACACTTTGTCTTGTTCGATCGCCGACCGAGATTCCGGTCCCAACCGAATTGAAACGCCTTTCAAGCAGGGAGGGCGCAGAGCACCATGAAACATCTGGATGTAAGGATTCACATGAAACATATATAGAAAAACATCATGTCGACAGACATGCCTTATCGAGTAACTCTTTTCTCACTCTTAGGTTGGAGGCCATCGCTATTAGATTGGAGGCCATCGCAAGTAGGCTGCTGGCCATTGCTTCTAAGGAGTAACTCTTTTCTTTATCCCTCCATCCGAGCTCCCGGGCGCAGCTCTTGGGCTCTTCTCCCGCCAAGGAGATTTACCGATTGCCAGGGCCCCAGGGGGCGAGGCCACAAGACGTTCGGCGCAGTGCTCGGTTTCATCGAAGATCGCAAGGGATAGGTTGACCTCGTTTTCTCCATACTCATCCATACTCATCCTCTGTGGTTGTTTGTGTGGTGTGTGTTGTACTGTGTTCTGTGTATGGTCACGCTCTGGAGTTGTTCTTTTGTTGTCCCCACGTCAGACCAAGCAACAATCCAAGATACAGTCTGTCTGTCGGTCTGTCATCAACCTGCCACTGCCAGTCCTATCCACTCCTCGCTGTCAAAACAGAATAACAGGTGGTTTCAGAGTAGATGCAATCGCAAGTTCGGTTTCGGTGATGTGTGTTGACACTTTGATGGCCCTCGGTCTCGGAGGGTCCACCTGAAGGATAGCGTCCGATCGCTCGTAGTGTAGCGATGCCAGGAGCTCCGTTCGGGTTCTCCTATTACTGTTAGTAGCGTCGTTGCCGAATTCCGTTCGGGCTTCCACTGAGGCAAAACACCATTGCGGTGAACTCCTCCCGCTTTGTGTCGCCCATTGTCGCACGGACCCTACTGGACTTTGGTGGACGCGGCTTGGAGGGATGTGACGACGAAGCCGCTGGTGCGGACCGGGCAAAGAGCAAGTGAGGGAAGGAAGCCGAAAAGGACGGTATAGAATGAATGACAATGATATACAATGATCCACTTGGTCTTGCTGATTTGGACTGATTGATTGATGTTTACCGCTTGGTGACCTCCCCCAAACCGGGGATTCAGACCTGAACGGGTCCAGGCCGGGGATCTTCGTCCTGGTGGCGAACAAAACCTCCCAAGCGTTCTGACCCCGAAGAAAACAGATCAACATCCAGTTGGTGGCTAAGGACGGTCCTTCTTCAAAGTTTGAAGCAGCCTTTTCATAAGTCCCAACAAAACATGGACAGAACACATGTTCTCTTTAGGTTCTGAAGTAGCTTTGGAGCAGCTTGGTCATCCTTTGCTTGCTCATGAAACACACATATTGACTCTATGTTGGGTTGAACACCCAACTAGATCTTGATCTCTCCAAGCATGCGTGTTTTGGTGTTCTTCTCGAACGTATTGAATGAGTTTCAGGGATAATTGCACAAGTCCTGAGCTCGACAGACTGCCAACAAAGAAAGAGCTAGCTCCACTAGCTCCGCTCCCTCAGAATACCAGGCCACCAGTTCTCCATTACAAGACCCGCGAGACCATAGGGCATGAAGAGCAACCGTAGAGACGCATCCTGAATCATCTGAACCTGGGAGTATTATTGCTACACATGCACACTCCCTCTATCTACTCAGAGTCCCAGGTCCTTTGAGAAATGAGTTCCATGCTTCTCTTGGGTGTTTGTGATACATTTATTTGCTGTTTCAGCACCTGAATGCCAATCATAAGGGTTCTGTTGGGCTCTATGAGTCTCAGTGACCAACCGAATAGATGATCTGAGGAACTGCATCTGCACAAGGCCAACCCTCAGTTCTGTGGGTTAGTGGAACTCATTTCAGGAGATACAGAACTGAACAAATTTGAACAAATGGAGTCTTATTTTGACTTAAGCGAGACATTAAGGAACCAAAGAGCGATGGCCTCCAACCTACTAGCAATGGCTTCCAACCTACTAGCGATGGCCTCCAACCTAGGAGAACATCACTATATATTGACCCTTTTTGAACCAATGCGTGCCTCCCATTCTGAGGAAACGTCTATGCGTGCCTCCAATTGCTGGTCGTCTTCCTGGGCACCATGACAGTGCTCCTTTGGCCCATGACATTAGGCGTTGAGTCGTTGGTCCGAAAGCCAACCTCAACCTGTGCTCCACCCCACAGTCCACAGGGTCTTCCGTGGTCTTCCGTGGTCGTGTTCGCGCGGTTCTTTTCTGTGACCATCAGGGAGAACCTCCATGTTGTGACCATTTGGGCGGCTGTGATGTTTCGGGGGGGCTGTCAGTTCAGCTTCCATTCACCGAGGTCTTTACCCCTTTTTTTCATGGCCTGCTGAGTAGGTCCTGTGAGGTTTCGCCGGTCCGAGCTTCTCCAATGTCTTCGTCAAATTGATTGAGGATCTTTTCGGGGGGCTCAAAGAGAAGGGGCGGAAGATGTTCGAAGTGGGTAAAGGTGTTTGGAGGTTCGAAGCATCGGCGAAGGACCTATTCTGCGGGGAGAGTACGTGGCCAGGGAGGAGTAGCAAGAAGCTACTAGTAACAAGGGCATCACAAGTAGTAGCAGGACGCTAGTAGTAGCAAAGGGCATTACTACTAGTAGTAGCAAGAAGCTCCTAGTACCCTTCGTTCAACGATTGCGTGGTCTGGATCCAGTGACCATAGACACGGCCCACCGGTGTCCAGGTCAAAAGGCCTCGGGCCTAAGGATGACTGTACAACATTGTACAACTAAGATCTTCCATGCAAAGCAAACATCACCTACATGAAAACCACCCCAAACCACCAGTGACTGACCAAAGGGTGGCGCATTGCGCCACCGTTTGGATCGTTTGGGAAACATGCCGGGCCTGAAAGAAAGCAGCAGAATTGAAGCATGTTCAAACAACGGGCCTATGCCGTTCCGTTCCATGCCATGACCGTTCATGACCTTTCATATGAATCTGTGTTTGTGTTACAACATTAATGCCAATTCCTGGTGCCAAGCAAAATAGATTTGACATCAAGTGCCTCGATCTTTCAAAGCAACAGCCGCGGCTTGTGAGGTATAAAACTGTGAGGCTTGTTTGGGACCATGAAGGCAGGTTCACGGCCAGAGCGTGAAAGGGCCGTCCAACTGGAGGTCATTGAGTGTCCATCTTTGCTGAAGGCCATCGCTCTTAAATGTTATTAGGATGGAGATGACAGATGATGATGATGATGATGATGATCCTCATTTTTGGGAGCTGGGGCAGGACAGGTGTTCTCATGCACATCTGCTACAGTTCCCTCCACAGTGCCCCAGCAGTTGGGAGCTGGGTGACAGCGGCCGAGGTCATAGTCGTCTTTGTATGTTGGGAGCTGGCTGAAAAAGGATGGTCAGAAGTGGAACAGTTTCAGAAGTGGTAGATTTGGATAGATTTGGAGTGGTCGTGTCATGTGTCTCCAAATGCACTGAGGTTCTAAACACCCATGAGTTGTTTAAAGGAACATGTGTCATTTGTGGAAGTGTGCTTCAAGGCTCACTATTACACTGATTAGCTGAGGTCGATTCAATGTCTTGAGTCTTGAGTAGTGTAGGTTTCCCGGATTCTGAACATGATTCACGATCCCAAGATCTAACAAACCGGTTCTTGATCGAACTCAACGTACAGTAGTAAATCAAAAAAACATGTCATCCCTGGGTTGTTTGGTGATCCAGAACCTATAAATAAGAGATAGAATCCGCAAATCAACGACACGACTTTGCAACGCAAGGGGAGCGGTCGGGACTGTTTTTGTTTGATGTTTTTTGCCTTTGGGTCACTGAGCCTCAGGACTTTTGCTGATCAGGGATTCGAAAGAACTTTAGTGGTTTTCGCCTAGTAAGACGCCGAACTCGTGGATCTCTGTAATACCCATATTCCAATATCCCTTCCATGATTTGGCAGTGCCGCCAATCCGACCAGAAACTCCGCAATCCCACCCCAAACTCGAGCCTTTACAGACAGCAAGTCCCTCAACTCGAGCCACGCCTTGGCAAAACCGCCAGGGGGTCCATCTTTTTGTCCGTCTCATAGTGCCAGGTGAAGCGAAGCCATTGAACAGCAACAAGGCGATGGGGATTCTGGGTGGTAGGGACCAGGGAGGCCCTTGGTACAATCGGTTGAACACCAAGTCACCGTCAACCGTCTCCAACCGAATCACTTGAATAGCAATGGCCTCCACCCTAGTAGCGATGGCCTCCAACCTAGTAGCGATGGTTGACCAGATTTTTCAACCTTTACTTGGGATGATTGAACCGGCTGACTCGTATGATAGTCATTCGTGACCAGGATTGGTCGAGAGTGCTCCATGACACGCTCATGATAGATGGACGTTTGTCGAATTGGGTTTCGAATCCAGTCTAAGCACGCAGAACATCCAAAGATTCACCAACACTTGCTGGTTAACAAGAAAACATGGGATTTCCCAACGGTCCATGTAAAGCAAGTATGACCTACCTTCACCACTCAAAACCACCAGGACTGCGCCACCATGGATCGCTTATGAAAGGAAACATAGGAAGCGCTTCAGGACGAGTCTTACAGAAATGGTCAAAGATCATGTTCAAATCACTACCTGGACCCGACATCGTTCGTACCATAGAAAATGGGACATGACCCCAAAAGCAGGTACGGCTATAACCCTTTCAGAAGTGCGAACGGGTCGACTCCAGGTAGAAGGCCGCCTGGCGGCCTTGGATCACGAAGCTGGTTCCCATTTGTTCAGCGTAAGTTGTGCAGGCGCGCCATAGGCTGGCGACTTTACAAGATGTTGCCGTGAAACACGAGGCCGTGCAACGTGTGTGCAATTGGATTGCAGGCGATTGCAGTTCAAAGAGGATCGATCATCGTCTCAAATGATCTTTAAATGGATACGGACATGTCGACTTCCACCCATATTTTGGAGCCTGTCTATGTACGTATGGTCGTTCAGAAACACAAAAAAAAAGGAAACAGGTCCGACTGGCCTCGAACGTCGAACGGACGTCCACCTCTCATCTCGCCCGTGATCTCTCTTCGTTGGTCAGGCGGAGAAGCTTCAAAACGACGAGATCACGGTCTCCAACACGCGACCCAGTTCTGAAGAATCGTTTTTTTAGGGCGGTGAGTCTAGCAGAGGGTCTAGCTTAGCAGCGGAGGGGGGTCTAGCTATCAACGCCACTCTTCATTCTGGCAGCTTCTTCGGATAGCTTCAAGACAGTCTTCAAGATATTTGACCGATGGTCCGGGATGATCCTTGATCAGTCCTCACTACGCTCATCGATCAAGTTCGATCGGATCATCGGAGTGTGGATCCTTGGGGAGAGGCAGTTCCATCCTCACCTTCGCAGGGCTTTTCTCACCTTCTCCACCTCGAAAGCCGGGGGTTTCAAACCGGGAAAATCCCCCGGCTAGCAAAGCCGTTTTTGGAAGGACGCGAAGCGTTCTGGAGGGCGAAACTGGCCTTACTACGAATGGAACAGGCTAGGCCGCTAGGAACTTCTAGCTACTGTAGGAGCTTTTCCACCGTTTTGGAGGTTGGACACCGGGCCCAGATTCTTCGGGAAGAACAACGCACTTCTCATCGTTCGAAGTGGCCCTAAAATTGGAGCGTAGACGGCATCCGCCCGGCGCCGCCCCCGGGCCCATGGCCCGGGCGACCATGGAGAAACGATGACGCCATGAGCACGGTAGTCATGACATTTGAGCTATGGCGTGTTTTTTTTCTCAACGTGAGGAACAAACAACACATAACATTGCGAAGGAATTTGGAGGTTTCTACACTTACCGGCTACTTTTTTGGCCCCATTCGGTCGGCCGTCGTGAAGCTTTTGCCTCTCAGGTGAAGCAGCTGAGTTCGAGCAATTCACAAGACGACTGCGTGCCAGATTGCCAGACTGGTATGGGGCTTGCCTCGCCTCGCCACAGAACCAAACCGCATCCTCCACGTCCGGTCTTGTTCTTGCAACAACGCCCCTGTTGATCATTGGACGATCTTCGAGAACTCGTTCACAGTGATTTTCGACTTATGAGTGAGTTTCTTTCAGGTGTGTTCTTCCTTCCAAAAAGGGATTGCTTGGCAGATGATGATCTCCTATACTGGAGAGCATCCTCAAACTTTGAGAACATTTTCCAGGACGCATGGCTTTGTTGCAAGGCGTGGACATGGTTTGACCCATACCAACATCGCGGGCAGGGGCGGTCATTTCGCCCGCAATCAAGCACAGCCAGCTGTGCGCGCGCGGATTGGTCGATCCCTGCATTTTGGACGTTCCAAATCTCCTGCGCCGGATGAGATGAAACAGGAGCTTTTGCAATGAGCAACATGCAATGAGTCATGAGTCCATCAAAAAGCGATATGATTGAATGGTCATTGCTTTCACCCCGCGCGGGTCCTCAGACAGAGGTTCTTATGACTTTCACAACCTACCGCCGGAGCGCGGTCCTCAGACAGAGGTGAGTCTCACTTGATAGTAAGGTTCAGGTGAGACAGCATTGTGGTTTGCAGAGAAAACAACGTCAGCACATAGCAGTTAGCAGCAGCAACAACAACAGCAAGCATCACCAAGAACACACATGGGACTATTGGCACACCTTGAGGATACCAACCTTTTTCACAGGGCTTTCAGGTTTGCTTTCTGACATCAAACCAGTAGTATGCCAACGGAAAGCAAGATCTAGACTCTGGATGACTCTGGATATTTGGTGGGTTGACTTAGCTTATGGTTGACTTAGCTTATATACACATCCATTGTTTTTGGCAAGAACACCGACGACCGACGATCCCAATTTTACCAAACACTGTCCTTGTGAAGTCACATGCTGCCATTGATCATTACTGTAAGATCCCCATGAAAGGGATGGCCTTGGTTTTGCTTGAAGAGAGAACTCCTCGTTTGGCACGAACGAAAACTTCCATGGACTTGGGGCATATCTCGATGTGTTTTGTGTGTGTTTACGTATGATTTTCAGGCGAGGGTGACATCGTTCTCACGACCTGGCGAATCAGGAGAGTGTCATCCACCCAACTCAGAAAGGATTCGAGCCACATCTTGTTTACTTCATCATGTACCATATCAGTGGAGATTCATCTTTTTCTTCCCCTCAACGCAGCTTGCTGCACCATTCATGAAACATCCACTGGGTGCCCAGAAAGGCCCTGAAAGCTCCCCAAGTCACCCACCCTCCTCGCTGACCTGGACCCATCCTCTTGGGGCGACCTCGATCCACTGTGCCCTGCCAGGCGCCTCTATGGACCCCGGCTTGCGGCGATGAGCAGCACCTGTGCCTCGGTGAAGCTGCGTGGGCGAACGAGCGCCACACGGCTGCGTCTCCACGCGGAGGCGCCGGGAGTTGCGTGGAGAATGTGTCGGGACCATTGATGATGTCAAGACAAAGAATGTTGGATTTGTGATGAAATTTGCTGTGTGGCTGCTTTGTTGTCCTAATATGTCCGACTTGGAAATGATGCGACACATCCTCCATCTTCCAATCTCTGTCCACATTTTGAAGAGCTTCAGTCGTTTTTCTGAGGTTTGCGTACGCCACGCCATCGGCTGAGTTGGAGAGTTGGGATCACCGACCTGGAATGAGAATGCTTTTTGGGTCAAGTGTATTATGTTTTGTGATACCCTAGCGATCCAGTCGTACCTTCTCAGGTACGGTGATTGGAGACTATTTATGTAGGCGCCAAGGAGGGCCCAAGTACCTTCTGAGAAGGTAAGTGGATCCCTATAGATATTTCTTATTAGACACATTGTGTTTTTTTTGGGGGAGGTCGGAGATGCTCGGAACTGGAGCCTGACGGCTCCATACATCATTAACAAAGTCCCGTGTTCAAACTTATGGGCCAACGTGGATGGCATGGCCCCGGTTTCCGATGACCATGTTCCTAATACCAAATAGGTGAACACTTCCCTGGTTCAAGGGAGTGTATGCCAATGGTTCAGAGTGTTTGACTCTTTGTTTTCTTCTTTGAATCCTCCCAATGACTCTCAGCCCACAAGGCTGGCTCAGTGGTTTTGGGGACACCGTCCATGGGCCTGACCTCCCCACCGGCGCCCTTGGACCCGGCGCCCGCGCCCGACAGGTGACGAGTCCGGAGTCGATGGCAGTCGACCTGGAGGTCTTGAAGCGAACTGCTGGGCACCTTGGATCGACGTCTCCTGCGGATCGGGGAAGTCGACTGTCGAGGCGTCTTTTTGATGTTTTGGGCGTTTTTTACAACGACATCAACTGGCGGTCATAAGCTGAAAAAAACACAAGGGATGGTGTAAAAGGGGCAGGTTGGGGCGATATTCATGACCAAGCTAGTAGAACCATGTTTCAGATTGTTTCAGTCGAAAAATCAACGGTGCTAATTGACTGACTGGCAGAAAGCGCAGCACAATGAACGGGACTCTGGACTGCAGCAGGTTGCTGTTTTCAGGAAGGTGATTAGGGGACACATGATATGATGAAGGCCATCTCTTCTAGGTTGGAGGGCATCGCTTCTAGGTTGGAGGCCATCGTTTCTAGGTTGGAGGGTAGAGCAGCCTTGAAAACATGGTGTTTAGATGTGTTTAGCTTTTGGACGTGTTTGGACGCTTTGGAAAGTGGCTCCCCTCATCCTTCAAAGATTGAAATCTCAAAAGGTCACGAACGCAGCCAAGACTGGATTGGTTGGGCTTTGTGACCTCTGTTGGAGCAACTAGCTGCTCAAGGCCTCAACTGTATATGTCCCATGCTTCGCATACAGTGTGATACAGTAGGCCCCAGACACTCCCAAGCTCATGGAAGATATATACCATACTAGTACTGCATTGACCCCCCAATCTTCGGTAGTTCTCTTCCAATCTCATACCTAGCACTTCCAATGGGTGCCCTGTTTGGAGGCCTGGAAGTAAGGTAGGCTAGTCTATTGGATACCCAGACAGGATGACCCTGGTATTGAGTGTTTGGGTTGCACAACATGAAGGCATGACCCGGCCGGTGACAGCGGATGAAGCCTTTGTGGGTCGCGATGCCGGATGGCTGAAAAAGAAGCAAAACAGACACAATAAGAGGACAATAACAAGCAAAAACAAAACAGCGTACTGGGTACTGTGTTCATTGTTATTCTATTATTTGTTTGGCATTAAATACATGACTATGTTGTTTCTGCAAGACGTGGGTTCTTGAACGTCAAGTTGGGGCAACACCGAATCCTGAGAGATGAACCGAGTTGAAACAAGCACATGCACACCAAACTGCCTCCATGAAAGCTGGAAAAGGAAGACCACTGTGGTCTTCCTTTTCCAGCTTTTATGGAGGCAGTGGTGCCTCTTTTCAACTCTTAAAGGACCTCCGGATCCATCGAGATCGCCTCGACGCTGAGTCCCTTGGAGTATGAGCTCTACCTGGATGGTCGTTTCTTCCAGCGCCACGTGGCCGGTGACGCAGCCGGTGCGGCCGCCGAGAACGCGCACGTGGTCGAATTCCAGCTACCGCAGCTGTGCTGAGGCGACGAGTCGCGTGAGGCGGTGCTTGGGTGAGGGTCTGGGTACGGCTTATGACATGACTTGTGTAGCTCTGTGCGAGTATTTAAACAATACTGTATATTACTGTATACACATCACACACATGATGGATTTGATAGACCATAGACCCAAATCCCCGATCATCGTAAGTCCATCCCAAACAAAACCATCAGTTGTCTATATATCCCAGACACTCCATGTACGCCATATATGCCTACATTGGGGTGGTTTTGGGGGCCAATGTAGGCATTTATGGCATACATGGAGTGGGTATGGACGATAAGTCTCCCTGATCTTGCAGAATTTGGAAGAGAGCTCTCCTGCTTTTGAGGTTGATCACACCAGAGGTCCGATGAACACCAAATTGTTTGCACATCTTCAAAGAAACTGGCAGGTTCTTATTGGGGGATTGTCCATCATTCTCAGAAGGAGACCAACGAATGGATGGGGATCTTCCGTTTTGGTTGATCTAGTTCGTTGTGTATCTGAGAGATCGCTTGGCGCCCCAACTTTGTTCTTCGACCGCAAGTGGCAAGTCGACAAGTGGCTCGGCAGGAGAACCACAAGCAATCCGGTTTTTCAAAGCGCAGGTCCCATCATTTGCACCGGTCACTTTCTGGTTTATGTTTACTAATTTAAAGAACAGATTTGTGTGTTTTTTCATTACACACATACAACATATGAATCAATATCAGTATCATACCTTTTTTTGTGTTCGAACTTCTCATGGTCCATCAGCCCGAGGCATGGAGAGAAGCTACTAGAGCTATGGTTGCCCTGCTCAGTGCCCCTGATGCTTGGTAGCACATCGGCCGACATCGAGCAGCAGTTCATAAAACCATAAACCAACACATCTGAAACAAAAAACGAGCTACCGCAAGGGGGGCGGATCAAATATTGACATATCAACCTACTTTCGACTTGCTGCGCCTGATTCGAAGCCTTTCGAGCTTAGCCTGCTCGACGTCGCACGTCGGGCGGACGAGACGCGTCGGGCGAGTTGAGGTCGGTGGAGTTCACCGGTGGAAGAGACCCGAGAGACGTCACCTGTGCTCTGGTTTTTTGTGGACCTAAGGAAAAAGAGAATGGAACCTCATGGTTTCTTCTACAGGTTTTTGAGGTTCCATATGGTTTCATGTTTGTGTTTACCTTTTTTTTAAAGGATGTACTTGAAAGACTGGATGGCATCCACCCGTTTGGTATGCGGATTTCATTCATCTTAAGACTCAAGACCCGTTCTTTGTTGGCATAAGATACACTCCGGGGTAAACCAACATGGAAGTGGCAGAGGAAAATCCAATTGCTTGGTCTTCGGATGGAGTCATCATCGAATGCCATGGGACCGGTGCCACTTCCGATTTCCGGGCGCGTCGTTTCAGAAAAAATGCACGTTCTACAGCACTCCCTGAGCTCTTCTGTGCTCGGAGACGCCTCACTGCACAACACTGAGTTCCTGGAGTTTTTCTTTTTGTTTCCCGCTCCTGGTCAGGAGTCGGCACGCACACCTCTCCGCCATCCAAAAACCATGGTGTTTATAATATTTTATTACAATATGTTTTAATACCTTTGGGCCACCTCTTGGAATACAAGTCCCCTGAAACACCGGATTCTTCTCATGGGTGGCATGGCCCCCCTCAAGCCGCAAGCCTTTGATGACCAGTCATCCGAAGACCAGACATCAAGTATCATCAAGTCCTCAAGTCCATGATTCGGTTCTTTTATATCTCAAGTCATGTGTCGCGAATGCGTGCTCCGCAGCGCAGAGCAGCGGATTTGTGCCGGATTTGGTTCGAAGAAATTGCCTGCACGGCTTGTTCGTGCTACCCCCGCGCAGTCAGGACCCTGCTCTCCTTAGAGACTGATGGGCCCTCCGTCTCGCCGGTGGGTTGCTTGGCAGACGAATAAGCGGTGCCAGGCACCGTGACATTGGAAGTATACTTCGATCAATTGCCCGGACCTCTTTGGTGGATCGATTTAACAAGCAACAATGTGCATCGCTATAATACTAGTAGCTTCTTGCTACAGATATAATTATATAATGCCCTTGTTTCGAACGTAGCGACGCACTTGCTACTAGTAGCAAGGGCATTAGGCTTGCGTTAGCCCCCCCAAAACATACTCATGAGTACTTGTTCGCCTCCGTGAAAGCCTTCGCATGGCTTTCCCGAACTGGGAGGATGGTCCTCCGACCGCCACTCTGAGGAAATTGGAATGCCGCCCAATTTGACCGGTGAACTACTGAATTAATATGCCAGCTTCTTCAGTTCGTGACCTTTTGAAGGTTCCTAAGTGACCCTTAGGAGGCTTAAGTGACCTCAAACCAAGTTAAAAAAAGGCCACTTTGAAGAACTTGGTGAGGTAAATATTCCAATCTCATGGAGTTTTGGGGATTTTGATGGGGAAGTGAATTTCCTCGATAAAATGGGGGGGCGTCATCTACCTCATTATATAGTGGTTTGGAGCTTGTTGACAAAGCCTTTTAGGTTTTGAGCATTTTTGAGCACTTGAACATGTACAGACTAGTTTGAATGCTGAGTTGGGCAAGTTGAAGGTAGATTTTTGTGCTGATTGATTGTTGTTTTGGAGGGCTTATTTTTCTGTTATATAGTATGTGATTTTTTTAGGTCCTTCTTGATGCTAACATACAGGATATTATAGGTATCTCGAATGACGTTGTTTACCTCGAAATATAGAAACCTAAAAATCAACATGCATCAAATTATATACGATGAGTGGTTGGCAAAATCAAGTTATATCTATAAAATGGGGTCAAGGACCCCCCTGGCTGAATTCACACAGACATGGATTTTGGGACCATAATGCCGGAGACCATCTGGTGTTGATCGGATGATGTTCGGACCTTTTTCCCGAAAAAACTGTGTGAATCCCCTCGCATGCAGAAGATATAATAACATCCCGGTTCCTTACGCAAATCCAAGACAACACAACTGGAATGAGGGTCTCAAATCCCGGTTTTAAGGAACCAAGCCATATTTTCTACACAACAGGCAGGTCCATGTCTCTCGGGCAAAAACCTATTGAATCATATTGAATCCATGTGCAACGAGAGTGTACATATAGTCGTAGATCAGTAGTGATTGTTGACTTGGAGGTGATTTCAGCTTAGCAAGTGGCTCATTGAGTGGCTAATTGTTCAAGGTGTGTTCATGTATTTGCAAGCCCCAGACCCCTACGTATGAGGGTCCGATCCCTCCATATGAAGATCCAACAGCGTTTGGCAAAGTTTTGTCCTTCAACATGGAGCATTATAGACCACAATCGACTGCGTCACATCTCTTCGGGCAAAAACGTTTGTATCCGTTTGTTGATGAATCTATCCCCTTGAAAAGAGGTGTAGCTGCCGCTGTGGTTTTGCGACCTCTGCTGACAAAAGCCAAACGTTTTTGCTTGTCATCCTTTCACCATCTCCTGAACCAAAACTCTTCCAGAATCAGACACCCTATAGGGTATCAAAATCAGTGCTGATTTATACATGTGTTTTTTAATTAGACTCTGGGGGGGATCAACAATGTAAGGACACAATTTGGTGCGCTGAGAGTGGGTGAATTGGTGTACACAGATCCTATAATATTTTTGACATTGTTTTTTTGCTTTGTCTAGGCTGGGTGCTGTGATGTTGTGGACACATAGGAAAGGTGTCTCGATTTTGTAACACTGGTGCTGGAAGCTCAAGCATGTCAATGACATTCAGTGACATCAGCCATATACTGAAACGTTCAGACACGTTTTAGATCTCAGGATATGTGTGAAACTTCACTTCAGGACGTCCTTTAAAAAGAGATAAACAAACAAGTTCAATCACTTTCAGTTTGGATGACACACGGGATGAAAAATCAACATGTTGTCAGCGCTGTTCAAGCGGGTGAAAATTGTTTTGCTTTGTAGACCCTGTGGTCTTGATATAGAGGGATGTGCAGGTTGGGCAGCAAGAACCTGTAAAGCTAAAATGCACATTTGTGCCCAGGGGTCTTGGATTTTGCTGCTTTCTCGAGATGGCTGAGTGATTGATTAAAGATTTGTGAGCATGATTTTCTACCACAGGCTGGGGGCCTTGGTTTTGTCATGTTTTGTCATCAGTCACCCCAGCAATAGGGCCGTTGGTTTATGGGGATATTTCATCCCTGATCTTGGAATGTGCAGTTGCTTGCCTTGCTGCCCCATACTGCAGATGATGATCGTCCGGTCTGGATTTGCTATGGCAGCTCCATCACACATGGAGGGCCCAGTGGATCTTCAGCTAGCAACAGGCAACGGCCTGCGTCCCTCTCATCGATCGGTAGCCGTTCATACATCGATAGATGCGAATCTCATTGGCAAGGTATAGATATCATGCGCATATCTCATCATGCTGATGGAAAAATGTGTGTGTGAGAGAGAGAAAGTCGTGGTTCGTCACGTTGGAAGCTCGTTGTTTTGACAGGTGCTGATCGATATGCATCACCATGCCAGTTATATATTTATATGCATTCAGGGTGGGAATTGTTATCACTGTTCACTTGGGATGCTGTTGTAAAGCCCTTGTGGCATGCGTGTTGCCCTGCGTTTGTGGCATTGTCCCTCTCACATTCAACATGAGCTGGAGCTTTGGAGTCCCAGTTTTGATGCTCATTCACTTTCACGCCCGCACGGCCTCCTGCCACAGTTGGCCAGCGCTGCTGGCGCGGGCAGCCCATTTCAAGCTCCTCAACCTGGGCTTCGGGGGCGCCGCTGGGCGGGTTTCACGAGCATCCCCGGTCGATCGGAGTTGCTTCTGGAACATTTGGAGCAGCGAACACGACGTGACCTCGCGACTTTGGAAGGTATGTTACCACGCAACAATTCACATAACTGACAATTGGTGGTTTGTTGTCAGTTGTGACAGTGGTTGACATCGGTGCTGGTAGCTCCTGAGCAGGCTTTTGGTGCCAGTAGCAGTTGTGTGGCAGGTGTGGTAATTCTCAGGGGTGGTCCTAATATGTCCTAATTATCCAGAGGGGTTGTTGTAAACTAAGACCCCCCAGGAATAATTGTCCCTGTGATGGTATGTTGGGGTGACAGGCTTGGGGTTAGTAGGGTTCGGGGAAATATGTATTTCATGCCCAATAGATCCCAGTGGCTCTTGAGCAGGCTTTTGGTGCCAATAGCAGGTGTGTGGGGGTATAAATATAGTCCTAATTATCCAGAGGGGTTGTTGTAAACTAAGATTCCCCCAGGAATACTTTTCCTTGTGGTTGTATGTTGGGCTGACAGGCTTGGGGTTAGTAGGGTTTGGGGATATATTTATTTCATTCCCAGAAGATCCCAGTGGCTCTTGAGCAGGCTTTTGGTGCCAGTAGATGTCAGATTGCTCTTGCTGTGTGAGCGCTGTGTTGATACTTTTTTTTAATGAAGATGTAGAGAAAGCTGAACAAATATTCTTGTAACTCAACCAGTTACCAGAATAATATTTGGAAACCAACTCAAGGGGGGTCAGAATAATTTAGAAATATTCCTGGGGGCTTTCACAGGGGGGGGCCCTTAAGCCATGACCTATTGGTTGACATCTACACAAACTGACAACTCATTAGAGATCTGACGTGATTACACGTGACTTCCATCTGTAGTCCAGGCGTACATACTACACTCCGACGAACACATTACATGCCAGCTTCTTCCAAGTGGTCTCTTTGGAGTCCCTAAGTGACGTACTACAGGTGGAAGTGAACATGGCGTTTGGGAAGATTCGGACCAGAACTCCACTTCCATGAAAAAGTGCTCGTTGGAGTGTATTCATAATCCAGAGCGGCTTCGGGATTTAATATAGGCTTTGCTTAAGATGTTTATTCTAATTGGTGAATTCCCTGGCATTGGACATATTGTTTTTTCTTTCACCCTTCGAGAGAGGATGAGGTTGAACAGGACGCTCGTTTTGAGATCCGGACGGGACGCTTTGCTTTTCAGACCACTGCGTCTTCTCTCCGTGCGTTGGAACCGTTTTTTTTCCGGTGCGGGTTATTTTTGGCATGGAAACACCCAGGTTGGCCCGAACAGTTTGAATCAATCATGTCATCGTAGCCAGACCATCCGGACGGTCGTCCGATTGGTGAGTCGTCGTAACACTCACGCACGACGCGACCGGATCCTCCGGTTGAGGAGTGTTACCTGGACCCCGCCGTGGCCTTTGTGATTCGCGACGCTCCCTGTGAGCTCATCACTTTGGAGGCGTCGGACTGACCAGGTAGACCGGAGCATATATACGCCAGTGGTGACCGGTCAAGCAACAGGGCCGAACGACCCTGACAGGCATCGGCTTTTTGGTTCTTCCACTCCCTGGATCCACATACCCTTTGAAGATAAGGTGATTGGAGATACCTTTTTACCATCTGTCTATACCTTTTTTATCCTTGTTTCTGTTTGAAAAAGAGTCCAAGTACCTTCTGAGAAGGTGGCAGTGGATCCCTATCTAGACCGAACAAAACATCGATTGAGTAGATCCCCGCGTAGAAGATGGACACGGTGCCGTCATCTCTTTAGGGGACGGTTTTTCGGGAGCGAAAGCGATCGCATTGCGAAAGCGATCGCGAAGAGGAGAACCAAGCGATTTGCTGGCCAAACCATGTGATGAATGCTGACAAAGCCTCATGTTTGTATATGTTTGCTGGCAAAACCTCAAGAATTTGGCTCTGACTCTACAAGTTTCTCCACTTTTCTGCTCTTACAGGTAGCCACTGCAACGCAGCGAGTCACCGGCCAAAAAACAACTGTGATGGATGCATCAGTGAATGGGGCGGTCCCACTTCAGTCAATCCCAGACACGGCATAGTTGCTGATCAGTTCAAGTATTGTTTGAAGAAAGGTCCAGTCGTATTTCGGTCCATATATTCGATATGAGGTGGTCAATATGTATGTTGGTTTCTTGGGGTTTCATGGGTCGTGTTTGGGGCTTCAGTCATGCAGAACGAATGTCTCAGGTGGGGCGCGACGGGGCACCCGAGGAAGCCAACTTCCACTGACTCATGACTGGGACTCCTGGTAGTCCATGCACCAGCAGTTCGTGGTCGTCCATGAGTCATTTTCCATCGGAATCACTGGAGGGGAAGTTCATGGAAGTTCAATACGACCACTACCATCGGTAGGACCAGTCTGGATGGTGTCCTCACGTTGACTGCGATCCACTGACCACGGACCCACGGACCGCGACACGACCTCCCTGACGGTGCGACCGTCCTACCGAAGAAGGACCGAAGACGTGGCGAGTTCGACGTTTCGACCGAGCGACTGTTGACCGTGAATGGTTGTGACTGGTTGACCTGTTTTTATGAGAAAATGGGTCTGACTCTACATCCCTATAGGGATCCAGTCGTGCCTTCGAAACGAAGGTACGACCCGAGCCTCCAAACCTACATAAGAGTGTCGAACACATCACCTTCTTAGGGGGAAGACTGCCCGGTTGCCCGGTGGTCCCGAGAAAGGACCAATCCCCTTCTTAGAGGGCATTGTGAATCCCTAGGGCATGGGACCTTCTTTGAATGATCCCTGATCATGGAATGGGAACGACCTGGTTTTGTAGTGTACAAGGCCTTAAAGCCCTTGGTTGTTTGGGATTCAGACCCTGAAACCGATGGTTTCTTTTTTGGAATCCCAGGGCGGCGGAGGGTAAAACGAGGACTTCTTTGTTCACTAGTAAACCCCTCCGTTCTGGACTTCAACTATTCGCTCTTCAGGGACAGACGGCCACAAGGAAATGGAACCGCCTTTGGCCTCTGGTGTAAAGAAACAAGTCACTGAGGCATCCTTGTTGTGTTTGCCGATCCCTCGTCATTAGCTGAACTACCCTGACACTTCGCTCTTTTGCCTTGCGCAGGTCGGCATCAACATTCAAACAACGGCGGCCATGAACAAGCGGACCTTCCCTGCTGCCGTCTATGGCTTCATCCACATCATCCGCCCTTCGGCTCCACAGGGCGTTCGCTGCCGGGGGGGCTTCTGCCGGACCCAACAGCTGAAGGTTCGGATGCCCCAGGTCAGTTGGAGCACCACGGAGTGGGCACCCACCATCGACATGCAGGGGATTCCTGGTTTGAATGGGATGCTGTAGCACATAGTAGAATTAAGGTTTTGATATGGTTTGACAAGTATACTATGTAACTATGACGACAAAAAATTATTATAGCTACATGTGAACTCTTGTGTATCGCATTGGCAACGCAGCCTTCAGCTGTTTTCTGTTGTTCAGATCAAGGATTTGGAAAATGTATGAACATGTTAGGAACGCAGCAACAACGCCGCAGGACGAACGCAAAGATTGCCAGTCCTAAGCTATACTGCCAGAAACGCACCAGTCTCAGTTCTTCCATGTTCTTTCTGCTAGACCTGGACCCCAAGCTGAGGTGAAAAGCACCGCACGGTGCCCATTGTGGTGATCTCACCCTTGCGCTACGAACCGCTGGAAGCACGCGCTCCAGCCACGGATGCAGCGTTTGATGGGATGGAGGTTTTGATGGGTTCATTTTTTCTCGCAAAAGTGGATTTGGAGGGGTTTGATGATACCAAAGGATTTTAGCTAGGATGTTGTGCTTTAAGCCTTTTCGATGGAGTCAGATCTCCAGGTCAGATTAACCAGAGAAGACTTCATCACGGGTCCGTGCTTGCTAATGACTGAAGAGACCAAGGGCTTCCCTTCTGACATCTTTTCACCATTTTGGATGATTGGTGTGACGCTATAGCCAGAGTGATATCCTGATTGGCACTATTCCACCTCTATCAAGATGTGTGTGTGATAGAAAGACCGAACTTGGCAGAGCTTATTTCCAGCATTCAGGGTGTCAAGTCGATTTCATGCGTGTCGTGTCCAATCTATACAGTTGCAGATGTTTCCAGTCTGAGGAGAACACAGTCATGCAATGCCAGACTAGTCAGCCGGGCGCAAAGACTTCATTCCCACCTTTCTCCGGAGATCGGAAAAAGACAACGCCTCGTTCGAGTTGGACGCAAACCTCTAGGACCGATGGTTTCGGCTCTTCAAATCGAATCGCGGCTCGGCTTGTCGGACGTCCATGTCCTTGGACGGTCACTTCGCCCCAGCACTCGAGAGTCCCGCGGGGTTCACTCGTCGTGCCGCGCTGAGGTTGGGACGTCAGAGTTCATGTCGTTGCAAGACCGGCTTCGTTCGGCGAGTTCCGCGGCCGGTCTTGGCGGGCAGTAAACTGCATCAGCAGAGAGACGATATTGGCTTTGCATCACACTTTGGACTGAAGTAGTCGCAAGAAGCTACTAGTAACAAGGGTATCGCTATTAGTAGCTAATTTGCTACTAGTTCAATGGACTTTCCAGGTGTTGGACATGTGTTGGACTTACCGCATGTTACCACCATTTGTATGTGATCCACCATATAGATAGAAACAGTTTCCAGTACGTTTAGTAGTGGGGATCAATTTTTTCTATCTATTTGGGGGTCTATTTATTGAGCCAGCATGAAATGCATGTTCAAGTCGAATCGAGAAGCCTGGTGTTACACGTCACTCTGGAAGTGGATATAGGTCTCCTTTGCTGGAGGTGTTGGGTTGGTGTTCACCATGGTCCTTGCGGCGATTCCGATCATATCGTAGTATAGTGGGTATAGGCGCCTTTGGCAGGTCAAGCTGGGCGAGGTTCCTTGTGTTGTTCCCAGCCTTGGAACCTGTTGGACCACGGAATGCCCAACATTCCTGCATCAGTTTCCAGTCTGACTCTTGTAGCAGCTTCAAAACCATGTGGGCTAGCTGCTGTGCACTTGAGCAGGTTCCTTTGCAAATTGTAAACCCACAAGAACCCACACCAATGGTAGAAATCGCTGCTTTGCCTGCAAGAAGAGTTCAACTTAATGGCTGAACTTCTTCCACCGAAGCGAGCTGCAGAGGAGCTGCGAGCAAGCTTGTTCTCCTGCGTGGAGACCCTCATTGAGCTTGGTGATCAGCCGCTGAGCGAGGTCGGTCGCAGGTGGGAATGGTTTGTTCGACTCTGAGCGAGCCCGACGAAAAGGGTTTGTCGCCCAAACGACTTAGGAGAGCACCCGGCCACACTTCAAAATGGTGTCCAAAAGAGCCTACTCAAGAAAACAGACGCAAGCACTATGTTTCTTGATTTTTTCTCATGGGCAGCAAGCATATTTACATGTTCATTGAGACGCGGGCCACCACCAGACTACGGTGATTCCGCACGGCAGCGCTAGGTTGGCGCTAGCCAAGTACTAGGTTCTCTAATTGCAACTATGACCACAATTTGTTGGTAGGTGTGGTTTGTGTGTTGCCTTTGTGTGTTGCCAAAGGATTTTGGACTATGAACTTCTCTTCTTCGCCTCTTCTCCTTCTTGTCCTTTTCTCTTCCCTCACGCCCTCACTCATGCCCTCCGTCACTCCAACACTCACTCTAGACTAGCCGCGCGGACGACAGTCAACTTCGTGATCAGTGGTACAGGGCTCATCTAATTGTGATTATTGTTGGCCAAAAGATGTATGTCAGAGCTTACCCTGAAACATGCTGGTGACCTAAAACGGCCACAACTATCAAAGTAATGTTAACCTCTCAATAGTAACCCCCCTCGCCTATGAAAATAAATACGTGTCACTTTTTTCGGGGTAGGTCAAAACTCTCAACCTCAAACAATATCCTGCAGGCCATTTGGTAGAGAGGATTTGGTAGAGGGCCAAGACAAAAGAAGAAGAAGAAGAAAAAGAAGAAGATAGGAGAACTTAAAGGTAAAGGGGAAAGCACAAGGCAAGGACAAGCCAGCAGGGCTGGAGGGAGGGTTTATTGTAGGTTGGTTTATAATTGCAGGGGGTGGGAGTCCAAAGGGGTGCCCTTTGAATATGTTTTGTATTTGCTTGATAGGGTTTGCATAAGGAAACCTAAAGCTTTTGGCTAGCCAAAGTTTTTGGAAATCTGATGGGCAAAGATTAAAAAAGATCATACAAAAGAAGACAAACACAAAATAATAAGAAAAATAACAAAATAGAGAAAGCATTCTGAAAGCATTTTTGGGGTCTGGATTATTTTTATCGCAATTAAAGGTCGTATTCCAACCTTCCTGGCCAAAAAGGTGGTTCAAAGGGACGTGCGCCAGTGGACGGAGACGGGTCGTCGGTGTTTGCGCAGGGTTCTGTGCGGTGCCATGATCAATTCATGAGAGCAGGAGCTGGGAACACTGAAGTGTGCATGTGGTTTAGTAAACTTCATGTAACAGAACGCATATATGCCCAAGTCACATTTGTTTGTGCATCCCTTTAAACAAAGCAGAAAACCCTCGTGGAAAGGAATCGAAGGAATGGCCTTTGAGACTTTATACCCCGAAGGGACAAGTCCATCTATCTCAGTACATGGAAGGGTTCTCTCTTAACTTATCACGTGCATTTTTTAAAGGGAACACCATGACGACGGACTGAAGGCTATTATTTAGCATCAAGGGATTCATGGCTAAGGAATATTTTCTACTGTGATGGCTTGGAGCTGCTACATGAGCCCGAGCTCTTCTTCGATGGGTCTGGAGACCAAGGCATTGACGGGTGGATAATCTGGCTTGGACGACCGCAAAGACAACAAGGGAAAGTCTGGAGGTCTTTGAGGGTCCGATGTCGGGTTTTTGATTCCTACTGATGTAGTGGATGAAGCCTAAGTTAAGTTGGTGCGGCCTAAGTTGGGTGAAGCGGTTTTCAGTTCGCGGTTTTCGGTTTCATGGTTTTCTCAGTTATCAGCTGGGAGTGAGCGTTTGTTCAGCAGTGAACTGCTTGGGGCGTTTGCACTTTTGGTTGGAAGCTCTTCAATCCAAGACTTGGACACATTTAATTAATCAGAGAGCGCTCAAGCACCCAAAGTGTAATTCGTGAATTGTTTGTTTTCCTTGACTTAGTAGTTCCCCTACTAATGTGTCTTCTTTCACACACACATATATACACATATATCATGATTAGGAGTTGGGACCAGCTGTGCATCCTCATGCTTTTGGTCTCATCCTTTGGCTTCAGAGGTGTTTTCCATACTACTAGTAAGGCACTTGTTTCTACGTTCGCTTCTTGTTACTACTAGTAAGGCACTTGTTACTAGCGTGGCACTGATCATACGTGAAACCCCAAATCCGCCCGTTGGTCCCTTCCGCAATTCGTTTCAAGACGTTGAGACACGATACCAAGACCCGATACCCTCGGCTTCGGCGTCTTCGGCCTAGGCTGCATCCTGGCCCCAGAGGCGGGCACGGACTGGTACGGAGCTGTGGTTCCTTTGGGTGGAGCTGTGAGAAAGCATGGCGTGCATTGCGGGTGGGTGGCGAGATCGGAGTACGAGCGAAATAGGCACGACCCAGGATCTGCAGGATCTGGATTGCTCACAGCATCTATGGATGTTTGGATTGAACAAAACCCATGCAATTCTCCGTTTTCTCGCCAGTGTGTCTACATCTATACCTTTAGCGTTAGTTTTTGTTTGCTTTTCCCGCACCGTACATCACCACCGGGAGAGTAATCTACATTTGCACGAGCATCTCTACTAGGTGGCGGTTTCAGATTTTGTTGTGTGTTTAACCTGTATTGGATGATTTGAACCCACTGACATGATATATATATATATATAAACTATACATGTGTTTTTGTCCGGTAGTTGACACCACCAACCATGGTATTCCTTTCGGGTGCTTTCACCGTCTCGACATGAACCACCCAACTGCGGATTGAACACGCCCATCTCCAGCCCATCTCCAGACTCATGGAGATGGGTGCCAGCGGTCGTGTGAGTGATTCTCCTGTGAGGTCAAAGGAGGATCGTGGAGCGGCTTTGGCCCACGCTCCGGCCGCTCGTGGGTGCAGCTGGGCTACAACGGGAGGGAAGAGATGTGCAGCAGATACAAGGTGTCAAGGTGTTGATGATGATTCTGGATGGACTTTTGATGTTTCATGGCCTTGGCTGGTTGATTCATGGAGAGCATACCCTCTCATTGTGAACAATCAATGGGTTTTTTCTATAGGGTACTTGGCACGGTACCTGGCAACGACCCCTCCATGAATTCAAAAAAGAATATTCCAGGACCTTCCAAGGGGTGCCTATAAACAGCCTGTTAGGGGTGACTTGGAGTGTCCAAACACCACCTGTTGGAAGGTCCTGGTTGGTGTTGATTGCGCTCGCCATCCAGTTCTATATCCGGCAGGAGGGGAGAAACTCCAAGTTCGACTGACACAGTTCGAAACGAAACAACTGAAGGCGGGCGCCGGGGAATCAGAGACTGTCCGGGAAACGACTGATTGCCATGTGGGGGAATAAGGATGAAGAAATCACACAGAAACGAACATCAAACAGAAAAATGAGAGAACAACTTCATGAACCTTGAAGATCAGGTCACTCGTATGCGGACTCCAACTTCGGTCGACACTTTGGTCACTCTTCAACTCAACGTATGATAGTTTGACTCACCGTTTTTTTGCTTCGACACTTAGGGACTCGTTGTGCGGATGAGAATTACTTGGATCACTAAGAGCTCCAGTTCAGGAAGTCGGACAGGCTGGAGGCCATCGCTTTTAGGTATTAGATGGTATTAGGGTGTTGCTATTGGGTTGGAGGCCATGGCTTTTAGGGTGGTGGCCATCGCTAACAGGCTGTGAGTTCTCAGGCGCATTGGCACCTAGCCATAGGCGACTTTCTTCAGTGCACATAGGCTAAGCAAGTATAAGCGTGCCATATCGTGGTCATCATTTCGACCTGTCGCGCGGTGCTTTTGTCAAAGCAGATAGCCTAGCCAGACACTGACATAGAGACTAACCCCAGTCCAGTTTGGGGGTGAGATCAGACACATAGCCTAGCCTGCCAGACACTGAACCTGAAACTCGGGACTCACCCCCAAAGAGGCAGACACTGGACGTTTGGACGTCGATGGGATCCGGCTCGGGTCCTTAGCTCAACCCAAGGCGAGCACCCAGGAGCACTTCGAGCTGCCCGAAGAGCTGCCCAGCGAGGCCAATGAGCTCACAGGTGCCACATGAGAAGCCTTGCGACTCAACTCGTGCTGGTGAATATGCGTGGGAAGAAACCCACAGGGAACCTGAAAAACATGGGTTTGTAAAGGAACATGGTCTTCCAAAGGTCCATTTTCAGGTTCCATATGTGGGTCTCTTCCCGGGCGTAACTCTGAGATCTGATTTGCTTTCAAGCGAGTGATTTGAGGGTTTGGTTTGTGATTGACGACATCCTTCGGTCATTTCCTAAAGTGAGCATACATGTCCAATTTCTTTGTTATGCAGTTCAGTGTTTTTTAATTCTCACTCTGCAGTGCAGGAACGCCGGCATTTCTCAAGGGGAAGAAGTATAAAAAGCGTTTCGCAGCCAATATGTGCTCAGGAGAGAGCGATTTGTAGCCGGGGGGGTATCCATATTCTCCATTAAACAGAGAGCCCTTCGGAGCTACAGGGAGTTCCCTAACCCACTGTAAATTTGAAACGATCAAAACATGTTACAGAGTTTTTTGCAGGATGTGAACCCCAGCTATTCATCTAGTGTAGACTCTTGATGAAAAAACACATTTGCATTGATAAATCTCTTCATACGGGGGGCGGGTTAAATAAAGGAAAGTCCACGTTCTATGTACCTAGAACCTTGCAGCAGCATGACTCACGTCCTGTCGAGTAAGACTTCGAAGTGCACGATCTTCAACGGCGACTGGATGGACTTTTGATGTAGATGATGTGAGGTAGATGTAATGTAAAAGCCCAATAAGTCAAATGGGAGGGACTCATCAAAATAGATGACCTTTTCTTTATATGTTGTTCTCCCACCTTGAATAGTTTAAGTGGGTGGGAATCAAATAACGTTTTTTTTCACCCAGGAGTCTTTTTGAGGATCTGTTATTATTTCTGTTGTTTTGCTATTGCTGCCCTTTAAGATCATTGCTTATCTCTTCTGAGGTTTGCTTCCTTCATGGAACTCTTACCTGAAAGCCCGCATGATTATATGTGTCTATATAGACCTACCCATCTTGACCCTCCATCGCCTCCCAAGTCCAAAGGACAGGTTAAACTGGTGCAGCGTAAAGGTGCAGTTCACCGTTCTTGTTGGAAAGACACATCCGGTGTTGCCGCACTCATTTTTTCTGGGCAAAGCAAGTACATGGGGAAACGATTCCTGAAACGCCCATGGGGAAGCTTCCTTCGAACAAAAGCGTGTTACTAAGCTTGAAAGATCATGAAAGATCGATTCAAAGGAAACAAGAAGCTTCAAGCCCCAGAAACAAACAGCTTCAAGCCCACTCCAACACGACGCACCGACTCGGCGCCTTCCGCGCTTTTACCGGTGGTGTGTGGTGTATGACCGGTAGGGATCCCTTAAGGTTGTAACATGTGGTTGTAACATGTGAATAGGGTTTGAATATGATAGAATTTGAATGACACAAAACAAGATCATTTCAATCAATGTCGAGTTGGTCTGACTACATGATGAAGAATCACGGGCCGGACTTTTGTATCACGGGCCTCCATTTTTTCTCCAGCTTTCGGAGTGCCTAACGGTGACCGAGAGGACTCGTTCCTTTGGACTGCCAGGCGCCTATGTGGTGGACATGCCAGGGGAGGGAAGGCACATGGGTTTGAAAAGTGGCTTCTAGAGATGTTGAAGGAGTTTGAAGGGGAGCGTAGGGCGGCCAGTTGGAGTGGCCAGGCAGTAGCTAGGCGTAGACGGGCGGTCGGGAGTGGCCAGGCAGTAGCTAGGCGTAGACGGGCGGGAGTGGCCAGATTTCGACCCCTGAGATGAATACCCCGAAATTCTGCCAACTTCCAAAGACCGAGTTCTTGAAACACTTCCTTGTCCCAGCATAGGTTGAAGAACCCTATAGACCAGCCCATAGTTATAGTTATCCTACTGGTAGGGTCCTAGTTCAGGTCACTGAAACACTTCCTGGGTCCCTACCTCGGACCTTTCGCCAACGGTGCTCCGCACAGATCTCGCATGGTGCTCCAGCTCCATCGGTCGCAGCTGGTGGCGCTCAGCGAGCGCCGCGACTGGCCTCCGGCTCCGCTGCAGCGACGTCCCTCGACGGAAGGGGAACGCCGTGCTGCCGAAGCTGTGCAGCACCAGAAACCCATGGAACCCGCCCGGACCGTGTGGTTTCCCCAGACCATCCATCCTACCGGGAATCTAGAACGATCTCGGTTCTTTTCGTCACTGTAAATTCGGTTCTGAATTATGGCTGAGCTGTGTATACCTGAACAGGTTGAGTGAGTTGAGCCAGCGATGCCATGCCAGACCAGTCCGCAGTGGGGCAAGAAAGTTGCAAGGAAGGTCACAAACAAGGGAGATTCTTTTCTTAGGAGCAATGTTCGCTACTAGGAAACAAAGGGCATCGCTACGAACGGAGCGATCGGACGCTACGAACGGGGGCTCCTGACCTTGCTATGAACGGAGCAAGAATGCTACGAACGGAACAAAGGTCCAGCAGTCACAAAGGGGTGCTTAATGGAGGTTAGGGGTGCCCACTATCCACTCACTTAGGGACTAAATACCACCCCTTTGTGACTGCTGGGTTAAGACACAATGTTTGAGCTTGTCGGAGCTGGAGAGAGCTCCACCCCTTGAGAAACCAACCCCAGAGGACGCGACAAGGCAAAACGGTCCTTCCCCACCTGTTGCCACCTTTTTCTCAAGACAAGGCAAAACTACGGGGTTCTGGCGCGAAGACTATCTGATTTCAATTGATTTCAAGATGGAAAAATCATTGACCTGACGACCTACGACATATTACTTATCGAGACCCGGACTGGAATAGTTGCGTCATTTTCGGGTAAATCTCTGCTCTCCCCTTGGTTTGAGAAGGTGTGATTCTTGGCTACGAGAAAGGCAGCGACGGCACACCTTGGGCGATTTGGCCCAGCGCAGCCTAGGGAGAAGTAGCTTCTTGTTACGTTCGTAGCGATGCCCTTGTTCCTAGTAACTTCTTGTTACTAGTAGCAATGGCCTCCAACCTTTTAATAGCGATGGCCTCCACCTGGTAGCTTTTTGTTCTTAGTAGTAATGCCGCCAAAGTACACTCTAGAGAGGCTTAGCTACTGGTAGCAAGGACGCTATTAGGTGGAGGCCATCGCTACTAGTAACAAGAAGCTACGAACGTAGCAAGAAGTACATTGACTCTTCATCCGAGAGGCGAGTCAGATTTGGATCATCCGGAGTGTCCTCCAGCGAGTTGGGTCCAGTTGATTGGATCCAGATGACCGAAAATGTGTTCAACTAAGAAGTGTGGCATGCCTTTTCCTTTGGGTTTGAGTTCCTGACTAGTCTTTTTGGCCACTTTGCTTGAGGTGATGACTTCGTGTTCGTTCTGAACATGCCTGGAGTTTGGGGGCAGGTGAAGGAGAAAGCGATCACCTTCAGCAACGGAGTCTTGGCTGTATAAATGAGCCACTGGCCAAACACCTCCCGAATCAACTTCCCACGGTTTGGTGGTTTTGGCACTGGGTCTTCACAATTCAAACTTGTCGCCATAAGGGGTTTGTTGATGAGGTCAGGCCAGTGATGGTTGAATGTCTGGATTTAAGTTTGAGGAGTCCCACCTGCGAAGAAGTAGAGGGTTGTGATCGCTATATCGCTATTGGACATATTCCTCCGTCCAGCTGGCAAAACTAAACATGAGACATTTCCTTCCAGGATCATCCAATGGGTGTCCAATAGACTACCCTGGGCATCCATTGGAAGTGCTAAGGTTTACAAACTACGTAATCAAAAATTAATCGTTTGACGACACTCCAACAATTCCTTCAAATTTCAACATTTGACACAACCGCTGTATGCATAGAAGTGTGTGGCCTAGAAAGGTTGCTGATGACATACATTCAGCCTCCACTTGGACGTCTACTTCTGTGGATGTTTACTGCAGATTTCTGCAGCCCATGCCTTTGTTTTTGCTTCTCCGCATGTTTCGATCCTGTACAGGATTGCCACCCAGAGGTGTCCAACAAACCAACCTCAATCCAGTCCACAGCAGTCAACCAATGCCAGTGTTGAAACACCAAACCAAGTGGTGTCCTTGTTGCCCGTCCATAGCAGTTGTTGAAGCTTTCATCATGGAACTTGACTGGCTTTGAGCCAGGTGCCCCCCCAAAAAAGACAAGTGTTTGATGCCTCCCTACAGAGACATGTTTGACTTTAGAAGGCTCACTTTAGAGCATGGTGGTGATTCTTTTGAAGCCGTGAACTATTTGTGCCCAGGTGCTGTGTGGCATCGCCAGTCTGTGCAACTGTGTGGAGAAAAAAACAGATCCTGCCGGGCGGCAGGATCTGTCCGAGACTTTGGGCGATGGCATCAGGTTTCTCCGAGCTTACCTGTAACAGGTCGGTAGACGACGGAGATGTCGGCCGGCTGACCTGCAGCTGACCCATCATCCAGCTGGGCCCAGGGAATGGGATACACCCAAGGTGGGTTTTTTGAATAGGAAGGCCCCAACATCCCCTGGCCCTGACTCGGATAGACCCAAGGGGATGGCGCCGCCATGTCCCACCCAGGTGACGGTCGGTAGGTCGTCCACACCGATGCAGTCGGTCTTCGTCAACTGGTCGGTCTTCGACCAGTGCTATGACCCATGGCTGTGTGGAGGTTGATCGATCGATTTGGTCAAGGCCTTGAAAGAAGGTTTCGAGAAGATCGATGGTTTTGGATCGCATGGCAGAATCTTTTATAGATGATTTTAAGACCATTCACCATTTGAAGCACTTCCCTACGTACGTCTCTGGGTCAAGATCCAAACCTGGTCCGTTCCTGACATGTCTTTTTCGTGGTGTTTTTGGTATCACAGACGTCCAGTTGCTTTCATGAGGTCCGTTCCTGACACTGTACGATGCGTCCGAGGACGTCCTCAACACGGCGGCCGAACACCGGATCGGCCAGGACCCCTTTCCACCAACCGAGAGAGGTGAAGTGACCTGAACTAGGACCCGTCACCTAGGGTACCCAACTGGGCTGGTCTAGTTCGGGTTCTTCAACCTGTGTTGGAACCCTGGGCACCCCCCCCTGACCTAGGCCGAGAATGCTGCGGCTCTTCGAGAGAGAGGCCAGACGGGACGGTTCGAAGGCCATGCCCCGGTGAGCGCTGAGCGGACTCGGCAGTGGACACGCCAAGATCAATCTGGATCCATCGATTTTTCGGGTGTGTTTTTGGTCCAAATCATCCAGTGGGCACCGGTAGTGGGAGATGGGTATTTCGCAAGGACCCCCCCCACACTCAAAGAGGTTTGTGACCTCTTCTCCTTCCAGGGGAAGCCTGGTCAAGTGAGTTAAAGCCTGGAGCTCTGGCTGGTTTGTTTGGTCAATCATTCTCTTCTTGGCCCGTGGTCTTTTTTTCAGGGTTGCCTGGTGATCCACAGCCATTCAGAAACCCAAGAGCTCCATCTCCACCACGCGTCGCATCGGCGTCGCATCCGCGTGAAACGACATGTCGCCGCCTTCGCGAACGGATTCATCGGCCGCCGCCTTCATCGGCCGAGACGAGGCGGCTCTTCCTGGCGACGGCTGTGAGAACCCAGACACGACTTAGTGGACTGGTTCACATAGATTTGGGGTGGTGTGTCTTTTTCAGGGGTCAATGTCCGTGTATATATTAATATTTATACATGATATCTACCCGGTTTTTGCTTAGGAGGATTGTTTCTTTTCCGGATGTGTTTTTGTTTAATGTTTTTTTTACTTTGGTAAATATGTGTCTTTTTATCCCGGCTTCCTGGACAGCCCATCGGTCGTTTTTGGGGAGCAATCAAATAGCCTTGAGGCTTTTGGGGGGCATTCTTGAACGTCCAAACCCTTTGGCCCCAGAAAAAGCGGAAGCGACCCAGAAGCGCAGGCTGGAAGCTTCTGACCTGCGATCCGAAGATTGTGGAACCTTGGTATCGAATAGCGTCCTTGCTACTAGTAGTAATGGCCTCCAACCTACTAGCTTCTTGCTACTAGTCGCGATGGCCTCCCTAGTAGAGATGGCCTCCACCCTGGTAGCGACGGCCTCCACCTTGGAATGAAATGGCAGTGAGTCAAAACCCAAAACCCCTAATCCTTGGTAGGTCACCCGAGTCCCCAGGTCAAAAGACCCGCCAAATGACGGGCACTTGTTACTATATCACAGCCCCTGCAGTTTGGTTCTTGGCTAGGGCGACTCTGTCCGATTTTCTACCAAGCTCGTGTACAGTGGTTTCCGGGTGGCACAATCCCCAAATGTGATTTAGATGGACCTCCATAAGGACATCTTGGGTCTGTGCCTTCTACTCTGAAACTACTGACATGTTTCCCTGCAAAACAGCACGCAGCGCAACTCTTTGATTTAATTCAGCCACGCCATCACTCGCAAAGCCAATCACAGGTATTTCAGTGTGATTCATGTAGCTTTCGTAGATTCGATCGTTTTTGCTCACAAGGTGTCACCTAATAGGTTGATCTTTTCAACTTACAAACCATTAATTACAAACCAACAAACCCTGCAAAAAGCGGCGGAAGGAAAGACCACATCTTGTAAACCCGCAACGAAACAGGGTGTCGGCCCATGTCGGCCCCACGCGAAGAGACAACAAGCAAGGTTCCTTTTGAAAGATCTGAAGCCAGAAACAACCAGGATCCAAGAGGTGCCTATAAATAGCCTCTTGGAGGAAAAGGGGGTGTCCAAAAACCACCTGTTGGAAGGTCCTGGAATCTGGAATATGATGCCTGGTTTGAAGGTCTTGTTTTCCAAGGCCCTTGAGCCTCAGCTCAGCTCGGGTCCAAAGCTACCAGCGGTCAAACAAGTCTTGTTGTGTATTTTGTTCCTTTTTATGTTTTGCACTTCTTGAGCTTTTGGTCAGTCTAATTACCCAGTAGCCATTTTGTTTGAATTCGCATGTCGAGTTCTAGCATCTCCTAGCTATCCATCCAGTTCACCGTGGGGTGAGCTAAGCTAACCGTTACGCAGTCGAAGAGACCCGTAGACGGCGGTGCACGTCCGTCCCTCATGAGATCCAGTCGTCGTACCGTACCTGACCCCGCAGCTACATGCACGTGTTGAGCACCGAAGCCACTAAGGATGTTTTGCGGAACAAGGTGCGCGCCGTACTTCGCGGTCCCTCGTGCTGACGAATCGTGGCCGCGGTCGGCCGCGCTCGGCCGAGTGGCCGTCCGCTCGAGAGAAGCGGAGCGCGGCCGGCCATCGCGGAGCGCAGGATGGGTGGATTTGTTCTTGGAGCGCGGCCTGTGAAATGCGGCGCGTAAAAATGGGCCTTCCAGGAGTTGAAAAGAGGGCTGGAGGAACAGATTGGCATTCCTTGGTTGATTTATCTTGTCTTTTCTGGTGTCGGTTCTTATTGGCATTCTTTGGTGCCAAGAACTGACTTCTTCACCCGCAGGATCTCGCGGCAGATGTTGCAAGCCAATATAATGTAACTCAGGGCTGGCTTTGAATCCGGAATGGTGCTTTGCTGGTTTTACAATTCCCATGACAAAATGGCCTCGCTTCACCGCCCTGCAGTCCCACTTTCCTCGAAAGATGGCCCGAAAGCAATTCTTGGTCTTGTTTAACCACCTCCGCATCCGCCGCTGCGATGCTTTGGTGGGGCATACGAGATGTGAGACTTGTGTTTCCTCGCTCGAACACAGTTCTATACTGTGCACCTCAAGCCCAAGCCCAACTCGAGCCACCAATCATAGTTGAATGACCAAAAAGTCCACCAAGTCCAGAGGCGAATCATCTGGAACGAACCACGGATGTCTTCCTCAACGGTCTCAGGGCGGGTCTCCGCCCAACTCGACCAGTTCCCTTCGACGGAACGTCTGATGCCAGGGGAAGCTGCGGACGTTGGCGGCCAGCTTAGGCCAAGACAAGCGGACTCGCGGACTGAGCAGTGTTGCGGCAGACTGGCCCGACGTTGGGAACATGCGGATGCACCATATAAAATAAGGAGATACAGCCTGATCCAATGGATTGAATAGTTGACATGCTGGAACGACACGGCAGATGCAGATGCAGGTTTGTTGTCTTTGCTGCCCCAACACTTCGACTTCTTTAGTGACGCGCCCCTTGGATTGGAAGGCCAAAGGGGAGACCGCCGAAAAAAGGCCGGGGGGCCGGCGAGTTTCATTCCCGACATCCTGTACAGATGGCTTAGGGGGGTGGTATCTTTGGAGGGTGTTTTCAGAGAATCAGTCTCTTTGGGAAAGAATTCGATGGGATTCCGTGCAGAATGGGATTCCGTGCAGAATCTTTGCTGACTTCCTTTCCCCTAACCCTAGGGATCCAAGTACCTTCTCACAAGGCACTCCTCCAAATGTATACATAACAGTGTCTCCAATCACCTTCTGAGAAGCTACTTGGATCCAGACGCTCCAACACATATGCCCAGATGCATTGGTCGGGTTTGCTTCGGGTCCGACCCCTGAATCGCAGCTGCGGGATTCTCTCCACATGCTGCGGTCGATCCTCACGGATGCTGCGTTCACTTCGTGAACGCTCGGTCCGGTTGAGTTGGTCCAGTCGTGTCTATACATGCATTGTTTCAACGCATTTCAACGCTTTAACGACGGAACGGGCTTCCATTGCTGGAACGGAGGGCTTCGACGACCGGGCTGCTCTTCTTTACATCTTCCATGGCGAAGCCCCCGTCTCTCAAGCAGTGGGCAGTTTCGTTTGTGCCACGACCACCGTTGTCCTCCCATGGCGAAGCTTTGCTATCGCTTCAGCTTCATCCATGAAGAGCCAGCCTTTAGAGATTCGCATCGAGCTCAGCGAGGTCAGAGCTGTCCCGAGCTGTCAGAGATCGAATGGCGCTGGCCCGAATGGCAGAGCCACATCCAGGCGCCGTAGATTAAGCAGAGGATCGTAGATTTGCCTGTCCACCGGTGAAGTCGACACGCAGTGAACACTGGGGTGTGAGAATGTTTAGCATCCTTGCTCCCTTCATAGTGATGCCCTTGTTACTAGTAGCTTCCTTGTTACTATAGTAATGCCAGGAGCTACTAGTAGCTTCTTGCTCCTAGCATGATGGAATAGTTATATACTCTTTTCGCATAGCAAAGCTGATATTTCCTTTTAGGTGCTGGTTGAATTGTTGCATCGGAGATTTGAGGAAGTTGAAGGGACAGACCTGACGTCCAGGGTAACAACAACTACTACTTTACGACTATAGACCCCTACCCAGTCAGTGGATAACCATGGGCATTGATGTCCCTAGTAAACAAAAAACAGGTGGACCACTACCACTACCACCCTACTACTACTACTACTACTACGACTACTACGACTACTACGACTACTACGACTACGACTACCACGACCACGACCACCACCACCACCACCACCACGTACTAGGGCTAGGACTGGCCAATAGTACTGTGGAACAATTACAGATTCGGACTCTGAATAGACCAGTTGCGGGTCGTTGTTTTTTTGCTTGGTGAGGAAGTTGAATCTGAATTTCCTGTGAGGTGAGGAAGTTGTACCAACGGTCACAACATGTGAGGGATCAGATGCAACGCGCATTGGTATTTCCAAAGCCAGGCAGGGGGGATGCTGAGGGGTTTGGCCGGAGTGCTTGCATGTGCAACATTTGGCAAAGTATGTCCAAGCAATCAGTTTTGAGGTACATCATTGTCAGTTTTTTTTGATACAACCATTTTCTTCAGGGTGTTTGGCGGGAAAACCACATTTTTTTGGACCGTTGGCAAAGAGGTCAGATTACCGCAGTAATCTCTTCACCTGTCCAATCTTGGCTCGATGGACCACTGAACACCGCCCTTCTTGCGAGGCATCTCGCACGGCAGCCACGAACATCCAGAGGTTTGCAACCGGTCATGCATCCTATTTCTTCATGGAAAGTGTCAAGAGGTGGGAACGCCAGAGTCCCATGGCTTTGGTGTTGGGATGGTTGTAGCAAAGAAAGCCAAAATCATGTTTGTTATGACCCGTTATATGAATTTAGGTTTGTCTTCGCGTGGCCATGTGTAGCCTACAATGTGAAATAGTTTGAATACCCCCCCCAGGTGAAGGAACTTTAAGAATAGGGCCGAGATTCGCTCAACACTCAAGTCGCTCAAAAAGTGTGGGACAATGACCAGCAGTCCGTCATTGTAGGATCCTCCGTATCGAAGGATGCTCTTGTGCCGCATTGTTGGGGCTTTGCCAGAAGCTGAGGTGGCAACATGTACTGGATTCGCATTTGATATTTGTGCGTAAGAAGAAAAGTTCAGAACAGCTGGGGGGTAAGTGCATGTTTGGGGTGACGTGGACTGCCTTTATAGTTATGCAATCATGTCCCTGTAGCCCCCCTACACGTGGACAAGAATTGTCCAAAGGCACAGCAAAATCAGTTCTTTGCATCTAAACTGTCTGGAATTACGTAGAATCAGGTATTCCCACTCGCATGGGATGAACGTTGGCTCACTCGAACATTCTCAGGTCTGGGCACTGTTCAGCATTTTACTGGGTCCGCGTGTTTTGCGCCAGTCGCACATTCCGTAAAGATGAACATCCCGTTTGGATGCTGGCGCCAAAGAAAACCAAAGAACTGCAACGAAGTGAGCCCGAACACCGACAGAGTCATCTCGCCTTGCAGGATGCCGAATGTGGCTTTTGCCATGCTTCCCACCAACAGCGAGCAGTCAGCTTCAATCAGGGTCAACGGAGGATTGTGAGCTCATGGTCCAAAGTGAGATTGCTTGACACTCCAATGAACGTCGAAGAGTTTTCCTGTTCCGAGCACGATTGATTTGTGGGGGGAGTGCTTGTTTAGCCCGCTTGCGGGTTGGCACAGAAAGCCACTGGTTCCTTCATCTGAGGAAGTGGTCCTTCCATATTTGTGGATCAAAGTAGAGGCAAGCAATCATCCAGGAGCAACCGTCCTTCTGGACCTCGTGGAGCGCGAGCTGGCCATCCGTCGAATCCATGATCACAGCAACTGGCCAGCTAGATTTTTCACCGGAACTTTCTGAATTGAAGCTGGGTGGTGTGAAGAGTTCTTGTCAAACAAAACTGCTTGCGTTCCATATGATGCCTTGCGCAAGGTATCACCAATGAGTCCCGAGTCCCTGGCCAGATCGGACATACTCTCGCTTGTATGACTCTTTCGGCCTTGGTGGGCGTCATTTGTATCCTGGTTTTGCCTAAGGTTATGTTTTTGTTTTCCCAAATAATATTTTCAAATTGTCCTGGTTGCAAACAAGCAAATCCAAGGTATGAAGAAAGGTGAGGCTCCTTTCTTCCGGCTCCTGAAGAAGGCCTTGATCGACTTTCGTCGGCAGGTGGGAGGATTTGATCCTTGATGAGTTTCCTTGTTTCAATTTTGGCAGAGGCAGACACTGTGAGTTGAACAGTGCAAGAAATGGCACTTGTTCACTCCCAACAAACAGGTACTTGAGAGGCTGTACCTGGGCCTTCTCCGGCCAAATTAGGCACTTCAAGGACAGGCTTTTTGATACATAGCTACTTTAACCACTGATGGCAAATTCACCAGCTAGACCCTTTCCAAAAAAAAAGCTGCAGGGCGGTGGGGTGCTACTGCCCCTTGCAGAATATTGAGTGGACTTCCACTGGTTTTGCCAAAGCGCTGGAGTGGATTGACCGACGTTGAGGATAGCCTTACAAGGTCATCTATGTGGCAAGAATCTTGAGCACAGTTTGTGCTTATTGTTTGAAAAGCCACTCATTCTTTGTGTTCACCTCGCAAGTAGAGCATGTCTTCTTGGTTCAAGTAGACTCCTGTGTTCAAACAACCTGTGGGAGTCCGAGACCACCAGACAAAACGTTCCGGAGCAGTTCTCATTCAATGATCAGAGCTGTGCCAGTTGCTCTGTAGGTGTTGTACATTGAACTGTTTGTTTGCTTCTTGTGTTTTGCTCACCCGGAGAACCAGCGTTAATGAGTGTGGGTGTTGCAGAAGGAGCTGCTACAGATGCTAGGGGATTGCTCCAATGCCCGTGTTTTGCCAAAGCTGGAGTGGATTGACCGATGTTGAGATAGGAACAGCTTCATGGCTTACTTTTGTTGCTTTTAGCTCATCGAGGTCATCCATGTGGCAAGAATTTTGAGCACAGTTTGAGGGTTGTTTAAACACAAAACACGACGCTGTTGAAATATTGAATGGCTGAAGTTGCTTCTAGTGCAAACGTGCTCGGCCAAGTCAACGATTCTGTCACGATGTTGAAGCCGTGGGTTTAGCCCGAAAGCATAAACAGTTGGAGAAATCCAATCACACCGAACTCTGCAAGCGGTTGCCCACTGGCCAACTTGTGGCAAGCATGACTGGCAGACGTGGATCATCATGATGAAAAGACATGAAGCAAGAGGATGTCGGAGAGTTACCAATGGTGTGCTAAGTTCTTGTTCGAAAAGCAACTCTTTGATCGA
Source organism: Durusdinium trenchii (assembly GCA_963970005.1). Lineage (NCBI taxonomy): Eukaryota > Dinophyceae > Suessiales > Symbiodiniaceae > Durusdinium > Durusdinium trenchii. The sequence continues at coordinate 108,041 of CAXAMN010004280.1, forward strand.
ACAAAAGCGGGGTTTGGCATGATGTTCACCGCGCAAGTAGAGCACATCTTCTTGGTTGATGTAGACTCCCGTGTTCTAACAGCCTGTGGGAGTCCAAGACCACCAAACAAAACGTTGCGGAGCAGTCCTCATGCAATGATCAGAGCTGTGCCAGTTGCTTTGTAGGTGTTGTACATTGAACTGTTTGTTTGATTCCCGTGTCTCGTTTGTCTCTTTCACTAGCAAGTAAGCAGAAATATCCATATCCATGTTCCATAGTGGGTGAGGATTCCAAGTGACTCGTGCTTGCCATTGAGGACATACCCGTGCATTCTGAAGCTCGGGGAGCTCATGTGGGTCCTGGTAGGTCTGGTGGGGGACAAGTGACATGTCTGACAGGCTCAGGCCTGCCTTTGGTAGGCCTGGAAGTGCATGGAATTCCTGGTTCCAGGGTGACTTTGAAGGATATTCTTGACATTTATTTGGGTATTTGCTACTGGCTGTAGGCTACAGGCTCGACCACATGGCTGTTGAAGTGCAAAAAAAAGCAAGTGTTCGTTCCATACGTGGGTAATTTGGTTTGACTTCCACTTCATCGAACAAACTATATACCAGGATTAGCTGCTCCTGGGCTTTGCCAATTCCCATTTACTGCTTGGTGAGACGTGTCTCGGCTGTTTCACTTCCGCTTTCGGCCAACATCCCCGCTGAAGCGGCGGGGTCCTTTAGTTGATCCTACAAAAAGCAACATCACTCCCAGGTCAGTAACGGACCTCATAAAATACTGGACGTGGTCATACAAAGAAAACCACTAAAGAGGATGTAGTTTGGACCAGGTTTGGATCTTGACCCAGACTGGACGTATGTAGGGCTCAGAATCATACAAAGGAACGGACCCCATGACCTCAGTTTGAAACAGCTAAGACCTGGTCGCCTGAGTCTTAGACGATTCGAACGGAAGATCCGTTTTGGTCCGCCCGAGGCCAGCGATCGGCACCTTCGGCAAGAATACCTACATCGCCTCTTGGATGATATCGTCCACTTCGTGGTGTTTGTGTTGTTTTTGTTGTTTTTGTTTGTTGTTTTGTTCTTTGCACAAAGACGCCAAAACTGGTTTCGTATGATTTATTGTCATTATTTGTCTATGTTTTTGGGCAAGTACCGAGCCAGACCTGCTGTTTTTGCTGCCCATGTGGCTTGGGAGGGAAAGTTTGTTGTTTTTGGTTGATGTGGGTCCAATGATGGGAACAATTTTAGATGCGATCCATGTTCAGATGCGGTTGTATAGTGTTCTTCGTTGAACGTCCGTAGACCCTTTAGTGAGAAGTATAGTGAGAAGCTATTGGATTGGTATGTGTCGATTTATTTATGGAGCCCATTTATATATAGGGTCTGTCCTATTACCTGCAACAGTCAGTAAACAATTATCACTATTTCTGAACAAGGCCTCTACTAACCATCATCATCCACAGTTACAGGTAATAGGATGATAGACCCAATTATATATATTGTAATATATCATAAGAGACTCTGAGAGAGATATACAGATGTATGCCGAGCGCACCAAATCCAGCAGCTTTGTGCAAGCCTTTTGCGCCCAAAACTTAACTCAGCAGCAAGGTTTCGAGGTAATCGGAGCTTTGCGTATTTTGGGAACAGAGAACGTCGTTTTTGTCATCAGATCACGGAAGTACATCCTTGTTATTGCAAGTGATCCATGTCCTCTTTCAACCTTGTTCACGTCTTCTTCCTGAAAAATCCAAACCGCGTCGATCTCGTTTTTTGGAGCAGACCTTTGACGCGACCGTGTTGACATAACCGCTGGCGCCGCAGACCTTTGTCTCGCGCCGCGCTCTAGTCTCGTCTGGGGGTGCAAATCCTGCTCCACGTGGGCCTTGAGGATCGGAGGAGCGACATGATCACGACCTTCTATTCGCAGACCTTGGCTCAGTCCCCGAGGACGTCGCGACGTCCTGCTCAGGGACTGAGCCTTGCTGAGCTACCACCTCCGGCTCAGCAAGAGCCTTGTGGAGAAGGATCGTGAAACCTCCACCGCCTGAAACTGAGAAGGATGTTGCAAGGAGGCTGAGGCAAGGAGGTTTCTAGTCGCCCAGCGACTTGCCTCACAAAAACAGCACCTGCAAAGTCTGCAAAGTCGCATTGATCCACCAAGAAACCTGCAAACAAAAATCACTTGCTGGAAGACATGGAGGCTATCCAAGCGAATCTTGGAAGTCAAAAACCGTGCTTCACCAAACCATGGTGAGCCAGCCGAGTCGTGTGGGTCTCCCACCCCTCCTTTTGAGGCCATGACAAAAACATGGATGAAGGAATGCCTTCCTTTGACAAACGGCAATCCATGCGCTACAAATCATGCATGACCAACTTTCAGATGTCACCCGCTCTTCATTTGCTGGTGAGTTGGGGCTGAAGCCGATGTGCGGCCTTCAACACACGTTGGGGCTGAATGTCTTCAATTCTGTGACTTAAACGCTCCAGTCCTGGACCCAAAACCCCCAGTCCCCGGAGGGCCGTGAACTGGTCGGTACCCGTAGTGAAGTCGGTCGGTACCGAGCCACCGCGCCAAGAGTTGGGGGAGGTAGCAGCTGCCAGCGCGCCAGGGCGTTCAAAGTGGATGAAGAACGCGTTCAACACGCCGCCTGCGGACGCGAAGCAAAAGGTCCATCTTCACGCCGCCTGCGGAGCCCAACAAGTACTCAGTGGATGGAGACTGGAACAACACGTGTGCTGCAGGCACCTTCAACCACCATCGAGTAAGCGCAGGCAAAAAGAAATCCAACACGTGCACCTTCCACATCTCAGCTCCTCGCTCCGAGTGCTGCAACCGTTCTTTAAAAAGAAACCGTTGTATACGTACCATTAGCGGCCGGAGTCTCGTCTTCGTCTCGTCTCGTAGAGGTCCAACGTTGGGCTCCTCCGTTTGGAGGAACCGAACGCTGCTCGTTCGCGTCCGAACCGTGGCGGAAGCGAGTTGAAGCAAGGAGCGCCCTGTTGTTGGTGCTTTGGCGCACGCTAAGAGATTTTGGTGATGTTGCACCATTTTTGGGACCAGAACATGACTGTTGTTGGGCCACGTGGTCACGAAGGCGGTCGCTAAATTCAGAGCCGATTCGTTGGTTGCGGACCACTCCAAAACGGCTGGTCAGAGCACCGTCATGAAAAGAGGTTGGTGACAGGCGGCGAATGGCGGAGCTGATTCCAGGTGTGGCAGGTTTGCTCCCAAGTCCGAAGACTTGCGGGATCCGAAGCTCAGGGCCCTACTAGCTGTGAACAAGTGTGCAAAAACCGAACAGATGCCGATAGGTTCTATTGTCTTTCTTTCAGATCCTGTCCGAATGGGTTCACCTGGTTTTTGTTCACCCATGGTCGCCACGGCCGACACCCAAACACGGCGACCCAGGACACGGTTTTGAGTTCCGGCTTTTGCTCGGACTGCTGAACAGACTCGGAACAGGCACCGACTGGGAACAGACTCGAACGTCGCAGCTTGAACATCAAGCGTTTTTTGGCGTTTTGGTGTTCTGTGAAGGGCTTGGGATGACCAGAACTCATGAAAAATGGACGCCGGACGCCCTGAGGTAGAGAGCAAGGAGCAGGCTATGCGGCTGGCACCTGATGGGTTGGATGAGACATGGATCTTGCAGGGGTTCCCAGACGATCTCAGTTGTTTGGACAGTGGAAAACACAAACAGGTGGTGGTGTGGCGAAAAAGGTGTGTCTTTTTTCAATTTGGTGGATTGAATTTATGTTTAAAGGTGGTGTTTGGAAGGCTACTTTTCGCTTGTGCATGGTGTGGGATTGAGTATGACTATCTATATATTACACATGTTTAGCGGGATTGTGGTATGAAACATCAATCAGCGTAGCCCAAAAGCTCTCCAGAAGGTACTAATGCACCATCCTACCCGTGTGAGGATAGACATAAACGCCAAAAAGGGACGTGATAATTATCACCTACCCCTGCCCATACCCATTCACCATGGATCATCATCACGCCGTGCCAACAGTGAGGCAAGAGCTAATCACGGGAGAGTTGGAGTATTCCACCACGCTCCTGGTGCTTGATGGGAAAATCCTTGTGGGAAAACCCAGTATGGCTGGAGTGAGAGGGGTGAGATGGGATAAGTGGGTGATATCGGCTGACTTCCACAGGCCGGGTCACGAAGGCAATTTCAGGTTCTTCCACATGACGGAGGAATGGATGCCTTTTGATCCGGGGCCGAAGAGGCACCGGAAAATGCACCAATGTTTTGCAGCATGTGCCTGGGTCCAGACCCCCAAACACTGGCTGAGGCAGGGTAGTGATTTGGGTCTACCATGTTTTTGCATGTGTTTGCCGGAAATTGCATGGACTATTCGGTTTTATGATGTTGTTGATATTGTTTGCTTGTACTTGGTAAGCTTTGACCAACGAACTCAACGCATCATTGACGAAGACAAATCGAGCAGCAACAGAGCAAGTTGAATGTTTCGGAACCAACACTATATACATGATCAAACGTGGTGTTGTTTCAATAATAATCATGCTCGTAAGAAGACCACCATGGCAAAGTGGAAAGTATAGTGGGTTTCACAGTGCGTTATGAGCTATACTTGGGATGTGTTACTCTAAAAACCCTGGACGTATTCCATCCGAGTTGGGACAGGGCAGCTTGTTGCACTTCGGACTTCTTGGTGAAGTCTCGCAGAGCAGCTTTCTTGCGAGACTGTGCTGGTCTGGTCAAAGTGAGGCTTCCTGAGTGGTTTGTGAATGGTAAATGTGTTGCTAGGGGTTAAATATAGTTACAAGATGTTACAAGTTACAAGTAACAAGGGCTAGTACTGATGCACTTGTTCCCTATGACTTCATGACGCATCATGAAAGCTAAATAGAAGATGCTCAACTTGTAGGTCTTGAGAAGTTAGAGGTTGGGTGTCGCCCACATTTGACGGGCTGAGGATTGGGCCGGCATGAAATACCAGTACAGCATGGAGGCCTATGCCAGAGCCTCACAAGGCCGCTAGTGGCTTTGCGGTCTGTTCCCGAACAAGGCATGACGCTTTCGTCAGTCGTGTGAGTTGTGCGGGTTCCCAAAGTCCTTTGACTCGATCTGCAGCAACGACATGCTGTGACATGCAGCAATGACAAGTTCTCATCTCTGTTGTTTCTTTTTTTTCAGATTGCATCAGTTCTTCTCATACGCAAGCGAATTCACCGAAACCATGGAGTGTCGCTTTACATCATCCAAAAGGACCTCGGATTTTCTGACTGACCACCGTGATGAACTCACACGCGCCCAGGTTTGGCCCCACGTCCGCTTAGTGGACCAAGAGCTTTGTAGTGTGCCCGTGCGGAGGTCCCAGAGGTTTCGACCGTGCTTATGGAGGTCTTTGGGGGGGGGCTTTAGTCCGGTGTGTCTCACAAGAAATGGACCTGGTAAGCTAAGAAAGAAAAGCTGGAATTTCATCCGCACACGCAGATCGTTTGAAGAAATTCGACATGGATGGGCAAACAAGTCTTCGCAATCTGGATTCTTGCAAGAAGCAACCACCAAGAGGGATTATATATATAACTTATACAGGTGTTTTCTTGGTTGCTTCTCCAAACTGTTTTGAACCATTCTTGCATGTTCCTTTGGACCGGGCTATTCTTTTCCAAAAGGACCACGTTTGTGTCAAACAGGCCTTTGGCTGACAGTGTCCATGTCGGACACGCGTGGCACGTCACACGCGTGGCACGTCCCACGTCGTGACTGCAGGCTTGTAACTCGCCGGCCCGTTTCGTGCCGCTCATGACGGTGGGGGCCGAATTTGTGTTCGGGTTAGTTTTTCGTGTAAAAACCGTGCCAGTTGAGTGGTGGCAGTCTGGAGATTGGTATGTTCCTTTGAAATAAAAGCAGAACCCACTGTTGACCGGGTTGGGTGTTTCCAGTTCCCGGAATGGTGTTTCTGGTTCCCGTGCAGCTTCTTTTCCTGGAATCGGTTTTTTGGTTCCCAGAAACGGTTTTTGGGTTCCCGCCGGGTAATTCCAGTTCCCAGCGGTGTTTTGGGTTCCCATCCTGAAGTCCTTTACAGAGTGGTCGTCCGCGGCCTTTTGCATGAAACCGTGAGCACAAAACTCAGACCCAGGCGTTAATAAGTTAGGTACAATGAGTATTTGAATATAGTATTTATATACAAAAAACAGCATTGGTGGTTTGCTGGTTGCTTGCTCGGTTGCAGGTCCCCAATTCAAAAGCGGGAGGGGGTGCGGGGGAGGGCACACAGCGCCTCCCCGGCAACGCAGACAAAGTCGAGACGGAAGCTTTGTTGGAAACCAGATGTGGTTTGCTGGTTGCTTGCTCGGTTGCATGGTCCAAATTGAAAAGCGGGAGGAGGGGGGTGCGGGGGAGGGCGCAGCGCCTCCCCTGCAATGCAAACAAAGTCTAGACAGCAGCTTTGTCCTTGCAATGCAGGTTTTTCTAGGGATCATTCTGGTTTACTTTCTATCGCAGCTTGCAAAAAGCATGTTTTTCTCAGGGATCACTGTGGTTTGCTTTTTGCGTGCAGCTTTGGCGGTTGCGCAGGGTTGGACCTGAGAGACCAGATGTGGTTTGCTGGTTGCTTGCTCGGTTGCATGGTCCAAATTAAACAGCGGGAGGGGGTGCGGTACCTCAGCTCGTTGTGACACTTTTCTGTGACACTGTCTTCATATATTTCTTACCTGGCCGTATATCTCCGCATACAGTGACGCAAAGCCACCGATACCATCAATTTCCACTGCTCTTGTTTTCTGCTTTTCTGTTTTGTATCGAAGCTGACCCGTTCGTTGCACTGCAACGTCTCGAATGCTCCACCGTGCGTTCTGCCGCGTCACAACATTGCAAGTGGTGCAGCCGACCGTGTTGTCGCCGGCGGGAACCAAAAACACCTTTTTTCTATATTTCTCCTGCGGGAACAAAAAACATGCAGCCGACGGTGTTGTCCCCGGTGGGAACCAAAAACACCTTTTACTATATTTCTCTTGTGGGAACCAAAAACACCTTTCCAGGTGCCGGAAGCACCCCCGGCCACCAGAAACACCATTCCAGCCGCTGAAAACACCTAAGCGGGAACCACAAAACCTCCCAAGCGGGAACCGGAAACACCGCCCGACGTGCGGGAACCAAAAAAACACATCCAGGAAAAGAAGCTGCACGGGAACCAGAAACACCTTTCCGGGAACCGGAAGCCCGGAGCCCCCACTGACCCATCGGTTTTTGGTCCGGCTCGGTCCGCGATGCTGCGCGATGCACGTCCCAGGCAGAGCACAGACAGCTGATGGAGAAGTTCCTGGTGGGTTTCAGTGACTCAGCTGGAGTGGGAGGAAGTCACCGGTACTCTGAAAAGGGTTTCTAATAAGAATGTGTATTGTAGGTTCAGGATGGTTCACGTATTATATGTTTGTATACTTTGTATACAATTGAAAATATGATAAGTATACACATATATAGGAACTTATATACTTCCAGCCACTCAATCTGCCTGCGGGTACGATCCCAAAGAATCTCTGAACAAATACAACACATCGAGTATTTTTTGAGGGCACACATGGTCATTTTTGCCAGTCATTCAGTCTTTTGATCTCCGTTGTCGAGCGGGTGCTCGTCAGCTTGTGTTCGCCAGTGAGCATGTTAAACATGAACAATAAGGCATGTGATTGCTCGATGTTCATAGTTTTTCCATGTTTCTTCCCTCCGTGTGTCCCACTTCCAAAGCAAACTCTTTGCTGCTTTGCCCTTTGGCCAGGTGGCATTTGCAACTTCAACTTCAAGCTGAGGGAGGATGGCACCATGTGCATCTTCGAAGTGAATCCTCGTGTCGGGGGGCCTCTGCTCTCGGTGGCGTTCCGACAGTCGAGATGAAAGCACTGATATAGCTGTGGCACCAGATGTGTTTGGCAACAGATGATAAAGAGGCTTCACGTATGTTTGGACTTGTTCTTTGACCGCCTAAAACTTGGGGGCCGACCAGTCCTCTTCAAATGCCAACTTGCACCTAAAAAACTATGTATATGTTTCGCTTCTGGGCCGCCCAATGTGAAGATTTAAGAATCGCTGCTCTGCCCGAGCGAGTCTGTGAAAACCGTCTGACTGACAAGTGTGTCCGACCTGGCACTGTCTTGTTTCAAGTGTCCCACTCGGGATGGACTCGTGCGGTGACCTCTGATTTGCCCGCGAGACTAAGCAAGTCTTATAAGAATTACTTTTTCATATTGTTTCTCTTGGAGCGACCAGTCCTCTTGGAGCGACCAAAGGGATATCGCATCCTGCTCGGTCCGCCGAACACGGCGACCGAGAGTTGTTCGGTCCTTCCTCCATTCATTGGACCATCCGTCGACGCCTTGGCTAGCGTAGGCCGCGTAGGCCTTGTCCGGTTTATCCAAAGCTTGTACATGACACTATAGCACTAGTACTATATATATATACAGTATACACAACTGTAACTATATGATATGTATCAGCAACCTCGAGCAGCTATCATCTAGAACATGTTCACATGTTTCAAGCTCCAAGGGGAATTGGTGCACAACATCACTGGAGAATGACTCGACATGACTCCGGTCCGGTGTCACCAGTCCACCGGTCGGACTCCAGGTGGGTGGGGATTTGGCCTTCGATCTTCCAAAACCAAGGGCACGGGTGACCCAGAACGAACGACGAGGACGAGTAGACGGGGACTGGGGACCGCCGGTTGAGGACGCGACGTTTGGCGCGAAAGGGGTTCCGGGGATGTGCCCAAGTTCCCCACCCCAATACGGTTCTTTGGATGAAAGACGTGTGTTCGGAACGGGGTGAGGTACGGTTGCGTACATCAACCTTCGCCCGTGGTGCGTCGACACGGCTGTTGCACATCACTTCACCAAGATCACCGCTGGCATGATCGTAGATCCCATTGACGATACAATCAACACCGCTGGCTTGCGACGTCCTTAAGTAGACCATACACCTGTAGAAACTGTTGTTTGTGAGGTCCTTGTGAAACGGTCAGCCAGTCATTAGGGGTGCACGCCACGATGTGTTCAAAGAGGATATATACCTTTGAGTGAAAGCATTCACTTGTAATGTATGAAACATTCTAAAACTCTTTTTTTCTAGATTATATAACATAATATATATATATATATATTTATATTTATTTAATCGTAAGTATTGTCGTAGGACTGTCTACAGGTAAGTTACGAAAGCCAGCCTTCGTAGAAGGCGCCAGCTGAGTTGTGCTTGGCGAACGAAGTGAGTAGTTAGGGGGTCTGGGGGTGGCCCGCAAAAGGTACACGTCAACTCGGCACATGCTGAGGGAGGAGGGTGCACGGATGGAAGGTTTTTTGAGGTTGTGTTGGAGGTGATTTTTGAGGGGTGGTGATGCAAGAAATGCAATTTGCATCATTTGCATCATCTGAATGGTAAGGTGTAGTTGGCACCTTGCCAGGTATAGATACGCAGGGTAGCTATAGTGCAGTTACCAGGTATAGTACTTCAAGTTCCCTTTCCATCAACCGCTCGATAACCTTTACACACGCGAAGCAATCCGCAGCTTTGAAGTCTCATGCGCGCGATACCTGGGAACAGAATTGTAGCTACCCTGGGTCCGTATACATGCTATGTTGCTATACCTCTTACACACCTATATAAGTTCAAAGCGCGAATGAGACTTCAAAGCTGTGGTTTGCTGTGCATGTGTAAAGGTCATCGAGCGGTTGACGGAAAGGGAACTTGAAGTACTATACCTGGCAACTGAATTGTAGCTACGCTGGGTATCTTTACCTGGCAAGGCGCCAGCTGAGTAAGAAGGGGGGTTCGGGGGGGTGGCCTGAGAAAGCAGACTCGAAAGTAGGTGGTGTGTAGGGGTGCACGGAAGCAAGGTTTTGGAGGTGCGTTTGGTGATTTTGAGAAATGCAATTAATTGTCTTCGGTTGGTTGCAGTGCTATACTTGGCAACTGAATTGTAGCTACCCTGGGTATACCTGGCAACTGCCTTGTAGCTGCCAACTGCCTTGTAGCTGCCCTGGGTCCGCGCGCGCACGCCTAAATCACGGGCAGCCGGGAGCCAGCAAGGCGCACGCGCCCGCGCGCGCAGACCCAGGGTAGGGAAATTGAAGTGGGATACCTGGCAACAGAATTGTAGCTACCCTGGGCCCGTATAAATGCTATGTTGCTATACCTCTTACACACCTATATAAGTTCAATGCAAGAATGAGACTTCAAAGCTGTGGATTGCTGTGCGTGTGTCAAGGTTATCGAGCGATTGACGGAAAGGGAACTTGAAGTACTATACCTGGTAACTGAATTCTAGTTACCCTGGGTGATATTTGTTTGGACACTTACGCTTACATCAAAGAAGGATTTTTTGTAGAACATTGCATCTCGGAATTGTTGGCACTGGGAAGCATTTTCTTTAGGGTTGTGCTTAGAAAGATGGCGAAAGGCCATCAAGTTAAGGAAATACCGTTAAATCAAATCTTCTCAATCTAGTCCTTGGCAGAAGACCCAGGTGCATCCTGTTTGGTTTTGACTTTCTTTGGTGTTACAGCAGCGGCACAGGATTCAATATTCAAGATCTCTCCGACACTCTTTCTCTGGAAATCTTGAAGCCTCATGAACCTTTGTTGTCAATTTGCCAGAAGAACAAGGCTGCTTTATATTACAAACTCACCAACTCCACTTTGACAATTGATACAACCCGACAAAGAAAACAGGAATACATTCAATAGAAATACCAAGTCACCCATCATTACAAAATTGATTAAGGTATCATATCCGAGTCAAACCATCTCTTTAAGACTCTAAGATAGACTTGGTTCGCTCTTAGTAGGGAAAAGGGTTATATAACACTGTTCATGTTCAGCAACCTGAGTATATAAAGCGGACTCGGCGGACTCACAGCAAGTCGAGCTATGGTTTCCAGTTCTACTCCACGTATGTTGATTTTTTTGCAACTTTTGCTACATAGTTTACTACATAGTTTGATAATATACGTTTTATAATGCATTTGGGAGAACTAATAGTGCACAGGAGAGTTGAGGAGATTGAATGTTCCCAAGTTACGTTCTTATGTGGACCAACTAAGCCCGTTTGGGCTGGCAAAAATCCTATAGGTAGACGCCGACAACCTGATTCAAGGTTGAGATCACTTATGACTAGCCAATATGGCGATTTGGCTCTCTCGACAACTGAGCTCAGCCATCCCGATCCCTTCGCAGGCCCGATCCCTCCTTGAGAAGATGGACGCGATGGCATCCTGATCGCGACGCGAGCGGAAGATGGACAGAGAGACGCTGTGTTATTTTCAGAAGATGATCGTGCATCAGAGTTTCTGAACGTGTTTGTGTTTAATCCGAAAGAACGACAACTCCGTAGAGAGAGACGTAGAGACGAAGGTTTCATACATTGATAAAACATTATAAAACGCATGTGAGATGGACATGTTGGCGGCCCGTTCGGCTAGTCAGAGAACCTCTAGCGACTTGTCTGAGACATGTTGCTCACACGCTGGTCGACGAGCAAAAGTGCAGTGCCTTGCGGAAGACCTGTTGGAAATGCTTTTGGACTATACGGCCTTCACCTGCTTCCATGTATTGTCAGCCAAGCCTTGTTCATTTCCAAGCTCACATGTCACACTCGCCAAGCACTTGGGCAAAGCAAACTGATCGATCTGTTTTTTGAAGAGAGCGGGGGGTGAGGGGGGGGGGATGTGAAAGTTTTTATTTTGCAAGGTTTTGAAGGGTTCTATATGTTTTTGAAAGGACCCCCCCCAAATTCCCATGTCAAGCAAATCCCCATGCTGGCAGGTCCCAGAGATGTTCCTTTCCTTTTCTGCAAGGGTGGATTTGGCATACCACCAAAGTGGCCGTAGATGGCGGTGTTGAGGGGGCGCATGCAGGTACCAGTTGCCAGGTATACCCCTTGGCGCAACTCATCGTTCTTGAGACTGGCAGAGCATGAGCTTCCTTTGGGGTGAAGCAAAGTGTACAAGACCTTAGTTGGTGTATGTTGGTGTTGGAAAACCATTTGCCGCCTTTTTGACAGGATTTTTGTTCTAAAAATCTGGTAGAACTCTTCAACTCATTTTTAGACAGCAAATGGTTCTCCAACACCAACATACACCAACAATCTGGTAGAATTTTGTTCTTCAACTCTAGTTGGCAGCCAGGTCGTTGCAACCCATCTTTAGGCAGCTAGGTCGTCACGAACGAACGACCTTTAATGTTCATTGGTCACTGATGAGTCTCTCTTACCGTAGGGCTCCAACCTTATCCTCAGGTACGGTGGTTAGATCCCCCAAACCTCAGGAGGTGGTCGGAGCCCTAGGGTCAGGAACAACACATGTTTGAGTTGCTCTTCCAGGTCCTGGGAAACGATGCATGATGCATGATCGTCGACGATTGGCGAGTGTCCACTCGACCTTTTTTGCGGCAGTTGATTGAACAAGAGCATGGACAGACCACAAATTGCCTTTTACTCTTGGTTGATCAATAGAGGGGAACCCCCTCAAGTGAACAACCAATAGATATGTGGTAACAAATTGCGACCCCTTATCATTCCCAAGGTCGGACATCATTGGGACTGACCTACCTGCTGATTTCTGACAAACCATCGCCACCGGATGAAGAATTCGGTTTAGTAGCTCGTACATGTAAGGACTCATAGGAATCAATCCTTGAACAAATCCACCAGTTTGCTTCGTGTTTGTTTTATTTGAGCCTCTATACGACCAACATGAGGGAACTGGCCACAAGCAAGATGCCTCTGAGTTTTCAAGGAACATAACATACACGAAAAGGAGCACCCTGCATTCTGCAAGATCATGATGATGCTCCACTTCTACATGCTCCTGAAGAAGTCATGCGTCGCTAGGTATATAATCTGGACAACAAACCTTGCAAACCTGTTCGTTTGCGATCGCCTTTTGACCAGAACCGTGTGGATCGCCGACACTCAGGGGAGGGAAACGGGGTGCGTTACCCGGTAGCGGCAGAATCTCGCCATGGCTTTGGCCGCATGTTCATGACCGAACCACAATGTACTTTTCAGCATGCGAACCACCACCGTGATGAGTGTGCCTGCCAAAAAAACATGATGAACCAGCCATGCGGTGAAGCTTTTGCAGCTGAAGGTGACCCTTGGTTCTCACCCATAAGAGTGGCATACAAAGTCTGGAGAACACACAGCGTGCAACCGGAAGGTGTGATTCGGCAAGACACACAGGGAAGTAGTGGGGATGACTGCTGAGTAGCACATTCACGATCCCAACACGCTGTCTCTACAGTTTGGGCCTGAGAAAGATAACACCTGGGGGTACCTAATTTCCTTACTCAGCCATAGTTGAAACTGATTGAAAGAAAGCTAGATCATACGTTTTAGCTCAGAAATCACATCAAAGAAAGACGTCTGTCCACCACTCCCGACCGTGGACCGTGCTGTGGCATGGGGTGCTGGCTGCTCATGGCACCTCGAGGCCGTGCCGCGGCTGCAGGTTGCAGGCTGCGGAGCTTCCGGTTTAGTGAGACCGTCCGGACCGCGCCGTGCCAACGAGGATTGTAAAAACAAAAACGGCCTAGGTTTGTATAGTGCCAAATCCTCAGTAAATCAATGGTTCTGAATCCTGAAGTATTTTTTGACGACTCAATCAATGGTGGTTGCAAGCCTTTTTGGGGACAGTTTTTATGGACAGTTTTTGGGATAGGATCAACCTGTCGCGGTGCGTCATTTCCGGTGACCGAACGACCTCGAAAACCGAATCCCGACATCCCGCTGCGACTCGTACCAGTCCGAAGAACAACGGTATACGGTATACGGATATATATATATATATGGTATATACCTGGGTCTTCATAAGTATGCATTTTTAATGCCTTTTCAATCAAAACTGCTTTTTCAAGCAAACGCCAACTATTTTGTACTGAAGCACTTTTTGCATTGACATGTTTTCACGAAAGGTAGCTTGAGCTACCTGAGTTCTCCTTGCTTTAGCAAAAATATATTACAATCAGGAGTTGGGATTGTGCATTGAATTTGGTCCTGTAAGAGTTGATTCTGTTCGTCGGGGGGGGGGGGGCCCCCCCCTGGATCAAATCCCCCCTGCGCCGGTTCACGCCGTCGTGGACTTCTACCAGGGTTACTTGTGATTGCCTGCTACCTTTCGTTCACCCCCTCCTCTCTCAAGTCGATGGTATGTCAAGGTATTGAAACGGCGACTTTTCCCGACCAAACGGCGACTTTCCCCGACCAAACGGCGACTTTTGCAAACTGCTAGTTTGGTAACCTCTGTAAAACATCGAAACGGCACTTTTGAAATGAAACGGCGTTTCTGACGGCAAACGACTGAAATTTGTGCTGTTTCGCCAAACGGCAGAAAAAACACACCCGTGGAAGGTCCAGGTATATAATATATATATGGTATATATATATATATTATATACCAGCACCCTCCAACAGGTCACCAATCGAGACCTTAGGGCCCTTCCCAACCCTCGAAAGCAGACCTGTTGGAGGGTGCTGGTATATATTTACAGTGGTTTAAGAGGTTCGATGGCACTGGCACAACAAGATGTCTTTAAAGATGAGGGCTCCATACCCACCACTGTATAAAACCACCAAACTTGGAGAGGTCACTGTGCACATTGCACCTCTGGATCGAAGGGTGAGAAGGTCGACTCTTTCATGATCCCGTTTGGGATCCCGTTTGCACCACCGAAACCTCGGTTCGGTGGTTGGGTTGGGTGGGGTGATCCTGGCCCACCGTACCTGAAAAGATGGGATATACGCCCTACGGGATATCAGATACGGCTCTTGGGACAGGAGCCTCAAGAAGTTTGAACAAATCCAAATGATGAGCTGATCAATCTCAAGAGTCTTTTGATGTCTTTTGGTTACAGTGGTCCTCCCTTCGAAAGGACAGCTGCTGTTTTCTCTTTCACCAGAAAAATTCAATCACCTAGATCAGAGAAGGATTAGATCAGAGCAGGGTCGCATGAAATTTTATGTTTTTTACTTTTTAGCATTTTTCACCTGTTTTTATCAATTTTCCACATTTATGATAATATTTTCACATTTTAAAGCATTTTTCCACATTTTTCACATTTATTTTTCATTTCATTTTTTGTTTTTAAAAAAGTTACTATTTTGGGGGAAAACACCTCAAACACAACATGGTTAATCAAATTGTGTTTCTTGGGGAGAAGTTATCCTAACAGCTGAACACAACTGACTGCAGCAATCATATCACGCTCCAGTTTGCATGTGAAATTATGTTTTTGCATTTTTTTGCATATTTTTGCATATTTTCTCATGTTTCGAGATTTTTCGAGATATTTCGAGATTTTTCGAGATTTTTTGAGATTTTTTGAGTTGTTAAAATGATTTTTCCTTTTATCCCCTCGAGATTTTATGAGATGTTTCGAGATTTTTTGAGATTTTTCGAGATTTTTCGAGATTTTTCAAGATTTTTTGAGATTTTTTGAGTTGATTGTTGCTAAGATTTTCATTTAAAACATTTTTTGCATTTTTTGCATTTTAAATCTCTTATCAAGATTTTAAATCTCTTTGGAAAGTCTTCCATTCCAAAACCTCTCCGGCGCAGGGTATTGAATTTTTTTGGTGACTCTTTGACCGGCCCAAATGACCGCTTCCTGGAAGAGCAGCTGGTCGATGTTGCAAATCTGATGAATTCGACATCGTTGGACCAATCTTTCGGGATGCTGCACCCAGAGGGACCATATCCTCAAACAATCCACAGCTGGTATCCATGCCCGTCAGGAAACTCCCTGCACCATCCTGCACCCGCTGTGAGTCGCTATGATCCATCTCAGGAGCTCGCGGGACCATGTTGGGCTGTGTGGCCCTGGTGGTGGCCCTGCGCAGGACGGGACCTCGGGCCGGCGCCGCGGTGCTCACCGGACCAAGCACCGCGGGTTTTTCCAAATGGACGAGCTTCTTGTTCCTAGTAGCTTCTTGCTCCTAGTAGTACGGCCAGGAGCCCCTCGTAGTGTCCTTGCTTCTAGTAGCGATGCCAATGATGCTGAGTGACGCGACGGCCGACCTTCACGGCAATCAGCCTTGGCCGGATTGGGCAATAGGCCTCGGCCCCAGACAGGTTGAGTGTGGGGTATGTACCCTAGGGCTCCAACCACCTCCTGAGGTTCGGTGGGGTTGGGTTTGTGGGATATGGGACAGGAGCCCTGGGGGTACATCCTTTCATTCCTTTTCGAAGGGTCTTCTTTTGGAGGCGAACAAGTCACCGAATGTCACCGAAACGGGTCAAGGGGTCCCTGAAGGTATCCAGCGGGGGAAGTATCTTCACCGGGTATGGATTGGACCATTGACATACTCGAAGAGGGTCAAGAACATATTAAAACACGTCTTGCTTTACCCACATCAATGAAGTCATAGTCGTGGTAGAGAAAGATCGTTGATCTTGCGACGATCGAACAAAAGCAAAATCAAACAATGGGTTTAGACACTCCATGGGACTGCCATATATGCCGCCCCATAAATTGACCCCCCTGGCACCACCCCAATTGATTGGCAGTCCTATGGCAGTCCCAGACAGGTCGTGTCTGGGATGGGTTTAGTGGTTTCTCCCCGTGTCTCGTAGATCTTCATCTCGACTCACTTTGCCAGAGCTACTGTACCTTGCGTACCTTGGGCAAGGTTACGGAGAATTGGTTCGATCCACGCCTAGTGAATTGCACACACGCTCAGAATGCATGAGATCTTCTTTTGGCAAATCTTATCAAGTGGTGGATGTTCCACAATGATTGCTATCCCAAACGATCCATAGTGGCGCACATGTATCGCCTACATGACTGGTGGTTTTTGCTGGCTTTCATGTGGGTCATTTTTAGTTGCACGGATCATTTGGGTCATTTGGGTATGACGGTATGACATGCTATGACTATGGAATCGGATCGGAAGTCACTTGGAGGGAACGGATGTTTTCAAGGACTTCCGGCTTGGCGGAAACTGGTGCCTTCGCAGCCTCTCCGATGGCAGGGAGATGTACAAGCAATAAAAAAGAACAAATTCCTGGTTCTTCAAAGTGACCTTTTGATATCCCTGTTTGAGGTCACTTTGAAGAAGCTGGTTAATGTGTTTGTTTGACTGGGTGGAATGAACAAGTTTAGCTAGGATCATGTTGGGTGTTGGGATATCCATTCCCGGTACTGGCTGAAGGATCGTTCCTGAGGATACTTGAAGCTGGAAACTCAGAAGGGAACCCACTCGGTCAAAGAGATTGTTTTCTGAAAGAGCAGAGTGAGGGAACCCCAAAAGGTGTTTCGATCAGTCTACAAACTCTACGCAACGAGCAACGAGCAATGTGCACTTGCACCCAGAAATCCAAGCTAAACCATTTATATACACTTTGAACTTTGAAGTTTGTTTTGTTTGCCTTTGACTGTCGGAGATAAGGGCCAGTTCCATGCTCTCAAAACAAGTAGCCATCCACCATCAGAATTTCCGTGTTACTGCCGATCAGATCGAAGTCTTCTTGGGAGAGGACTTCAGCAGCCTATCACTTAGGGTGAAGTGGAAAAGAACGCTTCTTGCTATGGGGTTCTCTAACTCAAAGTACTGTCTCAGTAACCCCCGATGATCCGTGCATCCTGCGCCCAATCTGCTTTGCTTCGCACTGGTCTGCGTGATGCTCAGCACTCAGCACTGAGGAGAGTTTTTCCCGTTCCCTTGCTGCTTGGCCGGTCGACCGAAGAAGGGACGATGAAGGCCGCGGCTGGACGACCGGCCTCGGTGCATCATCCGCTTACATGTCTTGACCCACCCAGCAGAGGTTCTGAAGGCGAAGTGGAGCATAGGCCACTGGAAAAGCATTGGCCTTGAAAACCGGTGGTTTACCACAGATCCATGATGAATGCTGGAGAATTCACATCCAGTTCTGGAGAATTCACACCGACATCCACACGGGCGAAGCGAAAAATTTTCGTTGAGCTTAGACATACTATATCATCCATTCAGGAATGGACCAGAAGACACGGCGCTTATATAGATGGGATTTTCGCGCTTAGTGTGTGGTCATCAGGCAGAGAGTGGTTTGAGAATGGCTGTTTCAGAGTAGACCAGATGGCACTCCCAAACGCGACCTGTCTGGGACTGCCAGGACGGACTGCCGCCCCAGACAGACCTCGAAAATGGCCCACCCCAATGTAGGCATATGTACCAGTCCCATGGAGCGTCTGGCACTGGCATCCCAAGATGTTTTTTAGATTGAGGTCCACATGAACCACCAATTTGGCCGTGCCCGTGTGCCATTGACTCTGAAACCTTTTTGTACTCTTGTGCTCGTAAGACATCTTTGAATGCACAAGAAATGCTTTCTTCCCCCTCACTGTCGCAGTGTACAGACATCGACATCCGGTCCCCACTGTCTCATGGTGGTCGTCGTGGCTGGAGAAAGATGACTTCCCGATTGACGATAAAAACCCTCTAGGGCTCAGCTCAACTACCACCGTTCAGGGGTGGATTTGGGGTCTAACCACCAAACCTGAGGAAATGGGACAGGAGCCCTAGGGCCAAGTTGACAGCGCTGTGGAATCCATAGCTTTCGGCGCCAGAAGAGATTCTGAATGCTTTCTTCGTGAAAGACGGCAGGGGCGGGGCTCTGGGGGTGCTCCGTGACCATTCGCCTGGGCATGGGCACTTTGATCAGGTGACCGGCCGGGTGGTCTTAAGATTAAGTGACTTAAATCAGTGTGAAACCACTGAACGAGTTCTGCGATTCCCTCGGCATTCGGCCTTTTACAAGGCTGAATGATGCCATGAGGACGACGCAAGTGGTTTGTCGCCTGACCTTCCACTGGAAAGCCATGCAACAGAGGCACCTGACTTTCCAGGTCACACCTCACCGGGTTTCCCGGGCTCCCCTCGCCATGCTGAGGAAGGAACACGGCTGCGAGTTCTTAGCTGGAATGTGGCTGCCGTGAACAACAACCCCTTTGAGCTTCTCAGCTATATACCAGGATCATCCTGTCTGGGTGTCCAATGGAGGTCCATAAACAGTGTAGAATAGGCTATTGGACACCCATTGCATGCCCCCGGTATCTTTTTCTTCTCCAGATGGGTGCAGACATCCACAACAAGATCATGTTCAATGACAATTCGAAGCTCAGGTTCCTTCGCTTACAGCTTGCTTTTTGGAGTATACGGTCTGGAACAACACCTTTCCAGCCCCATACCAATCCAATCCCAAGGCAAGTTGCCGTCCACAGGAGTCACTAAGAAAGATCCACACCCGAAAACAGGTGCAGCTGTGCTTCAAGAAGCCATTTCCTTTGGATGAACCCAGTTCGTGTGACCTCAACGCCTTTGTGACCTCATGTGTTCCCACATATGTCGACATTGCAGCCTGGTCCAGTTTGCTTTTGGAGCCGGTGGCCCATCGTTCTGTCAGAGTGGTGTTTTCCCGTACTGTTTCGCTCGAACGACGTCATGCAAAGTCACAACGCATAAAGCAAAAGAACGTTGGGCGCCAACTTCCTGAATTCGTTCATCGTTGGCTGCTTTGCTTTCAGTTTCCTGCTTTCGTCACCTTCACGGCAGGTATTGGATCACTCACCCGAAGAAGGAATACAAGGCCCTCATGGAGGCTGTGGAGCAGTTCATCTCCGAACCTGGGGAGGACTGATCGGTTCCGTTCGCCGAACCTCGACCTGTTCACGGGCCACGCACCCAAGAACTCCCGCACGGGGGTGGTCTAATATCTTCTTGTTACTACTAGTAAGGCTCTTGCTCCTAGTAGCGATGCCAGGAGCCCCAATCGTCGATCGTAGCGTCTTGTTACACGCTGGGTTTTTTGGATGTTTTTGTTGTGTGTGTTTTGGAGTGAACCATTGTGAACCTGTGAACTGGTTCCTTTTTGCGCATTCTTTTGGTTTAACAAGGAACTCTGGCTTCCTGTTTGTTTTTGGAGCTCCATGCGACGTCCATGCGATGAAACAGCCGGAGGTGGACTCCGGCATTTCTCGGCCCGATGAACAGCTCCAAGCTCCGTCCGGACTGACCGCTGATGGGATGGATGACTCAGCACCGTTCCTCAGCCTGCGACTGCGGGAGGAGGATCTTCTGGTACATGAGGTCTTTACCGTGCCCTGGGCGTAGAGTCGGTGGGAGCGTCGTGAGGTCGGTGGGAGCGTTGGCGAAGAATCCTTCCTCTCGTTTTTGGAGCAGCGAGCTGCTCCCCACATGCCCAAACTGCTATATAACCGACAACTTAAAAACCTTTAAGGCAAGTTCAAATCATCATTTGTGGCCCCCCAAAAGTGAAAGGATTGTCCTTTCTTCGGATCCATTTTTCCATCGAAGAGGCCGGTGTTTCTGCTAACCTCGCAGCTAAGATCGGGTCCGTTTCGAGTCGAAGCAGCAGCTGGATCCGGCGGATGGTAGTTCCGGCGATGTCTTCTCTCTCGTTTCTGGAGTCCGAATCTACCGTGTCGTTGATTCCATGTGATTCATGTAGATTGACTAAGGGGTGGTTGACGACATGGGGTCGCAGGCGTAAAGACAGAGCTCCGGACCCGGTCGGGCAGGAGGTTCGCAGAATGGACCTCTCTTGGTAGAGGGGCCCCTGCTTCGGGGTGGTCAATGGACACCCCTGACCCCCTATAGGGGACCCTGGTACCCATACACTCCATGCGACTGGAATAGATGTCGATCCAGCCAGACCTTTCTGGCACCCCGAACGGCCGTGCCACGTCCGGCAGTCCGGCAGTCACAGACTGGTCGCGTCTGGACCACCCCAAAACCAACCGTCCGACTACCAGGCAACGTCTGAAAGGTTCTGAGGTGATCCATGTTCAGTTGAACGTGAACGTCGTACACATGAGTGAATGATAGTAGCATATAGTCATATAGCTATAGGGAGACCTCCCAGGCGTTGCGACCTTAAATCAACCATCGTCGACTCGCAGGCCTCAGCGTCGAAATTCGGGAAGCTCTCTAAAGTTGAAAATACGGAAGATGGTGTATTTGGGAAGATCGTCCAATAGCTTAGGCTTAGTCCTGCATCTTTGGGTTCATCCAGAAATCTGACTCTTGAACCACCCCAGCCCTCTTCAGAGGTTTAGGAGTTATTGATCAGTCTACAGTATGGAGGTGTGTCCTCCACTGTGGTCACCCAAAATTGAACAGACTTTGATTGAATTGGAATGCCTCCTTTCATTTCAAGGGAGAAAACCCCTTCATATTATAGGACTTAGGACTGATGCGTGTTCAAACATGGCTGACATCAATTGAACCTTCAACCCGTGGTCCTTTAAGCCTTCCACACGCCTGCGGGCACCTCAGGACCACATGTTCCAGACCCTTTCTGCACGGATGCGATCCTCTGGATTGGAAGCAGCGACTGGCCATTCAGAAATCGGAAGCACACACAATGTGTTCTTGTTCATCATTGTTCACTCTGAGTATCTCTGAGATCTCTGAGTCATAAAACATGGAGGCCTCTAGTCAAAAGGGTAATGTTCCACTTCCATAGATTATTTCAGGGAATGTTCGGAACTTGTTTGCATTGCTTGTTGGATGTCCAGTGTTCAATGTTGTCGCTTGGGTGACGAAATGCCACAGTTTTTAAGAGCGTTATTCAGGGTTGCTCAAAAACACCTTGAACAACAACACGACAGTCACTTGTTTTTCGAGACAGTCACTGTGTTCTTCGCCGAGGTTGATGTGGCTGAGACATTTTGGAGCCAATACCGTAGCTGGGCAGCTGGTCGGTGCTGGTCCTCATGATTGTTCTTTGTCACCTGAAAGGGATCCACCGAAACGAAAAGAAGGTACGACTGGACCCGACGTTTTGGCACCTACTGAGATGATGTAGTTCCTATGGGAAGTCCGGATTATGAGCTGGACCCTCCTGGCACCTAATCCTGGCACCTACTGACCCTAGCGATCCTGGCGATCCTACATAATTCCTTCTGACAAGGTACGACTGGATCCCTTGAGTTTGGCCTGAAAGATGGGGTGGAAGGGCAGGATACGCTCGAAAAGAGAGAGAGAGAGAGCGTTTTTCAATGCATCAGTCCTGAAGTCCGGTATCGGTTGTTTCTGCGCCTGTTGACTCTTCCGAGGTCCATGGTCCACTGGTGAGGAATCTGGTTCCAGTTCAATGCATATGTGCAATTATGTGCAGGAGTTTGCAGGACCCAGAGGTCCAACGTGGTTTTGCTTAGGATGATTTGACTTGTTATTTGACCACAAAAAGAGGGTAACACTTCTTTTTGCTGGACTTGTTGATCTTAGGGAGGGAAACAAGTGAAGACAGCTCCTAGCAGAAGCTTGTGAATGGATTTCATATGACTTCATATGGTTTCAGCGAGTCAGTCCGCGAATCACCTTCCACTTTCCCATTGGTCAGATTAGATGTTGTTTCGACTTCAGACCTTACTTGCGTATTTTGTAAACTTTACAGACCCATGGATGTCTTTGTTCCTCCCACTAAACCAGAATTGGTGAGAAATGTTTTTTTCTTTTACAGGGAAACACCTCAACGGTCAGACTTAAAATCCCCATAATATGTATCATACATGTTTCTTGAATCATATCACCTTCAGGGAATTTGAGGCAGCATCACTGAATCACGCTCCAAAGGGATTCCGCTATAGCTCTGAAGCATCACCTTCCTATTTCATCCGCTCCCGTTTCTCCACGAGGCACCCGGCGGATCGTGAGCAAGTTCCTACGGGACCCGGTCATCGGCAAGAAGCGTGGCTCGGCTTCGTCCGGTGGGTCCGCGGTGCGGTGCGGTCCGCGGCAAGGTGTTGGTTGGGCTTTGGGCTTCAACTGGGCGGAGGGTTGGAATTTCAATCGAGATCTGAGATCAGGGGTGTTTTGGGGTTGAAATACAAGGAATGCCTTTTCTGGAGAAAACCTGTCAAATCACGTTGAGATTGGAGACACTTTGAAGAAGCACTCAAGTAGGTGGTCATCAGGTGACTTCCCAACACCTTCGACCTAGGAGCTATAGCTGGATCTCTATGCAAAATGGTAGTTCAAAGGATTTGTCCTCTTCTCGTTTGGGGTCCGAATCGCAATGCCCGTGTCGTTGATTCATTTAGAAAGAGAAGCACGTACGGAAAGCTCACGCAATGGCGAAGGAGTGGTGGTCGCCAGGTTACGTTTTGGAGGGAGATCTTCCATTTGTCTGGTGCTCTTTGGGTATCTTTGGGTTCTCGAATATTCATGAACTACTGATTTGAACAACCATCCACGTGACAACAATCCACGTGTTTGATGTCGTCTTGGGTCCGCGAAGAGCTACCCAAGATGCACTGATGGACCCCAAGAAGATGTTTGATGAACATGCCTTGGGGTTGTCCTATTACCTGTGACATTCAGTAAACAAGCGACTCACTATTGTTGAATAAGGCCTGCAACTGAACCATCATCATTGAATCCACTGGGGCCTGATAATAGAATATATACCCAAAACATGTTCCCCTTCGATTATCGTGGATTGAGAGGCTCGATGGCACGTTTGATTGGGCCCCCCTAGTGGATCGGTGGTCAACCAAGGTCCGCCATGACCTACGGCCAAATCAGACGGACAATTAGATAGAAGTTCGTAGATCCCCACGAAAAATGTTCTGGAAACACAATATAGATGGTGGACCACTATAGACTGACCCGAACGCACGGCACTCCAAACACCTTGAGCAGATGTAATTACCCGATGTATGCGGAACGGAGATCCAGACGAGACTTTCCGATGGTTATTCCTGGAACTGAGCAGGAACAAGTTGAATACATATTTATGAAAGCTATCGTTTCCTACATCTCTCACTGGTTCTTTCTTCCTGTCTTGGATCCCCAACATCGAAAGCAAACACATGGAGTCAGCACTCACATCGATTAGCACAGAAATGCTGCGATGGACTGAGGTCTTGCCAGTATGCCAGATCGAGTCACCAACACCATCCAGCTCCTCAATGGCTGTACCTACAGGCGCCGGCCGGCCGTGTGTCGCGTCGCCACCGAATTTGTCACGGCCAGTGGTGCCACTGCAGTGATGATACGTGTCGCGGGCCAGGCGAGGCAAACTGCGAAGTAAGCAGATGTTGAATGACTTGAAGTCCAGTTTTTTCTGGGGTTCATGTACGGTGGTCCAAGCTCAGCAAAAAGCTTTAATCTACTTCTGTTTGCACATGTTTGCACCAGCCTGGAGTCTCTAAGTGACCTCTTTGGAGTCTCTAAGTGACCTCAGTAGTGACCTCATTCGATCTCAAGTTCGGTCACGTACTGAAGGTGGAGTGTGTTTCGCAAACTTGTTCACAACATGAGCTCGGACCTTAGAACCAACCCGACCGAAACGGCCCGGCCCCACCGGTGGGATCCGGGCCAAGACCGTGTCGGATCACCCTGCGATGACCGGTTCGTCGCGCGTCCGGGCTCCTGTTCCGAGCCTCCAAGGAGGTACCGGTGGGATCTGATCCCCCCAACCACCCCACCCAACCACCAAAGCGAGGTTTCAGGGGTGGGCCAGGAGCCCTATAGGTGGTCATTGGATCGAACCAATCGAGCGTGGATACCGCTGGCCTCTGGCCTGCCAGACACTCCCGAGCCCAATGTATACGGCAAATATGCTTGTCCCACACCATCCGAGTGGCGAAAGAAATGACCTGCCATGAAAACCCTCCCCCATCTCTATCAGTCACTGACTGATAGAGGGCGATAGAAGGCCTGACCGACCCTTACTGCACCCTCGTGTGGGATCGGTATCACCTGCACCTCTGAGGCCGTCGGTGGTGAACTGCTACCAGGGCCAGCTGAGCTCCTTGGAGGTCCACCGCACGGGTCAGACGCAGCGACGCGGGTCGCCCACGTCGGATCGTTGGGGCTCCTTGGAGTCCGCCAAACAGTGGGGCGGCGCATGGGATTGGCCACTGAGCCGATGTCCTTGGACTGCAGGGCCCCCCATGAGTGCATGAGTGCCAATTCATCCAACAGAGGTTGAAGGACTCTATCCTATAACCCTAGGTGACGGATCCTAGAAGGTCACTTAACCTCTCTTGGATCACACTCACATGCTCTGAACATGCTCTGAACATGCAGGTTGATGTCTTTTTCTCGACATACCCACTGGATTTTGCCTGCCCACTAGGTCGTGGTGATCACCATGGATCTATGGTATGCGGACGGAAAAAACAAACATCCATTTGCAATACCCAGATGCTCTACGGGACTGGAATATTATATATATATATACCTACATTGACAACTGAAACCACCCCTGGATGTATGTAAATATGTCACTCCCATGGAGTGTCTGGGATAGGTTGCAATCGCCTGGAAGAATGTGGCCCTACACTACACCACACCAGCAAGCTAAGATGAAAAGTGCTGTTGCTCCAAAGATCATCAGCGGCTTTGTTGCCGACTGAGCGGCTTCGTTGTCGACCGAGCACAGCGAAAAAAAAAGACCGTCCACCAAATTGTGTGAGCGCCTTCGCGAAGTGCTTTTCCATGCTTTTCCTAAATTTTGCTTTTGCTCAATTAGGTGACGATTTCTGTATAATTGTGTTCCAGCCAGAACCCTGGGTGAATCCCCCAACCCCCACGGGGGAAGAACACATATCGTCACAACTGTGTCCAAACAGGCAAATCCCAGTTTGGATGTGTGTCTTCTCATGTCTTCTCTATCGTATCGACTTGAACCCTGGCTCAAGTCTCCCAACGGGGGTTGAATGTTGCAAACAAATCAGACCGTGGAGTCAGACTGGAGTCAGACTGTCAAGACCTGGCGAGTTTTCATCAATTCGACAGACCATCTTAATTTAAGATCAGAATCTGTATATCTCTATAGGGCTCCAACCACCTCCTGAGAAGGTGGTTAGGGTGAGTTTGGGGGGTCTAACCACCTTCCCAGGAGGTGGTTGGAGCCCTAGGGTATATAGACATAGATATGCACCGCGCCTCCCCTATCCTATAGAAGAAGCGGAATGTGGATCTTACGAACTCGGAACTCGCACGTCGTTCCTCAAACTCTGCAGGCGAACTGCTGTAATCTGCAATTGATCAAATTGCTTTTGTTTGGAAGCCCTGTGAGGCTTGGTTCAGCCAATGGTTGAGTTTCTTCTTTGAAGAAGATGTTGACATTGATGGTTCTGGTTCCAAGCGACTTGGTAGATGAAAGACGGATGGTGAGAGGCACGGGGGTCTTCCTTGCGCTGGGTCAGTTTTCCAGATCGGTTTTCAAGTAACCTTCGTTGAGACTTTCGGGCATTTCTTTCCTGGGGGGTGGTCGTGACTGGACTGTACTTGGTTTGAAAAACCCAGCGCTACCGGAGCAGAATCTGATCTCAGGGATGCGAGAGGCCGGCCCCTGACCAACCCAGACGCTCCGTGAAAACAACCCGACCAGTCCCTCCAAAACGCAAGGGATTGGAGACGCCAGATCCCTCCAGAGGATTCGGGTCCAGGGTCGCGTGTCTGGGAAGAACTTGTTCGGTAGGAGTTCGGAATGAGACAAGGGGTCCCAGTGAGTGACTAGCGATGCACTTGTTACAATTCTAATTACATTCTTATTGTTACTACTAGTAAGGCACTTGTTACTACTAGTAAGGCACTTGTTACTACTAGCGAACCTTGTTACTACTAGTAATTAAGGCACCTGTTACTACTAGCGATGCATTTGTTACTACTAGATGTGACGTTCGGGCACCCCTATCTTCGTTCGCTACCGACTCACTGGAAGGGCCCCGTGGTTCACCCGACTCCATCGTTTTCGCGGCAGTCGCGCACGTCGTGTGTCACGCGACGCGACGCGCACGTACGCGAACGTACCGTGTGGCCCGCGCGGGGCGCTGATGTCAAGGAAGGTGTACAGCCTGTTGCAGAAGATCCGCAGGGCCAAGTATCCTGCTATCAGCCTTGGGCTAAGTATCGGGGGGAGGTCGGAGAGGGGTGGGAGATGGGTGGTGCCAGGTCAAGTTGGTTGGGCCACTCAAACGTGCACTCAATTGACTGGGACCCAGAGAAAGCATCTTCCAGGTCTCCAAAGGCTTGGGTCATAACAGGTGTCAAGACTGGTGACCTGTGGGCGGAGACTGGTAGACCTGCACAAACTTTTTGGGGAAGTGATTTTCTTCCAAAAACACAATTCACATGAACCTTCTCAGAAGGTGATGTGTTCGACACTGAGACATGTAGGTGCCAAAACGTCGGCTCCAGTCCTACCGAACCTGAGGTTCGGTGTGACTCGATCCCTATATATGGGAAAAGAATTGGCGAGAACTGGTGTTCCAGGGATCAGTGATAAGTCGCCGCCTTTTCCATGGCCTCTACCGTTCATCCATAGGTTCGCTCTGACTTCTGGCTGCTTGAGAATAAAGTACCCAGACGCTCCATGTATGCCATATATGCCTACATTGACCCCCAAAAACACCCCTGGCCTGATCGGCAGTCCGGACTGGCAGTCCCAGACAGGTCGCGTTTGGGGTATATTCCAGGCATCAATCCAAGCGGCTCAGCAGCCAGAGTGACGACTGTGCTCCCGGTGGTGACGACTGTACTCCGAACGTACAGCTCCGAACGTCAGTACTGCTCTGATCGTCTTCCCCGATCGTGAGTACTCGATCACCATCCATTCATGTGGTGGAATGGTTGAACATTCCACAGATGGGGTCAATGTAAGGAGCTATTCCGTACATGGATGGATTGGGACTCGTTTTCTATTTTGTCTTTGAAGGAAGAATGAGCTCCGCCTACTGCGCGAAATATCGCTCCGCACTTGCGCAGGACCCTCAATCCAAACATTGCACCAAGTTTAAGGTCCGGCATAACACCCTGCAAAAAATGCAACCCAAGTGTGTTGCCAATCAAAAAACAGACATGTCATCGCGGAGCATTGCCAACTGATAGGAGCAGGTGCACTTGCACTGCGGCTGATAGTGGGATAGTCTCCCTTCGTTTGTTAGAGATCCAGATATTTCCAGACGTGCAACTTGTGGAGAGATCGTTTTTGGATCGTTTTCTGTGACTGGGTGGCTTGGTAAATCTTGGTAACCAGACTTCAGAGATGTCGAGAATCTTCAGAAAAAGCACATCCTTCTTCAAGGTCAGAAAATAAACAAAGAACAAAAACACGACGTTCAAACATCTGTTATTTTCTTAATGTTTTTTTGCGGGTGATGGGCCTGGGTGCATATTGATTGTTTGAGTCACCCGGTTGGGTGACTCCCCTTGCGACGGCCTCGGTGACTCGCCATGAGCGACCTGGTCGCGAAAACGCGTACCACGACGCGCCGGTGAGGTGAAGAGGAGGAAGCAGCGAGCATCCCCTTGCAGCTGATGATGCAGGGAATCTTTGATGCCATCCTCATGCGTTGCTTGGGCAGCTGATGGAAGCAAAGGGAAACGTTTAAACACGTTTAAACAAACACGTGGTGTTGGGGTGAGATGAGTTGGGGCTTCTTTTAAAAGACAGACAAGTGTTTGAAGTGCTGTAGAGACGACACATGGACACCCGGCAAACAGGGCACCCCCTATAACCTCTAGACACACCAGGGCCTGGGGGCTTTGGTACCCATGCCCTGGTTGGTGGCTTGGGATCCAGAATGCGAAAGGCAGGTGTTCCTCGGTGAACATGGGTAGTCAGAAGTACTCGCTGCCAAGGCATTTGGCAACTTCGGAGGTGTTTCGAGCTGACCTGTGGAACTGTTTGTCTTGGGAAGGGTGGAACTGTGGAACCCGCATGGGTCGGCCACATGGGTGGGCCACAACCCAAAATCATCCAAAATCCATCAGAACCGGTCCCCTGCATGCTCGTCCATAACTAGTTCCCCTTGCTTGTTCATTCCCCCCCCTTTTCATGTGTAATTTTTAGTTTCAGCCTCAATGCTTAGGCTTATCCAGCCTGTCAAGTATAACTCATAGTAACTCCAATCACCAAGCATTCCAAGAAACCAAAGAACGCATCCTTCAGGCTACCAGGGTACCCTGTCACCTCCTTCGTCTTCCTCATGGTGTGATCGTATGTCCAGTGTGTTTGGACGCCCACGGCAGCACCTCTCCTGCATTTGCATCACGAATACCAGCCAGTCAGTCCTCTAGACTTCCGACGGCAACCAGTGGCCCATTCACCTGTGCGTCTCAGGCTTGATGCTGGAGAAGGCAGGTGCTGCTTGGGAGGAACTCCGTCGGGAGATCTGCGAATCCCTCAACAGCCCCTTCGACCGAACTCAAAGTCGAGAACGCGTCGTGCGCTTCGCGAAATGAAAGAGCGCGAACTCCTATACGTTTGGATGGGTCGACCATATATGAAGTAGGATCCACGGAATGAGTCAAAAAGTGAGGCCTGCCCGGCCTGCGACCCTTGGTATTAAGCTAGTGCACGGTTACAGGACCCAAGCTGGATGGAGAGGGATACGATACAACCTTGGAACCTTTGGACAGATGCGGACAGATGGTTGTATGGGTTATGTAGGGTTTGTGTTTCAAACAAAGGTTCATTGGATGCCCAAGTTTGCATCAGCCATCAGTGACATGGAGCAGCTGTTGGTAGATGAAGCTGTTGGCAGCGAGGGCTTGTGTCGTCAAGAGGTTTTTCTGCGACACTCCGACGCCTGGAAAGCTGTGACTTGTTTTTGCCAGCGCCAGTGCACTCAGAGTTTTCAACTTTGCAGAACCTGTACTCGCAGTCTTCAGTTGTGACATCAAGACCAAATGAGCATCAAACTCAGTGGCCAAAACCTGTTGGAACATACCTTCCGGATTCTTTTTTGGGGGGCGCCAGCAGCCGTCCGATCAAGGAATCCCATCAATCCCAGGATTTGTTCCACTTTCGGCATCGAGTCGGACAGAGCCAGACGTCGACTGGAGCCGAGGGTCGAGTGGAGCCTATCATGTACAGATCAGGATACGATAGAACATCCCTCAACCAAACCCATCGAAGTGGAAGGACTTTTAGCACGGAGTCGTCGTTGGAGTCTTTCCAAAACGAAGCTGGTCCTCCGTGTTGGACGATTCTGACATCAGGGAGTGTAGGACTAACCAGAAGCTACGATCGGGGCTCCTGGCATCGCTACTCGGAGCAAAGACGCTACTAGGGGCTCCTGGCCATACTACTAGGAACAAGA
>CAXAMN010004280.1:138126-178084 GCA_963970005.1 Durusdinium trenchii
GGCTCCTGGCCATACTACTAGGAACAAGAAGCTACTAGGGGCTCCTGGCCTTATTACTAGTAGCAAGGACGCTACTATGGGCTCCTGGCCATACTACTAGGAGCAAGAAGCTACTAGGGGTTCCTGGCCTTATTATCAGCAACAAGAAGCTACCAACGTAACCTTCACCAACCAGACCTGAACAGAATTCGCAGGGTTTGCTTTGTTGGTTCTTGGCACCCGGAAAGAGGCTGTCCCCGGAAAAACACACCAGAACCACTAAAGTGTCAAAGGGATACTGAAGAGTTCCACCATCGTCAACCCGGTCCATCGATCTTGTTCACGTGGAAACATCACGGGTCCGGTCTTCTAGAAAGACTTGACTCTGCTTAGACTTGATTAAGACTCTTGGACAAACTCCGGAAATCCCAGAGACATGTGGGACGAATGGAACCCTGTGTTTGGAGCATGTAGGTATAGTGACACCCTGTGTTTGATACATGCAAGGCCGACAAACTTTAAACAAGTAAGGGCTTAGTTGTTCAATGCATACCATATAATATATATATATAGATCCGCAACAAACAAACAACAAACAAACAAACCAAGAAGTGAAGACTGCATGTTTTCTGCTGGACGTTGGCCCACCTGATTTGTGCGCCCGGCTCGACCATCGGCTTCGACGGTCTGCCTCACTGAAACAAGTCTAAACACACTTTCGTTGAACCTTTTGAGGTAAGAAGAACGATCTGATCAAAGACATTTTGCTTCAGACGTACAAGGACCGAATTTGGCTTTTGAGGGAAGGGCCGGTTTTTTTAATGGCCAGATGCTAAGTATTGATGATTGGTTGAAGCCTACACAGGAAAATTGGATAATCTGCAAACAAATTTGTGCAGTAGTGGATACCCCAACAAGAACAGGTGGAGTTGTTTTTGGTTAACCTTCACTTTCCAGGCCACCACAAGAGCAAGTTGTGGCCAAGTGAAGCACGGGGAAAACCGGAGTCACGTTCGATGGGGTGCCGGTTTCGAACGGAGGAAGGAGTGCAGCTGCCCCAACATCACATCTACAGCCTCGTCGGATGGGACGAGCCCAGTCAACCACCCAACTCCATTTGCGACTCCTGGGTGTTCTTTGTTTGTTCAGTTGATCATTGAAGTACCAACCTGGTGTCAACCCCCCTAGTTCCATGTAGTTTCTCAACTCCATCATGCAGTTCCAAACCATCGTGATACTCCGAGGAGGACTGGATGTACATAAACTCATATGGAGGACTTGGTGAAAACTCGGAGCTGTAAACCCTGGATCCGGTTGACCTCCCAAACCGGTCGTCCATTCCATGTTCGGTCAACGAGCTCGGGCCAAGGGTTCTACGAGCTCGTACTTCACCCCAACTGTCAAGACCCAAAATAGAACAAAGGGCCAGAAGTCACGGAATAGCAAAAGGAACCAAATATAGCCGATGGCCTCCCCCAGAACGAGCCATGGCCTCCACCAGGAGTCGAGTTGGGTGGTAAGTGGCTCGTCCCATCCAATGGCTGTGGATGTGACAGGGGCACCCCGACTATCCTTCGTTCGGCACCCCGTCGAACGTGACTGACAACGTGACGTTGCACCAAAAACATGGCGAAACCTGAGTGTGCTGATGAGCGTTTTGAGTTTCCCTAGGGATCCAGTCGTACCTTCTCAGAAGGTACGTACGACACCCTCCAAACCTACAACAGTGTCTCCAATCACCTTCTGACAAGGTACTTCGATCCATAGGGTTTTGCTTGCTCAGTGAGTTTTAGTTCTGGCTGCAGGAGTTCTTTTTGTTTGCGTGTTTTTGCTGTTTTTTGTTTGTGTGTGTTTTCCTTTTCTTTTAACCAGCCGCGATGGTTTCTGGTGCCAACGTCGAGTTGCAACTCGTGCATCCTGTTGGGACTTCACGGCTGAACACAGATCGGCCAAAAGCGTCCGCCGATGAGTGGCCGCTTGAGTGGTATCTTTGTCCGGAATGGAGTGCATATAATTATCCATGATCCATGAGTGGTGTTCCATGAGTGGTATCTTACTGTATATAATTATTCAGAAAGAACATTAGATGCATAGAACGGCGTGGGAACACGACACACGCGAACGATGGCATCCATGAGCATTCCTCCGTGCTTTTGAGTGGATCTTGATTCTTGATGTCTTGGTTTCATGAACGCTGACCAAAAGGCAAGGGTCCCGTTTGCGCTGCTACACCTCATCATTGTTTGTATCTCCAGGTGCAACATTTTAAGAGGCACATAGAGGCACCCTTCCATGGCTGTGATGTTGAAACCTTCTGAAACAGTGCTTGTTCCACGAAACGGCGCCAGACGTCTCAGGCTTCCAATTATAGCTCCTAGCTGGACTTTCACTACCCCATTTCACAGTTGCTTTGGACACGTCGCACGTTCAAAAGGCCGGCCGTGGACGGCTGTTTTTGCGTTCTAAAGCCGCTGTCTCCGCTTCGCAGGATGCTGACGTGCTCTTTCTCCAAGAGGCCATGTTGTTTTTTGGCTCGATGCCGAATGCTGTGAGATCTGTGGGATGCATCGCCTGGCAAGTTTGGCCGATTTAGGAAGTTGGTTTGCACTCGTACTTCAGGTTGCGGTCACCAAACTAGGTCGGCCCCCAACCTCTCGATGTAGATGACCACCACAAGGGTACACTCTGCCAATGTGGACACCAACATGCTCTCATGATCTCTACATGCTCTCATCACGTTTCCCATGAAAGCCATGGGTCACGTGAACCCCATGGGATCGCTTCATTGGCCCAGTTCCTGGCCGCCCAGGATCGCTAAAAAACGGAACATCCATGCGTTGAGCACCGGACAGTCCCAGAATATCCATGTACAGTTACCTACAGGGCCATGCATGAGGTAAATGTATATACTGATATATATATATATATTAACAATTATACCAGGACCAGGACCTTCAAAGTGACCCTTTGATATCCCAGGATGAGGTCACAAATAGGTCTGTATACAAGGTCACAAACAGAGACTTCACAGAGGTCACAAACTGCTCAGGTCCTGCTAGAGTTACTAACCTGTAGGGACTATACCCTAGGGCTCCAACCACCTCCTGGGAAGGTGGTTAGACCCCCCAAACTCACCCTGACCACCGAACCTCAGGAGGTGGGACAGGAGCCCTAGGGATATAACTCTTTAATACATGGATCGTCCGGACGACGTAGACTTCACGACATCATGGCACGCCGATAGCACGGCACCGGCACCGCCGTAGCATGGCGCTCCGCATCGCTTGGCGCCGCGTTAGACAGCGCGTCGGGCTGGTCTCGTTCGAGACAGGCTGGCAATCAGCTCTTGAGCTCGCTGTGAGGTGCCCGAGTCTGCCAGGTCCAAGTTCGGACGCGGAAAAGCACGCGGAAAACGTCGAGTCTGTGGCGGCGTTCGTGCCGATTTGGGGCCGTTGTTTTTTGTTGAAGGATATCCAGGGCTCAAGATGCTCAGGTCAGCCAAGTTAGAGATCCGATAGCGATTCTTGAAAAAAGGAGATGAATGTTTGCTCCTCCAAGCAAGGAAACCTGACTGGTTCATCCAAGGCTTGGTTGTGCGATGAGGGAGGGGTCGCAAGCTGTGCTAGGGCCGCTAGTTACACCCCAGGTCGCTTCTTCAGTGACCAAACTTTGGAGTCCCGATCAGCCCTGACCCTTGACGTCCGGGCTGTTGGTGACCCCCTGAGAGAAGTAGAATTGAATGCAGAGTTCCACGAATTCTGCATTGGATCTGATCATCCAATGTGGAGTGGTTGTTCATCAGCTGTTTGAACACCATCAATAGGGCAATATCTATAACCAGCTCAGGTCGTGTTCCTATGAATTCCTATGACTCAGGATATCTCATTTTGGCAATGTGGATCTATGTGGATCTGATTCAATTTGCTGCTGCTGGTCTAGGTGGTCTGGAGCTGGCTCTGGCTCTTGAAACGTTTGAGCTTAAAAAAGATGTGTTTTCACTCATCCCGTCGGAGTGAAAAACTACCTGTGGTGATTGAACCGCTTGCGCCGGTCTGCTCTTAGGCGCGAAGAGTATAGCAGCACCTTCCATGTAGCGGTGCCCAGGATCATGTGGGTTTTGGAACAATCCAAATCACGGATGGCCTGGGGGTGGCCCGGACTTGGTGAGGAAGATTGAGGAAGGTGGTGCCACAGAAGCGGAGAAGTGGATGATGGTCACGAAATCAGAGATTTGGAAGCAGACACTTTACCTGCCCCCGGGTGAGGAGTGAGAGCTTGACAGTGCGTTGTTCCCTGAACAACCTGGAGTCGACCCATTCGTACGTTAGAAACTGGGCAGAGATCTGCCGATCTGCTTGTTTTTATTATGTCATGATCATGATCCCATTTTCTAGAGGACGAATGGGAGGGTACGTCACAGGTTCACTTAGTTCACGATGTCGACAGCAATGTCTGTGCCGTACCAAGGTCGACCGTGCTTCATGCAGCTAGATCTTAAAGCCTAGGTTGACTCTGGTCGGTGGACCATGTCTGGGGGCGTCGCCCTTCTGTTCATGTTCCGGTCAATCAGGGTCGCCGATAGTTCTCAAAACCAGACATCTGAACCAGACACTCCATGAGACTGGCATATATGCCGATCAGTCGGGGTGGTTGACTGGGGGGTCTAGCTTGATCGGCATATGGCAGTCCTATTAGTCGTGTCTGGGATAGATCTGAACCTGGCAAAGGCAAGAACAAGTGGCCAAGCCTTGGCGACAGGTACCCTCACCTCCCCGGCCAATGGCCAATACAGACAGGGGTACACCCAGACGATCCACGGTGGCGCATGTTTATGGCCTACATGACTGGTGGTATTGGGTGTTTTTTATGTAGGTCATATGACCCCACCACTCAGATCGTTGGGAACTGTTCTGCACGGAAAAACAGCCGTTTTTCTTTCATCCGCCTCAAGTCCGGCTTGGACGCCGGACTTCAAACCATACCCGGTGCCTGCGCAGCCCATCCGGTCGTCGTTCGAGTCTGGTCGCAGTGGCGGTCAGGAGCTTCAGCAACGAACGGGCACAGAACTCGATCGTCCTGCGCGGGAGCCCGGGGTGATGGGAGACCCGTGGAAGAAAGATGGACTGTTGGTGTTCACGGACTCTTTCTGTTAACTGTTTTTTATGTCTTCATCCCAGACCCTTGGATCTGTTGTTTGATGTTGTTGGTATTCTAAAACATAAAAGATATTGATATTCTTTCAAGGAAACCTGAGGAGCAGTCGTGACTTGCGAAAAAGAAGAATCTTGTCACCCATGTTGGCGCCCTGCAAAAAGAGAAGGCATGACCCACCGCCCTAACTTTTTGTTTGCATTGTCTTATAGGGATCCAAGTACGTTCTCAGAAGGTGATTGGAGACACTGTCATGTAGGTTTGGAGGGTCCAGTCATACCTTCTGAGACTTGGATCCCTATAGATGTCTTTGGCGGGATTCATTTGTTGTTTTTCTTCGGCAGCAAGTTCGCAGAGAGGCTCGCCGTGGCCCACAAAAGCATGCCCTGGTTTTGAAAAATGGTTGATCTTGTTTTGTGTCAAATCCTTAGTAAAACACTCGTTGTTCGGGATGACGCGGCTATTGAAAAAAAAAAAAAAACATGGTGGGCCATGACCACGACATGGTCAAGACGGCGGTCAAACGATTCGGGTGCCCTATGAAGTGAAACGCTGAAAGAGGAAGACCATGTGCGTGTAATGATTGCATGAGGCCTCGCATGCCGTCTATTGTCAGGTTCATGTTTGTCCAAATACGTTTTTTGTACATATTGTGTTCTTTCTTGGTCTATTGCCCGGGTTGCTCAATTTCAGCTTCGTTCGTTTCGTTTTTGCCAAGTGTTCTTTCTTTCACTGGGTACATTTTCCTATACAATCCTATACCTTGATAAACCCGGACAAAGGTGCTTCCAAGGGGCGTGTCAAGTGCTTCCAAGCGCTTTGTGGCTTGGAACTCACCTAAACTGGTTTCGGTTGACATCCTAAACAGGAATCGGTTCATGTTAGGTCTGGCTTGGTGGGCCGGATTGGAAGACCAACAGTGTTTGTGCAAAGAATTCCTGACCCCCAGGCTTCAGTTATATTCTTTCTCTAACCCAACCGATGCATGGTGGCGTAAATATGACGAATATGACATATATTCACCGGGAAAACAGAAACAATACATAATTTACTTAGTGATCCCCACCCTGGTTTTGGCATCAATTCTGGTTTGTGCTTTGACACATCATCTATCATAAAGGCTGGGAAACGTTCTGGACTGTGTTCTGACATCTTTGTTGGCGTGTGTTCTGACACTTTTTAACGTCTGACATGTGCTGTGACAAATGGGCCAACTTCAGTGCGGGTATGTATTCTGAATTATTCGGACATGTATTCCGACATTTGTTCTGCCCTCAAAGATATCCTGGCATTCTATCTGACATAAAATCAGACATTCTACCTGGCATCTAAGATAGTCTGAGCTCTATCTGGCAAAGTTGCTGGCATTCTATTTACCATGGCTGCTTGCATTTTATCTGGCATCATTGCTGGCATATACTCTGGCATTCTGCGTGGCATTCAATATTGGGTGCATTTCTGGCATTCTATCTAGCATGTATTCTGACCTTCTATCTGGCGTATATTCTGACAAGGTCCGGCAGCGCCAGCGCTCACTGCGATTGGGAGGGAGCTGACGGTTGAGGTCCACTGTGATCTGGAGCTTGCTGTTGAGGTCCGGTATACGTGCCCACTGCGATCTGGGCGCTTTCTGTTGAGGTCCGGCAGTGCCCACTGCGCTCTGGCGCTTGCTCTTGAGGTCCGCCAGTGCCCACTGCGACCTGGCGCTTGCTGTTGAGGTTCGGTGGTACGCTGCTATCTGGCGCTTGCTGTTGAGGTCCGGCAGTGTAGAGCCCACTGCCGGCTCTCCACTGAAGAGACCAAAGAAGCGATCAAGTGGGGGTGGAACATGACGGACACTTTGTTATGCAAGTAGCGCAGGTGGTAGGTAACACTCTTAATAGCTCTAGCTTTCAAATCAGTCCTTTTTTGAGGAGGCATAATGAGGCATACGGAGCGTTGGCAAGATTGGCTGCTTTGCAGAAATGGGCGCTGTGGTGCACATGATGCAACATGTAGTGAAATTTGGTAAGGATATATTAGTGGCACCTCGCATGGACCCTTTACACTTGGATGCCCGTGGTGGTTGCTAAGTGGCTACAGCGGATAGTGTGCTTAGCAATGAACCTATATGTTACCCAAAAGAATATATATCTTCAGTAACATTGCTTATAACATGGCCAAACCTACATATAAACCAGTCAATATACATATAGTGTTTGTATTATTTGTTAAGTACTTAGCGTCAACATGTAAATGCTTAGATTTATGTTAAGTAGCAAGGCAACTTAGTATCTACTTAGCCTTTAATGTAAGTAGTTTGCGCTAAGTTGTGTAAGTAAGTTGTCGTGCTTACGAGCATGTGGGGTAAGTAACTTAGGTGATTTATGTATGTTGGCTAACTGGAACTTACTAAGTATGTTAAGTGCGCTTGTGGGCTACGTGGCGAATGCTTGCGTGCACGGGAAAGGCGCATGCGTGCACAGAACAATGCATACAATGCGTGCATTTGTTTTCTTCCCTAGAGTTATTTTTTCCGAAGGCGTTTGCAGTGCAAGTGTTTACTTTTATTTTTGTGAGGGCCCGCACAAAACGTTTCCACATATTTTTGACGATGTGTTTCTTGTCGATATTTTTTTTGACTTGTTTTTTTCTTTTGTTGGCATTTGCAGTTTGATTTTGATAGGATTTTTGTAAGTATCCGCAGAAAGTTTCCACAACTTGTTGTTTGGAGTGGTTGTCATTGTTTGTTTTGTTTTTGTTTTCTTTTTTATTTTCCATTTGCAGATGTATATATGTAAACATATCAAAAGGAAGGCACCGATTTTTTGCGGGGAGGAGGGTGCCACCCTGTGCAGCGGGGAGGGCTGCACAGATAATATATATATCAGTCAAACCCTTTTGTTCGGTGACGATTGCGCCGATGATGGAACTTGGACGAAGGGACTGCGGTGAGCCCAGAGTGGAGGGTAGGTGGGATTTGTTTCTCTTTGAGATACCGACCATGGAGTCAAGCTAACTAGAGCCACTATAGAGAAATATTGGCCTCTCATTCTGTCTTTCAGTGAATGTCTTCATGCCAGCAATGCATGCCTCATGGATCTGCACATGTTTGTACGTGATCACGCACATGCCTGCATAG
The DNA here is from genome assembly GCA_963970005.1 of Durusdinium trenchii. NCBI lineage: Eukaryota > Dinophyceae > Suessiales > Symbiodiniaceae > Durusdinium > Durusdinium trenchii. Next base: position 146,378 of record CAXAMN010004280.1, read on the forward strand.
TTCGACGTACGGTCAGTGATCTTGTACATGGAATTTGGCGAATGCATCCATGAGGCAGAATTGGATCCATGGGCATTTGGCGAACGCCAGTTGAGAAGGCGCCAATTTGGGTCATGAAGTGTTGCGGTGCCATGTCTTTGGCTGAATTCATGTTTTCCAGCTGTTTGAAGTCGTCTGATATGTCACGAGAGGGCATTTGATGAGGGAAGTGAGTCAAGGTTGTTTCTTTTGATCAGACATGTTGAGAAGTCATTTGATGAGGGAATTGTTACTTTTGATCAGTACATGTTATAGTTGATGCTCAATCAATCATCTGATATGAGCCTATAAATGAGTGCATTGCATATAGCGGCCTGCTGCGCAATCAATTGTTGAATGTCGTTAATGTGAGCAGGGCTTTTGCTCGCTTGTTGGCAGGGATGCGTCTCGCCTTGTTTGATAGCGGTTTGGCTCTCATTACCGTTATTGTAGATTGGATCACTGATTGGGTTGGATCGTAATGGCAGCGCCTCTGTTGTTGGCATGGATCGCCTCCTTTATGCTTCGGCACGCGCGTACCGATGTGGAGCGTGCCGTTAGAGCGACCCGCGTCCTGGTGTCAGTTGAGAGGGCCATGCAAGCGTGTTGGGCCTTGCCGCAGGAGGTGACTCGGAGTTTGGTAAAGGCGCAGCATCAGCTCCAAGCTGCTGAGCATGCCTTAAAGACCGAGGTGGCATTCCTGTGCAACGGTGGCGGACAGCGATTCTGGTTCGATCGCTTTGGGTGGTTGCGGGAGCAACCACTGCGAGAGAACTGGGAGAGGGAGTGGCGCACATGCGCCAACGCCTTCCAGAAGGATGTGGAGAGGTACTTGACCGTCATCGACCTGCAGCAACAGTTTTTGGTCTTCGCTGGCATCTGTAAGTTGGCAACTGCGTTCGATGAGTTGGCCCAACTATGCAGATGGCCACTCGGATTTTACATCCGCGACGCTGTGCAATCAGCTCAGTGGAGGCCTAACTTTGAACCTCCTAACTTCATGATGCGCGTATGAGATTCTTTCGACCCGTCTGAAACACGGACCAAGGAGTCTAGCACGAGTTCTTGGGTGGCAAACCTTCATGCGCAATGAAGGTGATATGAATTGCTCGGCTCAGTGTTTGAGAAAAAGTTGATTTGTCCTTCGTGCACGTTCTTTGAAGTCGTTCGTTGTTTGAAGTCCTTCCCAAACTTGAAATGTGAAACTTGAAACACTTGAAACGTTTTATAGGAGCTTTCCTGTTGAGAGGGTTGGTCGTGAGAGACTTGTGGAGACTTGTGGGACTTGACTGTGGGAATTGTGGGACTTGTGGAACTTGGTGCTTACAGCTCAGCTCCGGCCCCGCCAGGCAACCTTGGAGTGAGTCCCGCTCATGGCAGGGCAGTGCATGCTCGCCAGTCAGCAGGGAAGGCAGGGTATAGTGCACCTGTGGGAGGCGTGTCCTTTTGCAACATGAGAGACTGACAGACATCCTTTGAGAGATTGCGCTTATGACTCATGATTCCTTACTACTTACTGTTTCGAGATGTTGCGTGTATGTTGGTCCAAAGCGACGTATGCGTGTATATACGTCATGAACATGAACATGGAGTATATGAACATGAACATGAATGGGTGAACGTGAACCTGAACATGGATGAACATGAGCATGAACATGGATGAACATGAACATGGTGACAACGAGCATGTTTTCAGTCTCGTGGAGCATGTACATCACATGCAATGGTTGCATGGTCAGAATGTAACTTCTTGTTCACTAACTATTCAATTGGACTTTGTTTTTCGATCAGTGCGATGGCTGTCAAGCCAGAAGTCGAAGAGGAGGTGCGAAACCTCCTGCAGAATGCCTACACGAAGGCATTAGTGGGATCTGTGCGGAAGATCATGCAGGTGTTGGAACACCATGGCTTGGCATGCCGCCAATGCCTGAGTTGCATGAAGGTGGGCGTGCATGACGCTAACCGAGATGGTCTCGGTGTGTCGGCCTTCGACTGCCACAGGTTGTGCTCCGAGATCAGCGACATCGGCTACGACAGCCAGGAGTTCAAGGGGGTGGCAATTCAGCTGCAGGGCGCAGAGCTGGAAAGGGTCCAGGCCTTCAACAGGAAGTTGCAGGAGGAGGCCCATGGCCTTTTGGGTGGCGCAAGTGACATGATCAGGTACGCAAGTTTGGCTGGCTCTCACGCCAACTACGCCATGAGGTGCTTCGCATCGCATGTGGAACACAAGGATGATGAGCTCACGTTGGACGGCCGACTCTCGCTAGAGAGGCTTGCGTCGAAGGATGGCGCCTTCTACAAGGCCATCGTTGATGGCGAGACATGGATGGTGCTTGAGGCCACTTGCTCCACCACCTGGCCAACGCTGGCCGAGACAGTGCAGGCAGCTTACAATGCAGCTGGGCAGCTGGCGAGGCATGAGACTGACCTTCAGGTGATGAAGAAGCTGCACACGGCCATTGCGCGCGGTGCAGCCTACGACAAGGCGAAAATGCAGGCGCTGCGTTCCAAGCCCCCGAATGCAGGTGCAGTGCCGCGCATGTACACCTTCGTCATGCACTTCGCTGGGGGGCGATCAGGTGAGTTCCTGAGAGAGACGGAGGCCTTCTTGCGCATCAAGTGCGTGCCTGCAAGGCACTTGGCAGCCGAGGTGTACGAATCCCTCGCAACCGAGATGCGACACACGGGAGCGCAACAATTCCCCAAGTGCCGCCATGCGCTTCTTAAAGCACTCTTCACCACTGAGTCTCGGATCACGGCCAGCGACCTTCGACGTCTCTTCAGCCAGAAGTCAGGTATGATGCCACAGCTGGAGGAATGTGAGGGGTTGATCACGGATGTGCAGAAGCTCTTCAAGGACCTTGACGTGCCAGCTGAGGTCAAGTTGCAGCATCAAGGTGACTTTGAGATCTCTTTGATGTTCTGCCTGTTGCAGAAGAAGGAGCCAGGCAAAGAGCAGCACGACAGTTTGCAAAGTGTTGCTCACAGTGCAGTGATGCTGATGAGGGAGCATTCTGGTTTGAAGACTCCTGACCTCGTCTCCCCATGGCGTCCATCCAGTTCAGGCACGACAACCTCGGGTGGTTCGGCTTCAGCAGCCGCCAGTCACTCTCTTCCGGCTGCTCCGAGGAACCTTGCATATACGTGCATGTGTGTGTGCGTGTTATTGGTTTGGCAGGGTCATATCTGTGAATATGACTCGCCAATTGGCAGTGCAATGATTGGCACGCCGCATGTACGACCACGGTTTGTTGTTGGATTGTAGGTTTTGTTACGCTTTATTTGTTTTCATGCGTTGAGATTAAGGAGTTGAACCCATGCATATACAAAGATGGACATAGAAACCCTGCTTGTCGCTTTGGTACATGTTTTGATGGCATCGTCAAACACCCATGCAGGATGCGTGAGTACGACGAGAGCGGGAAACAATACACCACCGCAGCCTTGGAAGAGGCAGGCTTCGCTGTGAGCCAGTGGGTGCTCCACAAGAAGACCAAAGAGGAGGGCGAGATTGTGGCCATGACTTCGGAGAAAGTCACGATCAACCTAGATTCAAAGACGACCATGACTGTTGGTGCGCAGGAGTTTCTGATGGGCCATTGGCAGACAGTGAAGGCCAAGGCGCCCATTGAGTTTCTTGCCTGGGAAGACTGGGAGCCGTTCAAGTCGGTGGAGGTCTCAGTCATGGAGCTCCAGGCTGGTGCATGCTTGGCCCTTTGCGAGGCCGCCAAGAAGAAGAGCCTGGAAGGCCTGATTACGTTGCAGACCAAACCTGCGAAAGACGTGATTGCAGCAAAGGCGATCTCGAAGCATGCCTTGCAGATCATCCCAGTGACCTCAAAGATTCAGGTGCAGGAGGCCACGAAGGGAAAACAGATTCCGCCTTCGGCGATCTCCATGGGCCAGAAGAAGATTGGCGAAGCTGTCTTTGACATGTGGCTCATGCCGCATCCTTTGAAGGAGGGTTGCCTTGTGAGCCCGGCTTTCATGGTGCGGAGCACAGAGGATGAAAGCAAGGCCAACATGGAGATCTGGCCGGCGCTGGGCAGGCAACAGGTCAAGGAGCTGAAAGTTCCAGTGTTGAGGAACATGAAGGCTGTGAAGAAGGGAGAACAATTGCTGGTCTATAGGCCCAAGGTGGAGGCTGAGGCCGCGGAAGATCCAGCAGGGCATCCGAAGAAGAAGGCGCGAAAGGCCAAATGAGGCCACGTGAGATCACAGTTCAAGAGGCATGCGCCACGGTTTTTGAGGCTTGGCCACGGTTTTTGAAGCTTGCAAAGGGATCGATGAAGGGATCGATGAATCTGGTACTTGGACGTGAGCTGACAGCTGCGAAGGAAACCGAAAAACTGCCAGCTGTTTGCTTCTCACTTTCGGCGAAATGTTTGTTTTGGGTGGTGGTGAGTATTTCATGCCATGTGATGCATTCACTTGATTCTGCGTGTTCGATTTCTTGAATTGCGTTTGCATTTGCAGTTCGTTAGGTTGCGCGCAGTCGTGGTGCATTCATTCGACGAATTGCGTTTGCCAATCTCTCATGCCCTGCTGACAGGCGTGCCGGGCATGCAACAGAGGAGAGCGCACTCGAGTGGAGAGGGCCTTCGATGAGTCAAGGTTGTTTCTTTTGACCAGCGCATGTTATTTTTGATGATCAATCAACTAAAGCTCTTTTGCAATCATATTGTTGATATCCTTGGTGCGTATGCCTTCTGTCATCGTGGATGAGAAGCCTCTCTGTTAGTCACTGCAGTCATACAGTCATTGATGCTCTTGGTGACATGTTTTCCACGCATGTGCAGGGCCATGCGCTCGCACGTGGCAGGGCACGCTCGCCACAAAGGAATAACCGCCGCTTTTGTATTCAATCTCATGTGAGCCCTCATTTGAGTGTTGAGTGTGCAGGCTTTAGGCGCCTGAGCCTGCATTTGCCATGTCTGACCGCCCCTCTTTCACATTGAAGGAAGTGGACGCTGTGGAGATCCAGGGTTCCAAGTCTCTTTGGATTCCCACCACATGCACTGTGGAGAACACCAAGTACATCAAGATTTAAAAGTGGGATCGCGGGTTCTGCAAGTTCGCCACTGGTCAGACAATGGAGCGCCGCGGTGGAAAACAATCCAACTCAGCGAACTACCAATGCCTTGATTCGCTCTTGAAGTTGCGGCGGCAGGCCTGCAACAGTGCTTTGAGGAAAGCGTTGTCCGAGGCAGAGGCCTGTGAAGAACGCCCTAACATGAGCCTCAGGGTGAAAAAGAAGGATACCCAAGCGCGCGAATCCGACAGGGCAATAGCGGGCCATAGCGTGTACTTAGACACGCCAGAGACGCAGACGACAGCATCGGTGAGAATGCAGGTCTTGTGGAGCGTCCAGTCCTCCGATCTGTGGGTTGAGTACACTCAGGTGAACTTGGAGTACCTTCGGTCATGCATCATGGACGAGAAGGAGGCACAGGCTTTGGGTCGCACTCGAAAGCGCAAGGCCGATGAAACCAAAGACTCACAGGCAGAGGAGTCGCAGAACAAAGAGGACTCACCGGAGCCAGAGGATGACGCAATTGAAGGCGACGCACATCCAGCTGTGGAGGAGTCCCAAGGTTCTGACTGAAGGAGCTATCATGCATTGTAATTTGTAATTACTGTATTAGTTTCATCTGCCAAGTGTTGGTGCTTGAGGGTGTGGATGGATTGGGCCATTGCCAAGCATTGGCGCTGTGGATGATTAGATCTTGGGTCATTGCCAGTTGTGTAGATGTACACAAGCAGCAAAGCACTACCTTGAGGACCATATGCTTGCTAAAAGTTTTCCTTAACATACGTTTGGGAAAAAGCTTTTTTTTAGGCAGCATTTGAAATGCATGCTAAATTTAACAGACGTATGGCCTGGGTTGTAGCCAAGCAGATGCCAACTGGCCATTTCTTGGTCAGTGCAAGAATTTTGATGCAATGTGTGCTCAACAAGGTGTTTTGGGCACCTTTGTATAAATATGTAGATATATATTTACACCATGGAGGAAACAACCCCACCACCCCCCCAAACCCTGTCTTATTCTATGTCCCATGTCCACTGCTCCATCACCTCATTCCATGTATGCAGCGCGCTTGCAACCCAGCTGGCCACTTGCAATCCCTTTTTTGCTCAACATATTAGGGGGTTGTTTGTAGGGGCGAACATGTCACAAGCTAGATATCACCTGCATAGTACAAACTGGAATGATAAGTTTCTGTGAGTGTGTAAATTAAATAGGACAGTATATAAACCACAATGCAACACAACATATAGGGTCCAAGCCACCATATTCCCACTACTCCGTGTGCAACCTTGCACCCAGCTTGCCCATGCGATCGCTTTCTTCTGGAGCGGATGGGGAAAGGATTGTCTCATCGGAAGGCCAGGGGTGGCTTTGAGCTTGTACTTCGCCATGTCTTAAGACTGTAGCAACATATGGAGCTTAAGTATGACATTTCTTGAGTTCTGCTGATGTTGGAAAGCCATCCCCGCACTGCCCACACTACACCGCAGGTCTTGAAGGAGTGCCGCCTTCGAAACCTCTATGGCAAGAGAACTTCTGGTGCCCTGCAGGGTGGGGGTGCAACACTTGAAGTTTGGTGAGGATATTTTCAGGGTCTTGTGGGTTTTGGGGTGATTGTTGGAAACTATGTGCGTGGTTCTGTCTGCAATGCTGGCTCTCAGAGTGCCGGGGCAGCCAGCAATGGCTGAGGTGGATGGAGCCTTGGAAGGCATCTCTGAGGAATCCAAGAGGATTTCAGAGGAGCTGGTAAAGGAAGAATCTTTGGATGATGCTTCTCACCTTAACAGTGTTGCTGAAATAAAGGAATGGAATTTGGTGAGAAACCACATCACCTTTACCCATTTGGCGCCCAGGTTGGGCTATCGCTGGTGGTGGATGTCTCTGGGAAACTCATGAAAGCGAAGGAACCATGCACAAGGAAGGATGTGGAAGCAAACCCCAGAGCCTCCAAGCTCAAGTTACCCTTGTACTCTCCTATGTGACCTTCCCATTGCAAGGGCTCCAAGTACCCGGTATCCTAATTGTTGAGACTAGGACCACCACTCCTTAAACCTGTGCCAAATAACTTCCACCCTCCCAGGTGATAGCAGCCACTATCCGTGGATCTGATCCGGACAGGACAAGGATGAGTGCGTATGTCATAGCGGATGCTTTGAAGAACTATGCCAAGGTAAAGAAGAAACTTCCTAGAGGTATTTCTGTCCATGTTCCTGCAGCCACAAAGTGGGCAAATAAGAATGGCGAAGCTATTAGAAAGTTGGTGAGGGGCTAAGCAAATCTGCAGACATGGGGTTGGTTACATGCATATGGGATGGTGGTAATACTTGGGTGGAAAACTCAGGTGACCAAATTCAAGGAGTTGAACCGCAGGGCTCCTGGATCAAGGAAGAAAGGCATTGATGAACTCAAGAAAGAAATTCGCGCTTCTCATTCTCATAAAGACGCTTCATCTGATACTGGGCTGAACCCTGTACCTTTTGCTAAAAATACTTTGTAAAACTCATGTTGGCCCAAGGACACCGAACAAGAATCTGACCCTGAGTTCATTGAGACCCTGAGCACCATTGAATCTCAGTGCACTCCGTCCCCGGCACCTGTAGCTGTGCTCTATACTAGTATGAGTTGTTGATCTTGCCCCCCATCCACTTCAAACCCTCGCCCCAATGTCCAAGGCAGGGCGCCAACCAGTGGAGAAGACACCAGAGCCTGTGGATCGCGCGGTGATGCTTGCGAACCTTGTTGGTCAGTTTTGGGGGGGTTGTAGAAAGCTGCTAAATGCAAGTAGCCGTTCAGTGTGTTGTGAACCAAGGAACCTAGCTGAAAAGTGGAAAGCCCGTGCCCTCGCTGTTTTGGAGTCGCCTGAGAAGCCCAAAGTCCCCCAGCAGGTGTTGACCTCAGGATAAGTGGGTTTCAAACTGTTTGGATTTACATTTGTTTGTATCCTCGAGGTCTTGGAATCCCAGCTCACAGCCCCTTAGCTCTTAAGTTCCCCAAGTGGTTTGGTGAGTGTGAGGGTTGTTGTGTATAAGGTGGAAAAATGGCCAAGAGGAATATGAAAGTGAGGCTGAGGATGGTGAAGTCGAACCTGGCTCACCCCACCCCAAAAAGAAAACCAAAAAGAAAACAACAGTTTCCAAGGGTGCCCCAAGCAAGGCTCCTGCAAAGCAGGAATCTACCTACAAAGCCGGTGAGTTTGGACAAGAGAGGAAAGCGTGGATTTCCAATTACCGAAAGGACAAAGGTGTTTCCTTCCGTGAGGCCTCTGATGCTTGGAACCTCTCTGATAGGAGGGCGGAACTTTTAGCGTCCTTGTCACCTGCGGAGCTGAAGAAGCGCCGCTTTGTGTGACATCATAATTTGGGGTATGCAGTGTTGGCCTTGAGGCCTATACTTGACACTGCCAGGTGGGAAAGAGTTGGTCTAGCTTTGCCTAGACAAGTTCAAGCGCATGGTGCATACGCATGGTTTGCATCAATAAGCTCTAGCTCAGGATCTCAAGGAAGTTGGCTAGGATACAAAGTGGAACTCCTAGCTATGGTGGTTGCGGAAATGCTTCGGTACAGGGTGCCGAAAATGGCAATTTTGGCATGGCTGCTTTTGGGGTTCAGCACCAACACCGCTCAGGTTGAGGACTGGCCTTCACCCCAACCCCTTCAACCCAAGCCCTGCGTCCCAAGCCCCGGCTTGCCTTCCAGGGTCCTTAAGTCCTGGCAGGATTTGGACTTTTTGGAACTGTTCGCTGGGGCTGGTGAAGTGTCCCGGGCATTGGAGGCGCCTCATTATACATTATAAGGCCTTAGTCTTGTGGCTGTCTTTTGTGAGGCCACTGGAGCAAAGGGCTCTTCCATTGATTTGGAGTACAATCCTTTGTGCATGGACCTCACCACCACAAGTGGATTTGCGCACCAAGCCTAGCCCCTGTTTGTGGACCAACGGGTCAAAAAGCATTGTCCTTTTCAAACCAGCTGAGGCTGGCCATGCATGAAGTCCGACGTCTAAAACCTGGTGCAGTTTGTGTGATTGCAATTTGCTGTTCATCATTCTCCATCATGTCCAACCCTGAGAGTTGTACCCTCAAGCTGTATGTAAGGATACCCATCGCCCTTCGAGCCCATAGCTCAGGTCCCGTGCAACTTCTGGGAGGCGGGTCTGTGACCCACTTGGTAATGTTGGGTGGCAGTTTGTTGCTGATGGCAACCTGTTGTGTGCAAGGGTGTGTGTCATAGCCCTGCTATTATCCTACAAGGGATGCAGGTGGCTCATTGAGCAGCCGGCCCAGTCATGCCTTTGCGACCACCCCCGTTTTCAGTGGCTTTGTGAGCGTATTGATGTGCCTGTTCTGATTTATGCTGTGTGCATGTGTGGTAAAGGGACACAATTTAAATGGTCACTATAAGTCATTGAAACTAAGGTGTGGAGGGGATATTGGTGGATGGGAAAATTTGGAGCTTCTTCCAGTAAAAGGCATGTAGCGTGGTCCAACGATGAGGAGTTTATTGCAACATTGATCAAAGAGGGTGGATACATGAGCCGGGAGGAGAAGGACATGATTACGAAAGCAAAGCTTGCTCATACCTGGGTGGACCCTTCCTCTGGAAAGAAGAAGTTCCAAGGGGTCAAGAAAACATTGAAAGCCAGCCAGACCCTTGTCTGTGTACTTTCCCACTGTGTGATGTTTGAGTGGTGTTGAGCGCCCGCCGTGACTGAGAGAAGCCACCTTCCACCCAAGGAAATATCCCTCCCGCTTTGGTGATTGCATCGCCCGCAAGTTCTTGGAAAGGAGAACAGCCCTGTTCTTAGTAGGTTCAGCTATCCCTCAATCCAACCCCCCAACCCAAGAAATTGAGGTTGATCTTGGTGGCCCTCGCCTGCCTTGTGGTTCTGTGGATTGGACCAAAACGGACTTTGAGCTGATGATGGTGGATATTGGGTCTGCGCAAATGGGGAGTTGGGATTGGCTAGAAGCAGATCTTTTGGAAGATGATACTTGGTGTTAACAAGCCATGTAAGAATGACCCATATGGTAACAATTTGATGTGTTGGCACTTTCTTCCTTGATGCTTTCACCCCTCCTCCCTCCAGTCGCCCAGGCCCAAATGCAGCAGACGGTCCTTTACCTCCTTGGCAACAAGCATCTCGATCCTCCTGGCCAATGGGATTCATGGCAGTGTGGAGGTTGGGGTTCTTGTGGTGGTTTGATATTGAGGAAAGGTACCGAGTTGAAAAGCCAGGGATTGGCATAAGGGACCAAACCCAAGGCAATCGCAACCCAAGGGACACACAAGCCCAAAACAAACCACCTCCCATTGAACGGTGCAGAATTTTCCTCACTCTTCAGGCTCATCCGCGGTGCGGTGAACCGGCCGCCATCCAGTCGCGAGCACTTGCGCCAAAGGGCGGTTCAACCATTTGCCCTTCTCAATGCCCTTTCGCATGCCCTTCATGAAGCCACTCTCGAATGCATCCTTAGATGCTCCATAAAGGATCCAAAAAGAGGGGGGTGAGCTGGGTGAACCATGGTGAACCATCAACCCACAGAAACAAAACTTCACACCAGACAATCCAGGTTGCATTCAAAGGTGTGGGATCAGGGCCTTTGGAGCTCATGCTGGGGCCGCTGGAGATCAATGGCCTTGCTTTTGGGCGGATTGTAGGTGCAATGTAGTTGATGTGGCGGTAGCCCTTTTGAGCGTCCTGTACTCCTCTGGTTGATGCAGTCATCATCTCAACCTCAGAGCTCGAAGATTCCCCCTCCAGCTGTGGGTCTTTCGCAGGGCCTTTCTGCGCATATTTGATCTCTTCCTTCAGGGTCGAAAGTCTTGGGCTCTATATAGGTTGGTGAAAAAGTTGGGTGCAACCCCATGTTCTTTTTTTGTTTCTTGTGGCAAAGGGGCCTGGAACAAAGTCAAGATAATCATAGTGGTTGCTCTCCTTTGAAACCTTGTGTAAGAAAGCTCTTGTGGGAACATTTTTTGATGGGCTCAAGGTGCTGGGCATTGTTTTTCCAAAGCCACTGCCTTTCTCTTTGAAGGAGATCGAGAGCGGCCTTCTCTCCCTGCATGTGATGCCTCCCATGGTACTGCGGCTTCCTGAGGGCAAATTCCATGTAGGAAAGGTCCAGAGGACTTATAAATTGGATGGGTTTGTTTATTTTGTGGCTCTCTTAATTGACTCGTTATTGGCCCAAATTGCTGTGAGGTTTGAACCGTAATTGGAACACTTCTCCTCCTCTGGCTCTTGGTGAGCATCTGCAGGTCCATGCGTTTGCTCAACATGCTCATGCTCAAAATGCTCATCCTGCAGGGTAAAAACGGTAGGCTGAACCTCTGGTTCAACAGGCTTATTTAAAAGAGCTAGCTACTACCTGGTCCAATTTCCTTTCACTGCATCGATCAGGGTCCTTTCTTGATGGGCCACCATCGCTGTCATCATCCTCAAATGGTGGATCTGCAGGCAGCCATTTACCCCATGCTTCCTCGTCCCCCTCTCCAGTTGCCATTGGCGGTTCGGTAGCGGAATCAGCTGTGGGCCAAAATCCAAAATAGATGCAATCTGCATGGATGCGCAAAGCTGGCCCACATAATATTCATTGGGGTTTTCAATGGGCATCGATCTGATTGAGGGATCTGGCATCCGGGGATGTGGTGTATAGAAAGGTGAAGATTGATTTTCAACACATAGCTATGACATAGCTGGCAAATAGAACTCCTGCAAATACTGTTTTTGAAGGGTTGGAAATGGACCCCACAAACTTTTATGGGAACAGTTTAAAGTGTGGGATTTGGTGTGACCATGCAGGACTTGGTGGGGTCCATATAGCTGGGCAATAAAAGGGTTGGGCTCAAGAGATACCACCATGGTTCCCACCTAAATGGCTGGATCTTTTACCTGGCTGGGCACTGTGGTAGCTAGGTAGAAGCTCCAACCAAAGCCGCATGACTCATGAGTGGGAGTTCAGAAAAAGGGACTTAAACGTCGACACGTGGACGGCCCCTTTTTCACCAACCATACAAGGAGCCTTTTCTGATCTCCATATGTACTCCTCTTTGACCTGTGGGATGAAGAAATGATGGCGCTGGGAAAGGGGTTTTTGGTTTGTGATCAACACATGTGGTTGACCCAAGAACGCAGGCACCCCACCCCTTGACACCCCTTCTTCTGGAAAGGTCGCTCAACCAACCCAATTCCCCAACCGGTCTCTCCTCTGCATGAGGATGGCTTGGTGGCAAAGCTCCGGTCGTTCCTTGGATGGCCACTGCTGAATCAATTCATGCCAAGGCTAGTGTTTGTTGTGCATGGTGAGTAGCATCTCAGGCTCTATTTGCCACATGTGAAGCTCCCATCCCCAATCTCTTCCTGAGCTTCATGATGAGGGGGCCCTGAGCTAATTCAACTCTTCAACTTAGATATCCTGTGTTGCATGGACACAGGTTGAGACCGTCGAAAAGCGTTCGAATGGCCGTTAAAAACCGTCAAATGCCCATTAAAAATGTAGATTTTGTTTTCCACATGTTCCCTTTGACTATGTTGGCTGCAAATGATAGCTGAGGACTACCATCCATACTGCAGCCATTTTCTGTGTCAGGTGAGCTTTGAGTAGTCTACCTGTGGCAACGTGGTGACATGGCCCTTTCTGCAAAGGAAGAAGCCTTCCTAGCAGAAATCATGAAAAGTGAAAAAATCAGCAGAGCTGATGCCATCCACCTACTAAACATGACCCGAGCTAAGCATGGCCAGGGTGGGAATGAGGTGGCGCCCAATGCTGCCCCGAAAGCCAAGACCACCAAGGCAAAAAAGGGTGGCCAACCAGCCACAGCGGAGGAGAGTGAGGAACACAAGAAGAAGCATGAAGAGCATGAAGCCGTTGAGCCGGCACCCAAGAGTAAGGGTAGGAAGAAGAAGAGCGATGAGAAGAGCGCTGATGGTGAGGTAACTCCTGAACCCAAAAAGAAGACTAAGAAGACAGAGAAGACAGAAGGTGAGAAGGTGAGTGGGGAGGTAGTGCCAGAACCCAAGAAGAAGAACAAGAGGACAAATAAGGCAGAAGGTGGAGATAAGGGTGAGGTAGTGCCAGAACCCAAGAAGAAGAGCAAGAAGACAGAAGGTGAGGAGAATGGTGATGAGGTTTTGCCAGAACCCAAGAAGAAGAGCAAGAAGATAGAGAAGGCAGAAGGTGAGGAGAATGGTGATGAGGTTTTGCCAGAACCCAAGAAGAAGAGCAAGAAGACAGAGAAGGCAAAAGGTGAGGAGAAGACGGGCGAGGTAGTGCCAGAACCCAAGAAGAAGAGCAAGAAGACAGAGAAGGCAGAAGAGTCAAGGGGCACTCCCGAGGAACCAGATGCTAAGAAGGTTGAGAAAAGTGAGGCCGCAAGACCTGTGAAGTCACCAAAGGTGTCTGTGTGGGAGGAAGTTCCACAGGGGGGAAATGAAGAGGAGGATGTCAAGACGGATACTCAGAACAGCCTGTGGTACTTTCCTCAGTTTATGAAACAATCCCTGCAACCCTCCACAGTTTTTGACATGTGTTTCAATCCTTATAACCCACACCTGACTCCCAGGTCATGTGGCACCCTGCAAGTAGGTCTGGCACAGCTTGATGCCAACAAGAAGGATACAATAGCGCCTGCAGGAGGTGAAGAGCCTCCATGTCCCACCCTGTCGTTCTTGGGCTGAGCTTTGAATTGTTTTGCTGTGATGTTTCTGAAACCTGGTTCATGGTTTGGCCTGTCAATTAAGGCAGCTTGGCCCATCTGCATCGCAAGTTGGCATTGAGATTGACCCAGGCGTGCTTCATGAGGCCCTGAAGTCATTGCAAGGGTCTGCCTTGCAGATGTGTGATCCTGCTGTGCAGAGCTTGGTTCAAGTTCTGTCCTCTCTCAGTGGAAGCGACAAAAGCTCGGAGGTGAACCTGAATGATAGGCAGCCCGATCTCTTGGACCCACCCGATGACCCGCAGGCACAGAAGCTTAGGGACTCCATTGATTCTGATTTGTCAAGGGCATTGGATGATGTGAGAGGTGGTGCTTCAAAGGTGGATGGTGGTGCTGATGCTGAAGGTGAGGAGGAAGAGCCAAAAGTGGTGGACACCGCGATAGAATTGAGTGATGATGATGATGATGCCAGGACTCTGTACATGGATGGATCGTCTCCCAAGCCCAGAGAGTCTCCAGACCCAAGAGCGAAGGCGAAGGCTGTGCCCGAACCTCTCCCACAAGTGACCCTACCACCCTCAGCCCCTTCTGTACCAGCCCCTGTTGCTCCTGAGGCCCCAGTTGCGCCCAGTTCGGTAGCGGTGGTTCAAAGTCCCACTCCATGTAGTGCTGGTCATGCCCCCGCCCATGTGGACAAAATTAACTCCGCTACCCATCCCGCAGCATATGCCAAACTGGATACTTAGTTTGCACTATGTGTTTGGGGAAATGTCATATGTACAACAACTTCTTTTTGGCAGGGCTCCTGGAACTCATGTCTTGCGCTAAGAACCGGATGATCACTGCGGGTGTCTTTGCTGAAGGGTATCCCAACTGCAACATTTTGGCCACGGGGTCTCTCCGGGATGCTTGGTTTCCAAAACAATGGTATATATCCAAAGAATACTTCCGGTACATTGGAGGTATGATGGTTGGGATGAAGCCAAGGATCGAAACAAGCTCCTGCAGCATTTTGTGAAGACTGGCCACAACCTGCAGGCATGTGAGGCGAGTATTACAGCCTTCAGGACATCAACCCAGACTTCCAACAGGAGGTATGTGAAGGTTGCAGTCAAGGACATGAAGAACCCACCCTACAACTTCAGCCAGTCCCTGGTCTCATCTGAGGTTTCTCCTAGAGGTGGTTGCTTCAGAACAAGTTCAGGGGTTGGCATATAGTCGAGGGTCCAGGTCCTTGCATGTTGGCCTGAGGCGGAAAATTGACAGCATTATCGCAAGGGGAGGTGGTGAGGAAGACCCGGATGCACCTGGCATCCTGGAGGAAACCAAGTATTGGTGTTTGGCTGAGGAGAGTCGGGATGACAATGTCCGCGTTGAGCCTCTTGGGTCTTAATATGATGTTGTGTTTACTCAAGGTTGTTCCACTTTGGTGGTGCAACTTAAACCTGTTTAACTTGTTGAGGCTTACACAGGAAATGCGCATGAACCTTCGCCCAACCGCCACCGCCTATGAGTCCATCCTTGGGTCTGACTTGCACCCGGCCTCGTCTGGAGCTCTGACGAGTACTCCTGCTGCCGGGGATGTGATGAGGGCTCTGACCAACTATGCTGAAGGGTCGGCTCCTGCCGCGGGTGAAACGGATGATCGCATCTTTGATCTAACCTCCATGCCCTACCCAGTCAAATAGCACATAGGTAAGTACATGTTTGGTTCCATCCCATAGACTGCTGCCTGAGGCAAGTCTGCCCGTGGATCTACTACTCGGAGTCAAGCCTCACGTAAGAATGGTGGCAATGCTGATAAACGGCCGTTGATTGAACAGACCTTCAACTCGGACAAAGAAAAGCATGTCAAGTGGAGTAGGTCCCTCAGTTGTAGGAGAATGACATGTAGTTTGGAAATTTCACAACTGATTGGGTTGGGTGCACCTACCTTCAGGCAATGAGATCAAGAAGGAGTTGAAAGACTTGGCGGGATTGCTGGTAGACATGCCTCCCACCCATGAACTCACATCCAAGCTGATGGATGGCCAGAAGGCTCTGAAGGATTATGCCAACAGGTTTCTTTTCTGATAATGGTGCCATGCTGACTGCTAACAGGGTTGGTACATGTGACACATGATTGCTCAGGTTCAAGGGCACCACTCAAGCTGCCACCATGGACCCCCTATGCAAAGAAATTGCGGAGCAGGTACCCTCAATGAGTTGCAAACCCAAAGCTTGTGTAGGCAATCTGTTCATTCTGCATTGGTACATGCACCCCCTTGACTTTCTGACCTTGTCAGGTGGGTGCCTTGAAGATGGTCAAGGGGCAAGCGAAAGGCTTGCTGTCTGAGCTCAGGAAAGCTGGGCTCTGCTAGTTGTGCGATGCAGTTCTGGATCCTGGATGGTTGTTGACCCACCACCGTTTCTGAAAAAGCAGTCTTGGATAGTGCTAGCCTTTGTTCAATTTGCTGCATCCGATGTTTTGGGGCTGTCATGGAAACACCCGCAAACTTAGCAGAGTTGGTGCTCTGATGTTGGAAGGGTGAGCCATGAGTTTGAGACTGGTTCTGAATGGAGCCAATGAGACAACTTCGAAGCGTGAGGAAAGAACTAGAAAATGCTTGGGTGGGAAACCTTTTGATTGGCTTTGGGTCAGGTGGTGGGAAACATGTAGGACCCCACACCTCCAATGTCAAACACCTTCCACAACTCGCAACCGTGTCTGGAGTAGACTTGTTTCCCTGTCCCTGGTATATCAAACAAACAGTCGTGTCATTGACCAATCATGTGGGTCTCCAGGTACATCCTACAAAGTGAGCTTGATGAAAAAAGAACTAGATCGAACGCGGCTTGGCCTGCATCTATTGGGTTTCATGCATTGCCCCACTAGTGACCCAACTCATGACCCCCCCCTGCATGTGTCCAGCTGATGGACAAGAGCATGAGGTTGGTGAGGAGCACATGCGCTGGAAAGTCGTCAATCACCTTGGCCACGGAGCTTGGAATTTTGGCAGGAAAAGGGTTGGGGGGTTCATAGCATGGAGCTGGGTTGTTAGGTTTCCTTCTGTTGAATGTTTACTGTGTACATGTGTACCATGTAAGGTGATAGAACCAGTGTGCTGGTCTGCTAAGGCGAGCTCTATGGATCTGTGACCCTGGATGGATTTCAAAGCCGCCCTTTGAGAGAAACAGAGCTGCATTCCCGAGTAAGCAAGGCAGGTCTAGCGTTCAAGGCAACAATCACATGGGTGGATGTGCCTATGTCTGATGAAGAGGGGAACTTTGACATTGGATCCACACCAATCCTCTATCCCAGCAACCTTGCGCAATCGTTGATTGGGGAAGGCTTGATCACAAAGCAGCTGGACCCTGTGGAACTGGACTTGTATTGGTCCAGGATGCTCAAAGACTTCCCCGCCCACCCGCTCAGTCGGGATCGTGCTCTATGGAGGTCTGCTATTCCTATAGTCCTTTGGGGTGATGAGGGTTCTGTGAATAGCCGGAGGTCATGGATGCTTTGCAGCTGGACCATATGGGGTGAACAGATTGTGTTGGTACCCTCGAATTAATTGTTGAGATTTAGCTAGGGGGTGGTTTTGTGAATAGTCTCCATTGACATGTGTTTCCCTCCCTGAGAGGATGTTGGACCTGCTGGGGTGCAAGATGAAAACAGATTCGAAGGCGTCCAGGAACCTTGTTTTTGCCCTTCCAGTTGAGCGATACCTTGTTGAGCCTCCAGAGAACTTTACTCTGCAAGCTATGTTTGGTGCCCTGGTCCAAGACCTGAACAAACTGGCTAGCGATGGGATCATTGTTGATGGAAAAGATCCTCTTTGATATGTTGAAGCTTTGTGATTTCCCCAAATGAACCCTGTTTGGACATTTGGTTAATATGCACTGGTTGAATGTGGGTTCACTGCAGGTGTGGACTTTCCATGTGGTGGCCATCAAGGGAGACCACAAGTTCATTTCGCAAGCCTTCAACCTAGTTCGGCATGCTGGCTGTGAAGAGGCATTGGTAAACATCTCAATTCCAATCCACTCCAATCCCACTCCACACCCCAATCCCATTCCACACACATCCAAATCCCATTCCACGGTTCCCAAACTGCAGTTGCAGGAAGCACTGTTCCCATTCTCATCCCACATACCCTCCTTCCAATTACCCCTCATACAGTCCAAATTTACTTTCATCCCTGCCCTGCAGGTATGTCACCGGTGTCCTGCGACTATGGGGAGGAAAAATTTTGGATTGGTCTACACTGACCTGCGGCCTGATGGTTGGAGGGGTGAAGAGCTTCAGGGGCTCCCGTGGGCCGTTCGCCCTGCACTAGCTGGTATAGATGGCTTTTGTGCAGACATGGTAGCTTGTGATTTCATGCACACCTGGCATTTGGGAGTCTGCAGGGACTTGGTTGGGGCAGGTTTGAAAGTATGCTTGAAACAGCGTGGTTTCTTCCAAGGGCAAAACCTCAAGGAACGGTTCAAGACCCTGAATGTTGAGCTCCGGGCCTGGGTTAAAGAGAGGCATCTCAGCTTGCACCTCAAACGGGTCAAGCAGAGCAACTTGGGATGGAGCAACCGGGTGTGCCCAGAGTTCAAGTCTTCGGCCAGTGATGCAGGGGTAGTACTTAGGTTTCTGTCTGACAAACTCCAAGAAGCACCAACACCATCCCCCTACGAAGGTTTGGTTGGTTGTGTTTGGGTTGCTGCAAAGTTTCAAGAACTTGTTGTAAATTCACCCCAGTTTTGTCGGAGCGCCGGAGTGAAGAGATTTTTGAGCTTGGCTGGGGGTTCCTGGTGATGTACCTGAAGCTAGCAAACATTGCCCAAAACTCAGGGGAAAAACTGTTCAAGACCAGGCCAAAGTTCCACTATCTGTCCCATATAATTTTGGATGCGCAAAAGCGGAAGTCCAGGAGGTCTGCAGGGTGGGACATGTGTTTTATGGATGAAGACTTTGTGAAAGTAAACCTCAAAATGCTACGAATGGTGCATCCAAACACAGCGTCCCTGAACCTTCTGCGAAGGCATCTGGTTGGATTGAAAGAGTCCCTCCAGAGACACAACTCGTGAGGCTAGCTGGAAAACTGAGGTCACGGCTTCTGGAATCGCCATGGGGAGAATTAGGATGATGGGACAAGCCAGGATGTTGGTCTTGGAGTGGGGGGTGTGGACGCTAGGACGCTGGTCTTGGAGTGGGAGTGTGAAGAATGTTGGTCTTGGAGTATAGGTGTGGTTGGTCTTGCAGGACGGTCTTAGAGCGGGGGTGTGAAAATTGGGTGTGGAAATGGTGTGTTTATGTTATGGACATATATGTTCTTGCTTCAGCATGCCGGAGCCACCTGGCTGGCTTGAACTGGTGTGAGGTCCTGAGCACAGGGCTTGAAAACATTTGGTGGTGGAATTGGAACGATTGTTGCAGGATGGTATACATGTTGAAACACATAGTGTTGGTGGGGAAATATATGCATTACATCCCTACTACTCCATTGTGCCCAAAACACCTCTTAAGCCATGTTTTGCAAGCATATGAAATCGCCAAAATCAGCCATTTCATATGACTGCTAAAATTTTGATGTCTGCTAAAAAAATCCTTAACCGACGTTTGGGAAGTCTCAAACTTTTAACAGACGTCTCGTCCACAAGGTATGGGGAAGTTTAAATGAGACGGCTCTTGTGGGGATTGAAAACGTTGGCCTGATTGCGCTTGGTGGACAGTGAAACTGTAGGAAAAGGATTGGCAGTAAGCATGGGTGTCAGTGAATGTGCTGTTGTGAGCAATTCTTTTGTATATTCTTTTGTACGCATTTGAACATACAACAAGAATGCGAGCATGAGCCCTGCACTCATAATGGCGAGCTAAAGCCCTGCCTGTCGTTGCTCCGGCTACTGCTTCTTCAGGACTGGTTCGTGACTGCCTCCAGCGTTTGGGATCCAAGCCGGAATGGGAGTATGTTGTGGTTGTGGTTGAACTGCATGCAACATTGCTTGCAATTCATGGATGATACTACATATAGGATGTGTTTTGGTCGTCGTTGAACTGCATGAACCATTCCTTATCATGTGAGATTCATGGATGAGAGCGTTCTTGTGGCCTTGTGTTGGTTGTCGCCGAATTGCATGAATGATGGGTTTTGGTGACGTGAGACTCATGGATGACAGTCTTCTTTCCTGAGCTGTTCTCTTTGCTCTGCATAGGCCTGGCTTGGTGGCTATTGCATGGAGCGCGTCGTGAAGGTGCGCGATCTGCAGACTGCTGGCAGGGTGGGCGCAAGCCCTACTCGCCAACTACGCAGGGCTATACATTGCTCGCGGGAAAGGGCATGTTGCATTTGTTTCATGGGTTGATTTGTATGTTGGCATCTTGAGTTGAGACCAGGTGTGTGCTGCTACTTTGTTGGTGTTAACCATGTCATAGCAATGTGTGAATCAGGCAGGGCTTTGGGGGGCGCCGATGTATTTCATACTTTGGGGGGGGGAACCAACATTGTGTTGACAGAGTACCAAGAGTTCAACTGGGCGCAGGGTTTCTTCATATAGTTGGAGGAGTCAACTAATTCCAATGGTCTGTGCAATTAATACCAATGGGATGCAACTGGGTTAGAGCAGTGTGTATACTCTGGCTTTCTGAAGCATGGGTGTCGGCTCAAGACAAATTGAACGGTGATAGATGACGCAGTTTCAGTCATGCAAACAGTTTGCTATTCGTACATTGTGTACACTACAGTGGAGCTATAGTTTTCACATGTTTTCACATACGGTTTGAAGTGCACCGGTCCCCGATTCAGTCGAAAGTGGGCTGTATGGCGGACGCGGACGCTGACTCGCCGGCGACTCCAGATCCTGTGACGCACGATCCTTACCTTCCTCCTGGTGCAGACGACGCTGCCACTGCAAAGCCAGGCAACTTGGCATTGTTCATTGAAAGGTTTGAACACCGCACCAAAGAGCCACCTGCCACTTGTCCGCTGCCCTGCCCTTGCTTTAGCTAAAAAGATGCACCTTTCTTGACACAAGCTTTTTGGAGTATGGTGATGGGGTCGTCTTGGTATGTTTAGTGGTTGAGCATGTTGGGTCTCCTTCATCCAAACGTGATATGATTGCACTAGTTGTTGGAAGCAAGGATGTGACGCATCGCCTTTGCAAGAAGGTCACGAAGTTGCAACAGAAACTTCAACCGCTGGCATTGTGAAGGAAGAGCCCATTGTGAAGGAAGAGCCTACAGATGATGCAAATGAGATGTATTATACTCAGGAACAGTGGCTGGAGTGGTATGCGGCCAATGGATGGTTGTGGGAAGGCGAAGAGGAAGAGGAGCAGCACGAAGAGGATTGGGCGACCGCTGAACCTGAACCAGAAGAGCCTGTGGCGCCAACGCAGGTCATCTATGAGTATGTGGAGACATCGGAGACTGAAAGCGAGCGCTATACTCCACCAGCTGGTCCTGTGAAAGCAAAGCCACGCCCTCCAGGCCCTGCATCGCATCCACCTCGGGGAGTTGCGCCTCCGCCGCCGCCTCCTGCGGCAAAGAAGGCTGTCTTGCCACCGCCACCTGCTCCGCTATGGAGGCCTCGCGGGTCGGTGGCGATGGTTCCACCTCCACCACCGCCGCCGCCGCAATCTGTGAAGCGTGAGGCATTGCCGCCGTGGAGGGTGCCTGACCCTAAAACACCGCCTCGTTCACCGTCTTCATCATCACGTGGAGCATCGGGCGCATCCGGCTCAGAAGCGCGTCGAAAAGGGCACTATGTTCCTGGCGGTCATGGCTACAAGCTCGCCACCGGCGAGTACTCGGCGAGCCTCAGTTGTAGATTTGTCACACCACACGTACACACTTGACACACACAACACACATCCACACCAGGACAATACATGAAGGATACTGTTTGGTGAATTTGCAATTCTCATGAATGACCATGGTTGTCTTCTGTTGCGGCAGCCTTTTGTTGTTGTGTTTGTGGGGCCAGTAAGTCCACAGAGATGATATATACAAATGTAGATATGATATGTATATATACATGTAATGTCATTGAACGTGTCTGGAGATCAGATGACAGGTTGTCCGACAATTGTGGAGATGTGCGTAGGTGCTCCAATGAGAAAGAACCATTCAAACAGTTTGCGGCATCTACCTAAGGCCTGGACAGGGGCGAAAGCGCGCCCGAAACCGCGGCGGCATTGCTGAGCGTATGAAGCGGGATTTGCAGCGCTACCAGGAAGAACGTGATGCAGATCATGCAGCATTGAGGATGGCAGTGAACCTGAGTGGGCATTTGGTGCTGAATGCGGAGCGCAATGCCGCTCCGAAAGGTGACAAGGGGCACGGCAAGGAAGGTAAAGGAAAGGCGCATGGGAAAGGACATGCGAAGGGCAAGCGTCAGGACAAATGATGCAATGCCATACTGGCCTTTTAAGTACAGGTGAAAATCACCTTAGGAGAAATCGACATGCATGGCTTTCACACGCAAGTGTTTCATGGCGCTGTTCATGGAGCTTGGAGTGCCAGTTGAATGCAAATGTCAGGACACATGGTTGTTGGAAGCGCTTCATTGTATAAACTGTTGAAGGTGCTCCATGAAGAACAGCGGCGCAAAGTATGATAGTTTTGTGACATGGCTGTACTGTCACCAATAGGGAAGAGTTCTGAAGATGGATGCACACAGTCAAACTTGTTTATGAAAAGGAAAGAACCAAATGCGCTTATTAAGAAAGAATGTTTGAGTCTGAAGTGGTCTGCCTGGATGGCCACACACGCAAAGTTGGACTGCGTGCGTCTGCGGTAATCAAGTCCTCTTGCTCACGAAAGCCATCGGCAAGCGTGCCGTATCTCCAAAGGTGAGATTCCGTTCATTGCAAAAAAAGCGCTTTTGGCTATGCTTGGGAGCGGGGATTGGAAGAGGATAGGGTGGAAGGGTGGAAGGGTGATGAGTGTTGCATAGTGGAAACGACATATATCTACATATATCTTTGTTGAAACGACATAGTTGTTAGTGTTGCTTTAGTATATCTTTGTTGAAACGACACTGGAAACATGGTTCTTGTGCGCAATGTATGGGGGTGTGGAAGTCTGATGAGCATGATTTCATAACAGTTTGTAGCGTTTTGAGATTCAAGCAAAGAAACAAAAATGTTCAATTTGACCCATGTTTTGAAGCACTTGTCAGTTGTTTCAATAGTGGAAAATCATCAACAAAACACCGAAAAACACCACTTCTACAGACATGTCACCGGAAAAAATTGGCGAGAGTTACCCCTAGGGGGCTTCCCCATAGAAATACAAAAAACCTGCAATCATAGCCCTTATGTCGATCGACACTATTTTCGAATTTTTTATTGTCAATTGACACTATGGTGGTTGGTCAAATTGGCACACCCATGTCAATCCACAAATGTTTGGGCTGTCCGATTGTCGATCGACAATAGAAATCTATGTTTTATTGTCCATCGACACTGGGGGTAGATTTGGATGGTTTTATGTTTTTCCATTGAGATTGATGAGAGTTTGGAATTTCATAGTTGTCTTCCTTTAGCTCCTTCTTGCGGCTGCGAAACACATAGATTCATCCTGCAGTTGATGCCACGTTGGTCCTCCAATTGACCTGGGATTTGAATTTTACCCACCATAGTTCTACCTCCCTGTGGACTGATTTGCCTTCTGTCGCAGCCAGGCGGAAATGCTTTGGATGGAGGTTCGGCAGGGCCCTTGCTCGCCATTGCGCAGTGCATGTATGCACGCGCCAAAGGCCAACATTGTTTTTGCACATGCGGCTGAAACATGCTGAAACAGTATAGTCTTCCATGTGATTCCAGGTTACGTTGCCATGGTTTAGCAATCGATTGAATGCTGTGGCAGTTGGCTGATGAAGTTGCACACCAGCGGGATTTACAACTGTTAAAGTTGGTCAAGAGTTGATTGTGGCCTCGGGCAGGTTGTCGGTCGACTGACATCGAGCACGGTAGCCTTCAGAGTGTCAGCCCATGGAGAGCTTTTTTTCCTGGCTGTGCATGACGCGCTATCTTGAAATGATGACATGAGCGTGCATGAGACAGACCCGTTTGTGTCACTGACATACATGAGTTCTTCACATGCGCCTTTGGTAACATGAGGGCAAAGCACAGTCAGGAGCGTGGGTGTCAGACCTGCTCGCCATTCTTGCAGGGCTTTTGCTAGCTCGCATCAATCTCTTTCGTGAGTCTCCTTTCGTGAGATCATGATATCGTAATGCCACTGTTGCAATCAAAATAGAAACAGACGTGCGAAACTTTTCTATTTCCAGTGGCAAGGAGAAGGATGTCATGTGGCGCTCGCAGTCGTCGGTTGTTTGTTGTGGCAGCTGGAGAGTGATGTAGCTGTTGGCCCACACATGAAGCGCACCTGCTTTGCGTCCTCCATGAAGCGGAGGGACGTGGTAGAGAAGGACTTCCCAGGCAAGCGCCATTTCGAAGCCAACCATGTACGCGCCATGCGGTTCCCTGTTGAAAAGCTACTTCGTTACTACCGGGAACTGGACACATCAGAGCCTTGTTGTCCATGCAGAGCTACTTTTGTGTGTTTCCTTTTTAGTTCAATCTAGACATAGACTCTTGAAGTACAAGCAGTCTTCCAGATGCAAGGTGTGGCCATCTGCCAACCGCTTAGCTAGGGAGGTGGAGGTGGTCCTGGTGGAGATGGGGATTGACCCTGATGGACGCCAAGTCACACGGGCTGAGACACCTGGGCTACGTAGGATGAGCGCGCGTTTCTTTTGATGAATGTCTTGTATTTCAGTCTAATTTGTGCTTTTAGACACAGTCACCCCTGTGTTTGCACAGATCTGCTGGCAATGAGAACCAAAACAGAGTTGAAGAAGTTCATATTCTTGTCACACCCTATGGATTCCCAACCCTATACTGGCAATGTTTCTTGGCAATTCCGCTATAGTATCTCACCCACTGGGCCCTGCAAGCATCGCTCCAGGCAATGTGGCGTCAGTCCCGCGCTGGCAGGGCAGTGCTCGCCACTCAGCAGGGACGGTCATGTGTTTGCGCATGTGTGTGTGTGTGGGGGCAATGTCCTTTTATTCTAGACTTGCGCCTGCGGGTGCTGTTCGAATGCCTTCTCATTTGTGGAGTTGGTCGCTTGAAGCTGTATCAAAGAGATTTCATAGAACGGCCCATCACAAGCATCAGCCCATCACACTCATCATGGCCAGCTGCTGTGGAGTCAAGAAGTGGAACGGCAAAAGCAAAATGGAGACGGTTGACATCCTGGCGATGAACATGCCACTTTCAAAGCTCAAAACGTACCTGAGGGAGCTGGAGGCTTCCAAATGGTCATCAGCGCGCCTGCTAGCTAGAGATGTTGAGACGGCAATCTTGTTGCAGACAGACAAGCCGAAGCCCCATCCGGTCCAGCTCAGAGAGTACACGAGTTCCGCGCCCACTCCAGGCGATGAGCTGTAGGTGTTTCACTGTTTCACTCGTTCACTGGACAGCTGAGTGCATCATCTGTGCATGAACTTACACTGCGTGCACTAACTGGCAGCTGTGAAACAACGAGCTCATCTCTTTATGTTTGCTTAGTTTTGCTCGTGCAGATGCGCATATACATGTACGTGTAACATATCAGTGTCATTGACTGTTCAAACCTTGTCATGCAATATGGCGCAACGTGCAATCAATACCCGCTGAAAGTCTAGCAGCAGTTGATGTGAGCATGTATATGCTTTTCCAACCATTTCAAACCTTGTCATCCAATGTGTGCAAAGTGCAATCAGTATCCGCTGAATGTCAACAGTCACTTGACAATGTTCCCATGTGCAAGCATGCACTCCACATCTCTCTTGCGCAGCCACTTATAGACGCTTTGGCACACCTCTGCCACACGCAGGGCAAAAGCCCGCGAGAGCAGGGCACCTTTGCTCGCTCAATGGCAGAGAAGCTTGTGGAGGTTGTTTCATCCCTTCATGCATTCTTGAAGACCCAAGAAACGATCTTGGCAGCCGATGCTCTGGCAGAAGTGCGCAAGTCGCACAAGATGGCATTGACGAGCAGGATCCAATCACTTCCAGAGCTTCCTGCTACAGATGCAACGGAACTTGTCCAACTCATTGCTCAGGGCCCTTGGTTAGCCGACGATGTGAAAGAGCTCTCTCAGGTGATCAATGGAAAGATGATGAAGTCCATTGGTGAGAAGCCTGTCAGAAGACAGAACCAAACATGTGCGTCCTTTGCAGGCTACCTGTCGAAGCAAGATTGTCAAGTGCTGTCGCAGCAGGACATCACGCACGCAGTCAAGCTTGACACCCTAGCCTCTAGATGCGTGAAAGTGGGATTGATTTTGCCAAGCGCGCCTTTGGCTTATATTCAGGTTTGTTAGATGTTTTGGGGGTCTGATTTGTTTGGGAGGGTCTGACGTGTTGCGGAGTTGCCCACGTGTTTTTGCAGTGCAGTAATGTGAGGAAAATGCAGCTGCTTCTGTCTTTGCAGCTGGACGAGTTGCCGGGTTCACCACCACTGATTCTGCCAAGAATGACTATAGCCTTTTTAGCGAGTTGAAGAAGACGATCAAGCGGAAGGCTGGTCGGGTAGCAACTCCTGACTTCATCGCAACCTTTCCGCCCAACCCTAGAGAGTTGTCGATCTACCGGGATGCCTATACAGACGATGACCCGAATGCATCGCAATGAAGAATGCAGTGGTTTATCGAAGCACGAACAAGTCGCTGAGGGATGATGCCTCGAAGCTGCAGCAGGTCGTGCCCATAGCAGCACCAGCTCCACAGCACGCGAACCAGCAGCAAATGGCCTTCATGCACCTCATGCAGAATTTCGCTGCTTTCATGAGTGGGGGGGCGGCTTCTTCAAGCTCTTCAGCTGCTGGCAATTTGACCAATTTCCAAATGTGCGGGCGCCAGCAGGCACCACAGCATGCATTGCCCGCAGTGCTTGGATTGCCTGCATTGCCAGCTCCATCACCTGAAGAGACACATCAGGTGAAGGATACACCGACGCCACCACAAGCACACGGCGCAAGAGTGGAGACTACACCACCGCAGGCAGAGGTGACACCACCCTGCAGACGAGGGCAACTAAGCCTTTTCACTCCAGAAGAGCAAGCCAAACGGGTGCAGGAAGCATTTGAGGCAATGGAATCAGTGAAGATGATGAAGCGCCCTTCTAAGAGTCCAGCATCGACACCAAAGCCCAAAGCCGCCAAAAAGGCCAAGGCTAAGGCTTCTGGCAAGAAACATGCTTGGCTGGGGGAGTTTGAGACCATCACAGACCGGCTGTGTGCAGGGATTCCTGGCTGCTCAAAATGCTCCGGTGCAACGAATGGTTGTGCCGAGTGTCGTGAGCGGATCAGAAAGTACAAAGCTCAGAGTATGGGTTGAATGGTCAGCTCATGAGGTGAAAGGTGAAAGAGGCATCACGCAACATGCAGGGCACAAGGGTGCTCGCAGAGCTGCAGTGATGCGCTCTGTACTCACCCTATGACGCCGCAATGCAGCAGGAAAACAAGAGTCGCATGTCGTATGAAGACAGACTGTTATTTTGAGATGTGTTTGACACTTCGATGTTGCTACGCAAGAGCTGTTTCGAGAAGAGAGGCTGTGCGATTGAAGATTGAAGTGCGGTTTGTTCTTTTCATTTGACTTTGCGACAGTTGTTGTTTCCATGTACTTTTCCATGTGTGCTTGCCTTGTTGACTAAGTCGACTGATCTAGTCACTAGTCACTTGAGTCTACAAATACTTCCATGTGTGCTTGACTTTTTGATTGTATCGACTGATTTTGTGACTTGAGTCTACTACAGTTGTTTGGCTGAGCGTGTGGAGCGTGAGAGGGTTGGGCGGTTGAGTCATTGCGGAGTCACACGTGCTACGATGTCGGAGCCCTTGATCCAGAAGCGCCATTTGACGCGCCAAGAAGCAAGGCAGAGCATGCAGGAGCTCATGGCCAACGTTGGGAACGAGGGGTGGTTCTTGGCGCCCCCGGCGTCTGCGCGCAAGGTGAATGACTTGTGCGAGCTTGTGGCAGAGGATGGCTTCGATGCTGTGAAAGATAAGAAGGTTACGCTGTGTGAGACAGGGATGCTCAGCCACAAATACAAAGTCAAAGCAGTTGATGAGGTTTCGCAAACCATCCAGTTTGAGGGCTGCGGGCGTGGAGGGCCGTTTCTGGCAAGGCCAGTGAACTCGAAAATCTTCAACATTGCCTGGAATTGGCTTGATGGGATTCCCGTGGTGAGTGTGCACTCCATGTCAGGCGACACGGTCGAGCACTTCATCTGCTCATGGGCTGAGCGTACGCGGGACGCTTCGGCAGGGTCATCAACCAAATGATCGATGGCACTACTTGGAATGCCACCGAGCCCGAGTTTCGCATGGCAAAGTTCGTGTTCGGCGAGCGGGTCTTCGACGTGCGGTCGCCACGCACAGTGCAGTGGATGCTCTTGCAGAGTCCATTTTCAGTCGATGATCCTGATGAGCATTCCCCAATTCCAGTGGCTATGCCAGCAAAGCGTCCCAGCGCGAAGCCAAAGGGGCTGAAGGTACTGAAGCGCCCAGCAAAGCGGAGCGCATGAGCCTGGCTTTGTTCGCCCATCATGGAGATGACACACTCACATGGTTTTTGACAGTTTTTGAAGGGTCACGCAGCGTTCAAAAAGAGTATTGTCTTGCTTGCCGCGATGGACATGTGTTTGATGCCAGCACTTCAGGCAGCAGAAAATGGTTTTACAATTGTTTTCTCACGCAGTTGCAGGGCACACGTGCTCGCAATATGCAGTGAAACATCTTTGTTTAGTGTGACTTGCACTCCAGCAAGGCTTGGTGGACTCCGCTCAGGCGTGGTTCGGTGTGGCGTTCGGAGCGTGGAGGTTTTGAACAGTATGTAACCATAGCCTCTAAGTCTGCAGGACTCTTGATGCAGTCAGACATTTTGCAATGCACACCAATCATGCTCGTCAGTAGTGCTGAACTGCTTTGGTGGACGAGTTGTTGTGACTGTGACTGTTGTGAATGCAACATGGCTTCCAGCTTGCAGTGAAAAACAGAGTTTAGACTTGCATTGGGGAACTCCTTGTATCTATATATATACATACACATACATACATACAGAATTATCTCGTGGCCGCACACAATAGTGAACGTCCTGGTATTGTAAATATTTACTTTATCGTACTTGGCATCGCCCACAGTGTCATTAGCAAATGGTGGACCTGTCCCGCTTGGGGAAAAAGTCCTTTGTCAGCCAGTCGGCCCTCTCGCAAGTGCTGGCTGACTTGCGGAACGCCGAGGAGTTGCCTTCAGCTTGTTCGAGACAGTCGATCAAGAGAGCACGGGTTGCTGCCATAGGGGGTTTGACGCCTTTTGGTTCGGTAGTGAAAGAGTGGAGTGTAGAAACGAAAACTGGTGGCCAAAAGAATGTGACATATGTTTGCCCTGCGGCAATGCTACACTTCACTGCCCAGAAGTGTCCCGGTTGGTCGGCAGCACTGAAGCTGCTTCTTTCCCAGAAGACATCGACTCCTGCATCCCCCTACCGGCTGATATTGTACGCAGACGAAATATCGCCTGGCAACGTGCTCAAAGCAGATAACAGGCGGAAGGTGTTTGCTATATACTGGGCAATAGCAGAGTCTCGCATGCACATTCAACCAACGTTTATGAGAGTGACTATCTACCAACATAGTTTTTGGAACCCCCTGTCTACACGGTTCTTGCGCATGCGCGTGCTGAGGAACTTGGCGGCAGCTTGCTGTCAGCCGAACCATCTTGGTTCATCTTGACGTGCCTACGTTCGAGCATTGTCAGAAAGGAAGTTGCTGACGGATTTGCCCAGCTGGCCAAACTGGCATTCCTGTCACATTTGTTGAACCAGGCATGGATTTCCGCAGTGGGCTACAGCTAGACTTTCACTGTGGTGGTACTGGGTTCCTGTCCGCTGTGCCGACAATTCTCGTGTCCGATGAAGGCGCCATTCGGGATTGCTTTGCATCAAAGGGTGCTAGCGGGTCACTGATGTGCATTTTGGGCAGAACCACGGTGTCAAAAGCGTCCACCCTGGCTCGGTCGTCCGACAGCGTGATAGAACACACAGAACTAGACGTGCGCAAATTTGTGCTACACTCTGATGCTACACTGCGAGACAACCATAGGCATCTGGCGGCCCAATCTGTGGTGCTCAACAAGTCACAATTCAGTAGCCTGCAACAAAGACTGGGCATAAATTATTGCCCAAGAGGTCTTTTGGCGTTGGATACTGTTCAGGCTTGTGGGTTTAGCGTCACAGAAGGTTTATGCTATGACTGGATGCATTGCTACATGGTATCAGGCCTGTTCCACTTGGAAGTGACTCGTTGCTATTTACATGTCCCTTTGCAGTGATCGTCAAAAGGCCTCCTAGGTTTGTGTTGGGGATGCGGGGAGTTCCACTTGTAAGGCTTTTGCGTAAAGCAATCTGTGTTGTAAACCTCAACAGGTCAAAAACAGTACATATAGGCCATTACAAGAATCGGCAGGGTTATTGCTCGCCAAAGCAGGGCATAGCTTGTAGTTGGTGCCCGCTGATTCCAGGTGACATTGCTTCTTGGGGCGCTAGCAGGGGCAGGTATTCGCCAAGAAGAAGTCCACCAATATGTCAGCACCTTTGTGTGGCCTAGTTGGATAGGAGGGCGTGCAGTCGATGCCACCAAAGTTTTGGAGAAAAAGGTCGACCTGTCCAAGGACAAGTTCAAAAGCAGTGCGTCTGAGGGTTTGTCGCTGTACCCGGTACTGCTGGAATTCTTGAGGTGTTTGGATCCGAGACGAGTCACTGAGAAAGTGGCAGCAGCACGCAAAGTGTTTCAGCATTTGTGTGGAGTGATGGATCTTCTACTGTTGGCTGCAAATGCAGGGAGAGTTGCTCCACGCAGCCTTCAGAATGCAATCACCCTGCATTTCATGGAATTTACTCAGGTGTACGGCAAGGACTTCTTGCCTCCAAAGGCTCATTTTGCCATGCATCTACCATGGTCGCTGGAAAAGCACGGTTTCTTGCCTTCTTGCTTTGTGCAAGAAAGGCGGCATAAGGAACTCAAACGGTACGCTAATCAGACTGCGACTGGTGTCCCTGGAGTGGAGCGCTCGGTGTTGGAGGAAGTGACTCTGTCCCACACCATGGATTTGGAACAGTACAACGGGCATGGCGAGTTGGACCTCGTAAAAGGGTAAGGAAGCGTCAGGCGAGTTGCATGCAGCCTTTTGCAAGGCCCATCAATTGTTGGTGGCACCAGGGTTGACCGTGGGAAGATCTGTAACCTTTGGTCTTGGAAAGCGGTCTGTTGCTGTTGGAGACGTGGTGGAGATCATGGACGGTACTTCATTAGGCAGGATTTGCCAGGTCAAGTGCTGCTTCGTGAAGTTTGAGGCCACCGTGTTCAGCCTGGTGTCTGTTTGGGATGATGTGGATGTGAAAAGCTCTTCATGTCGGCCCATGGAGAACCAGGTATGGGTTGAGGCTTCTCGCATCGCATGTTGTTGCATTCACCGTGCCACACCTGAAGGGTTGTGCACAGTGATCCCCATTAGGCGCTGAAACATGGTGGCCGGCCTTATTATTCCAAATCCAATCAAAGCATCCAAAATGATCTTCAGATTGACAGGCAATTTTCTCTTGTTTGTGTTGTTCGATACCTCGCTACAACTGTTCACAATCAATGTAGGCTGGCACCACTTACTGACTCGCTTGCTCAGTGATACGCGCTGCTTCGACAGGCGGCCCGCCAAAGATTCAACTCAGCAGGGCGCCCAACATTCTCATTGTGGCAGGGCTATAAAGCCCGCCACTGGCAGTGCAATTTGCACGCCGTGGAGAGGAGGGTGCCACGGAGGGCGCACACCGTGGAGAGGAGGGTGTGGAGAGTGAGAGGGGCTGCGCAAATATGTTTTTTTAAAAATTGAATGTATGTATTTCACATTTATGTACATATATACCAAACGGGAGGCACCATGTTTGTACGGAGAGGAGGGTGCCACCCTGTGCAGCGGGGAGGGGCTGC